>JARHVA010003246.1:1662500-2090853 GCA_037957365.1 Torreya grandis
TTTTAGGTTTTTGTCCTCAAAATTAAACCTGGGGTTTCAATATGAAAGAGACAAATTTTTTGAGATAAACACATCATTAGGGTTTAGTATCACACATAAATAGAAAATAGAGACAAGATAAGGTGACCAATACATTAAAAGTCCCTCATTTATTCATATATTAGTACCAACCAATACATGTAAGTATCAATTGGTGATAGTAACCTAAATCGATGGAAGCAACCCATGTGCAAAAAAAATTACAATTCTTAAACTAGATAATAGAGGCCTATTTGAGTCTAATTTCCACTTCCAAGATATAGTCACAGTCACATAGTCACCCATAAAATATAAGTACTCATCCCTTTGGTGTACTTACTATACTTAGCATATTCCAATGGTTAAATCATTTCAATCTATTTCATTATTTTACATTCAAATGTATACTTTAATGTAATATCTTAATATTTAAATTATTGTACTATTTTATATCCTATTAGGGTTGTAAAACTAAATTTGTGTAAAAAATATTAGTGAACTTGAATAATTATCAAACCATCCTTCCAAGGTTTCATATTTTTTCCTAGGGTTTTGAATTTCATGTTTTATTTCCATACACAAAAAATATTCACTTTTAAAAGGTTTAATATTATTTGTCTTAGGGATTCAGATTTGATTTATGATTTCCATACACATAAAATATTTTCATATTTGGCCCTATCCTTTTTAATCCTTACATGATCCCATCCTATTCCATCAAAGAAATATCATTCCATTGTCCCTATAAGATGCAATGCTAGATTAGTTGTGACCCATATAGAGCATAATCAAATTCCTTATACTTTAGGCAAAATGGATACAATTACTATTTCTTATTGTTTTGATGATGCAAGTATTCATGAATATATGCAAATAGATGATTATGTTGATATGCCTCCATTAGAACATGATAATCAAGATAATCAAAATGAACATAATAGTTAAGATAACTATGAGGGCCTATATAAAATTAATCCCAATGAACTAATGGGGTAGATCCTGATCAAGTTAAATATTTGTCCAATTTTGTCAAGGACTCCATCAATATCATAAAGATTGGCTATAATAATCCAATTGATCCTTGCATTTAAGGCCACACACAAAGTTAAGCCTACTACATAAAAGACACAAAAACAAGATCCCTTTGCTATTATCAATCAATCTTCTTGAGCTATTAATTTCACATTATGTGTTCAAACTATACTATTGGTAATATCTCGATGCCTACACCTTCAATGACCTATGTGACATCCACCCAAGGTTTTGGGGAACAATATGCCTCCAACATATTTACATACCTATTCTTACATAGACAACCACTATCCCTCCAATAATGACTATGCATGTTCCATCACCAACTTTACCTACCACACGTTCCCTTGAACAGATTGTTACAGTGTCACATGCTAAGGTGTTACATCTAGAGTAAGGTGCATCTAGAGCTAGTCATTCTATTGGGACTTATCCTTATCTTTTTTTTTACTAAATACTAGTCCCACGCTTAAAGGAAATGAGGAATCCAACAAGTTAATGCATCGACATATCAGGAGAGTAGTAACCTCATGCACTCACCTAAAGTATGTAGCCAAGATTGGTTCCCATCAATTCTATTGTATGATGATGGATAAACTTAACTCTCTATTTACACTTAGGCAATTGGGTTAGTTACATTTAGTTCTCATTACTATAAACATCATATTATGGTTAACCATGTTATTCACTCCATACATTTCACATATTTCTAATTAGAACCATAACAATAGATTAGCACATATTTTAGAATTTACAGATGAAAATAGTGATTCCATTAATTTCATTTGAAAATTACAAACACTCATAAACCATAGCTTCCTAATGAATAATGGAAGATTATAAATATAATTCAGTAGCATTTCCTCTCGAGTATTCTCTCTTCATCTCTTTTTTAAACAAAAGTAAGGGGTATTTATACATGACTCAACCCCTCTCCTTAGGTTACATCATTAATGCAATAATGATGAATATCAAATGATAATTTCAAAAAAATAAGTTTTGGTGAGCCATTACAATAGAATCCTTTTGAATCAGGCCTAATGACCCCTATATATTCTCTCCATGATAGATATTTATGTTCATGTTCATATTCTCTCATGAACTAGTTATAGATTCATAATTGACTAGTATCTTTTGATGCTTTAATGAGCTACTTCATAACCATCTTTACTTCATATGCCCTTGTCCAAGTATTTCACTTTTGTCTGAGTTCTGCATCTTTTATTTTTCCTTATTTCTTGTATCCTTATCTCTTGTAAATTTCTCTTTTATGCCAAGGTCCTCCATGCCTTTCTCTTCCAAACCTTTCTCTTCCATGCCAAAGTCCTCTATGTCATTCTCATGCTCTTTCTCTTCCATGCTATGTTTATAAAACCCTTAGAATATATAAATACAAAATTTGAGGTCCAACATCACCCACCACTAAACTAATAGTCCATCCCAGACTATGTTTAAGATTCCTTAGATAATAAAAATTTAGGTCCTACTTGTTGCATGTGGCATTTGATCTCATCCCATTAGTTCAATGTAGTCTATAGATTGGAATTAATCAATTCCACCTCACCACATAGTCACTTTATTTCCCTTGGATGTTCTAGGAAATCACCTAATTGATTCATCAAAATTTCAATCTTAGATTTTGCATCCTTGTGTGCATCCTTGAGTGACTTGACTTCCATTAAAACCTTCCCTTGAAGTCATGAAAAACTAGCATTAAGTTATTAACAATGAGTGCTTATTTATTTCTCTATTTATTCCACATCTTAGAACACCTTGGTATTTTAATCTCTATATTTGATATTTAGTAGATCCTTAGTCAACTGTTGGCATTGTTTCTCATCGAGCTAAAGTTGTACTTCCAAAATTTTATTTGGCCACTCCAGGTTTATAAAAACCCCATCAGTGATGGGAATAATGGTGCTTATTTTGGTCAAAAATATTTTGCATACATCTATGGCCTCTACAAATTATTTTTACTCACATCTGTTCTTGTTATGGGTTCACTTGATTCTTACATTTCTTGAGCAAAATATATACTAGTGTCTCAAATTTTTCAATGGATTCACTAGGATATAGGGCTAGTGTCCTTAGTTGAGAGGCCTTAGTTGTATTGTGTTGTCTCTTGAGTGCCTCTTATTCCTCTTCAAGCCTTTACCTTTTCTCATGTTCCTCTTAGTACATCTAGATGACCTAGTGATGTTTGTGGTGAAACCAACCAACATCATCTCTATGGATAATATTTTGTCTAGTGAGATCTAAGGCTAATTTTATTAGGGCCATGCCTTTTTGAGCTAAAAAAACATTTAATGGGATCCACCCAAAGTAAATATATAATATATGACCCCTCCAAGCTTAAATTTATGTTTCAAAATAGCCTTCTTCATTATATATGTCCATATTAAAATATAGTGTATATCGAGTTTGAATGGTTGGTTCATTTTCATGGAAATAAACCCACATATAAAGTTTCTCATCTAAGATTCCTTGCTTCAACAAGGCATAGGAGTTAAGGTCATCATTTCCCTCATTTGTTTACTAAAGCTCTTCCACTTCTTCAATAGGCCCCTTTCCCTTGTGATGATCATGCTTTAGATCTAAATTTTTGGGACCCAATTGCCATTGGTCACTTTTGCCAACATCTTGGTCTTTTGTGTTAGGGACTACCCCTATTCTTACCTATTTTGTAATGGATTTTGGACTCTCAATGTCCATTTATGGATCCTCAAAATCATGTTATTATTTATTAAGTTCAAGGGTGGGTTATTTTTTAGGCATCACTACTAGAGATGTTTCACCTTGTTCATAGATCACAACTTTGGATGTCAAAATCTCTAACCCCAAATGGATAGTGGATTATTGTGTGGATTCCATATTTCATTTGTTATTCAAGTAACCTCTTGTATTTCATTGTTGATGAGGCTTATCTTTGTCATTTAATGTTGGTTATGGGTTATACCTCTTATGCCCTATTAGAACTAATGACTTTAGGTCTTGCCCTCTTTTCCTTTTTCTATGCCCTTCCTTCTATTGGAGTTTTTGGTTGAGGAGGGAGGGGTTATTTATTTGTCTCCTGACTTCCTAAAATTTTATTTTTGGGCTTGAGCATATATTAAACCAAAAATATTTTCACTTACATGATTATCTTAAAAGGATTAATATCAAATTTATCTGATTCTTGCCACTCTATGTATGCTTACTTTCCCAGATAGACATATAAATTATAAAGAGTGTGAACCTCAAAATCAATCTTGTCAACATCAATGATTATTGGGTGTGAATCCATAATATGATTAATGGAATCCATAAAATATTTTGTAGTGTATGCATATGGCAGCTAAATCTAATCTGACAACTTAAAAGTGCTCTCCATCCAAATCTGCATGAGTGAGTAATGTTATTTAATAGTAAACTAATTATTTTCCCTATCTGAATGAAGAACTATTTGTGTATGTGCCACTCATTACCAAAATCTTCTTTCATCCCCTCAAACTAACCCTTCATCTTAATTTTTAAGAGGATGTGATGATGCCTAGACATGTAAACTATTTGAACCTACTAGGTAGAGGATTTGTGTTCTGGTGGGTAGTCCCACTTAAGTTCTTTGTCAAAATACTCTGAGACACCAATTTCATTAAAAACAAACAAAATTAAAATTACACCCTAGGTAAACTTGTAGTTAGGCAGTCGATGGGCCTTCTCTACATCTTCTTTAATTTTCCTAGCAAAATACTTTGATTAATTATATTTAGTCCCCTTTTCCATTTGACTTGCAACATAGAGATGTGATGTATCCACCTCCTTTCATATATGTATGCCCTTCACTTTGTAATCTCCAAGCACATAACTACCCAAATGGTGGGATTTGAAAGACTTCTAATGTACATGAGATGGCCTTTCTTCTTAAACTTTAGCATCATAATCATTTTATGATTAGCACCTTCATCATTAATATCCACATAGATATTAGCTCTTGAACATAGTAACCCTATTAATTTGTTGATCTGTTGGGGGGTAATCCTTATTTTATGCCCTACAAAGTAAATTTAGTCCTCATAGATGCATGAAATTATAAATCATACTGCATCTTGAGGTTTCTAAAAATATGGCAATTAGAAGAGTTGAAGTACACCCACATCCTCAAATAAATTATGAAGTATGAGATCATAAGTGACCTCATTCATTGTGTTTTGGCACCCGATCTAGTAGTTTCATTACAATTCATCATCATTATTAGATTGGTGATGATTTTAGTCAAGTACTTGATAAGTGGAAAACTTGGATTCCTAATCATCCATGTGTAAGACAATATTAGGGTATTGTATTTCTTCTATTAAAATTAAAGGTAGAGGTGGTGTCTTGGTAGCTTTCATCCCTATGCATGCATCTTTGGTACCTTCCTAATAGATGTCTCTTCTTCCATCTCTACTAGGTTCTCACCTTGCACACCATGTGATTTATAAATAACGAGTACACCATGACCCTCTTCTTGAATAAAAATAGGACTACCTTCCTATGTTCCCTCACACTCTTCTATTTTATGGATTATTAGAAATGGGTCTCTTCTCCTACTTGACTTTTGCTTTGTATGCATCACCAACTAGGGTTCTTGAAGGTTAACACATAATCAACCAATTTTTCTAAATGATAACATTTTTTTCCTTTTCCAAACTCAAACACTTCAATTTTCATGTTTTAACCTCATTTAATAGTGGATGTAACATCAAAAACCTATAAATCACTCACACATGCTCCCATGGTCACATTTTCATTCCTCTTTCTTTAAATGCCCTTGGCCTCAACCTCTGCTTCATTTTTGCAACTAAAAGTTTGTGAAGACACCTTCCTTGTTGCTTGTGAACACTTGTTTAAACTCTTCAATCCTTTGAAGTTTATCAACACTGAAAATGAGAATGAGAACCCTCTAGGCCTTTTATAAATAAGATTTTTTTTAAATTAACTACCCCTCCACATTGTCATCCATCACTTTGACTACTAATACTCATGCCACAACATATATTTAACACACTTTCCATTTATGCCATTACTTATCAATAAATGAACCTATCACATCCTTCCTTTGAAAATTGTTGCACCTTTCCCATAATGAATGCCAGTTGTTAAAAAAAATCAAAATTGCATTTTTATTCATGGGAACTACCTTTTCCATTTTAATCATTTTATAATAGCATTTCTTTTATTGTCTTTATCTCACATTCCTAGGTCACGTGCCACCTCTTATATGCCTCATTATCTTGTAAGATTTCTTTGATCACACATGATTCTATCAACCTTTTCTTTATGCACTTTAGCTTAATTAGTTTCTCTATCTTCAAACCTACCCCACACTAAAATATTTGTGTGGTCCTCCATGACATAAGATAGTGAGATTCATTTGTCAAAAAGGTAATAGTGATAAATGGCAGGTTTTGAATACAATAAAGCACCAAATGTGTTAAACTCAATTGAATAAAAGATGTGCAACCAATTTCATTCTTATTTGAAAAAAAAACTAAAACCTAAGATAAAATATTGGCATACACCTTATTTATGAAGCTTAAAAGTGTTACATAAAATGGTAAGGTCAAAGCTGACTACCATTAAAATGGTCTAAAAGGAATTGGCCATATAACCTTTTTAACTTACAAGTGCTTGTTAGGTAGATATCATGAATAATAAATAGACCATTCCATCAGATCTATAGTTTTCCTAGACAATGTGCAAACTTTGAATCATAAGACCAATACATGCATACCAAGATGAAAATAATTATTTTAATATGTCGATCATGCTAGGATTTTTGTTTTTACTTCCCGATCCCTTGACTCTAGTGTGCAATAATGTGTGTTTCATCTAATTGAAGTAAAGCATCTAGTCAAGACTTTAGGGATTCTTCTTCATCTAATCTACCAACACATGTAATATACAAGTAAGTTACAAAGAATTCCAATAGTAAGATATCTTTGGTGTCAAATACAAGGTTAAAAGGAGTATTTTTGTTCAATGTTTTATATGTTGTTTAGTAAGACCATAAGGCTATTAAAACATGATCATCCCAATCAATGCAACCAATATTATAAATCTTATTCAATGTATAACCAAGGACCTTCTTGAAATCTTCATTTGTAACATTAATTAAGCTAAGAGTATGCACATTATTGCATTAATAAAGTAAGTTTAACAATAACTAGTTATACTTAATGGGCATTCATATCATGTGATGATATGTTCTCATATAACTCTAGTAGCAGTATGAGAAATCCAATCATGTGTGGGTGCTAATTTAGCTCATCATGTGAGATAATTTATGGCAGTAATGATATAGTTTGCACCAATCTATCTTGTAGTAGGTTGAATGGGGCCAACAAAATCAATAGCCCATTTTTCAAATGGTTCATGAGCAAACACTAAATTAATGGGCATGGCATCCTAGCAGGTTGGTTTACCTATGCACTGACAAATATCACATTGGTGTGCATAGGCTTTGGCATCCTTAAATAATGTGGGCCACCATAACCCAACTATTAAAACCTTTCTTGTCATTGCATCAGCAACATAATGTCTTACTAAAACACCCTCATGTATTTCTTGAATTATTTCACCATGCTCATGTTGCATTACAAACCTTTATAATAACTCATCATGTCTTAGCTTGTACAGGTCTTCTCTTATAAGTTGGAAGGGGACAACATGAATAGCTAGTTGTTTTTTCTCTTAGGTGTTAAGGTGGTCTGGCATTGAGCCTATTATGAGAAAAACAATAATTTATTCCAATTATTTGGGCACACGCATAACTTATAAGAGTTGAACATCAATTAAATCACCTTTTATTATGTGCACCAATTCACCAAATTGAATGTATGAGAGGTGGTATGGGTCAAAATTAGTTTTTCTTAGTTTCATGACCACAAAGAATTAGAACTCCTAAAATAAGACAATCCATTGACAAATGTATCCATGTAATATTACCTTATTAACCAAATACTAAAGCACTTCATGATATATATAGAAGATAAATGGAGTGGCAAATAAGTCTTGGTGAAACTTATGGAGTTCATAAACCATGGATATGGCGTCACAGTCTATAGTAGAGTAGTTTCTATCAGCTATTGTGAGATTTCAAATAGCAAAGTAAATGGGATGATCATGGTTTCCTTCACTATATTGTGCAAGGATGGTGTCCACTGCCATGCCTTAAGTGTTGACATGAACATGAGATGGTTGCATCTAGTTTGGGAACTAGAGAATGGGTGCAGTCACCAGTTTTTCCTTTAGAATCTCAATTTTTTTCTAGTGTGTAGAAATACATAGGAATAGGCCATTCTATTTGCATAATTATTCCATTAGAGCT
This sequence comes from Torreya grandis, assembly GCA_037957365.1. Taxonomy (NCBI): domain Eukaryota; kingdom Viridiplantae; phylum Streptophyta; class Pinopsida; order Cupressales; family Taxaceae; genus Torreya; species Torreya grandis. The sequence goes on from JARHVA010003246.1 coordinate 1,670,899, forward strand.
ACTATGTTAACATAACCCCCAATTTAACTTATGCTAGTATCCAATGTGACCCAAGAAGGCATGAACCTCACATTGAGTGGTTGGATATGGAATATGGATAATAATCACAATCTTAGCCAGATCCACCAATAATCCATCCTAGAAAATGATGTGTCCAAATAGCATGGAAAAGATATAGTTTTTAATATTTAAGGAGATCTTAAGTTGACATCAAAACTTGATCACGAGTCACAAATTATCATAGTGGTCACACACTAAACTATACATGGTCCAATCATTAAGGTACACTTAAAGGAAATTTTGGATGAAGTCCTTAAAAGCTTCCACTACAATGTGTGATAACACTCCTTGTGCATTATTTAATCCAAATGGCATAAGATTATATGAAAAATAATCCCATTCAATTTTAAAGGTTATTTTTTCCTTGACTTCCTTAGAAATTTGCACTTGGTGATAGCTAGAAAATCCATCAGTGAAAGTGTAGATCTCACATCTAGCGAAAACTTCCAAAATTTCCTCTATGAATGCTGTTGGGAAAGGGTCATTAACACACACAACATTGAGTTACCTTTAATCCATGAAAATGTGAATTTGAACATCTCTATTTATGTTGATCACCATACTACTAACCCACTCAGATTCATCTATGGGAATAACAACTCCAATGTGCAACATAATATCAATTTAGTTTTTACTCTGGCACATATATTAAGGTTTATCTTATATGGTTTTTTCCTCACTGATTGAGCACCTTCAACCAACTTGATACTCCTCTTGCCCAATGATGGATGCACAACTTCAACCAACTTGATATCACTCTTGCCCAATGCAGTTGCAAGATAAAATGTCTTTATATTCCTATAAGAGTTCAAAATTTTGGTTAACTCAATATCAGACTAGTAATTTCCCACAGTGGCTATTTCAGGTGCATCATTCATCCTAATATTATGTTGAACCATTTGGAGTGGTGAAAAATATGGTTTTTATTCAGACTACATAGTATCTCTGATGTCATGCACCCCATAATCTATATACATATGTAAGTGGTCAAATGTTGGTTATTCCAGATCAAAATTGGTACCCTCATCAACTTGATATATGAATATTTACTTTCCCTTCTATATCTATTCTCGATATGCATATTCATATTGAGAGTCATGATCCAACAAAACTAAGTTAGGAGTATCAAGTTCTTAAAATATGGCCAAGTTACCCTTAGGTATAAGATGCATGTGACGTATGTGGTATTCAATTGGTGAAAAATATTGTACTACTACCTGAGAGATTGCTTCCAAGGACAAATGTAAATCAATCCATGGAGAAGAAAATGAAAATCTTAAAATCAAACCATGTGTGATATGCTGCCAGGTATCCATTCCTCTAGGGTTTTCTTGATGGATGTACCACACCCTAGCCCATTCATATAGAGTACCATAAAATGCATGAATCCATAAACATTCTAGTTAAAATGTTTCTTTAGTGTTGTAAAGGCTTTCATAGTTTTTTCAATGGTATTCTAGAAATCAACACCATCATAACTCAGGGTGGCACGAACATGGTTTTCATGGTGGAAGTGATAGTGCATAGCAATACGTACTTATTTTCATGTCTAAAATTGGTATCAATGAGTAGACAACCATCAATTATTTGTTCCTTGAAACACAAATTTGATCACATGCAAATGTTCACCTTTATTAACATAGCAGTCTTCTAATTACTGAAAAATAGTCCCTAACCTCAATTTGACCATGGAACTGAGGTGCATGTTCCAACCTCAAGGGTGGTAGACTAATGATGTGAATATTTTCATGGCACTGAGATCACTTGGGGGAGGAACTTAGGTAGCTATCAAGGACACCACAAAAATTCCTTGTAAGATCATATGCTCCTTGATCCCATTGGTTTCAAGTAATACTTTTAGTGTCTGAAATGTACTGTGCATCTTTCTATTGTAATATTCCATCAGGATTAGGATCCACATGGTCATTCCCTTGGGTATTGATGTTGTAAATAATGTTTATATCTACATCAACATTGACAATTTCCATAAATGGAGGCCCTTGGTCATTATTTAGAGGGATGACTACACGTTGAGTGTCATTCTCAAAGCTGATATAACACTTTTTGAAACATGAGATAGTATTTTTAGCATAGCACCAAGTTCTAGCCAAGAGAGTAAGAAATTCATCAACTTCAACAAGTTTTTTCACTTCAAAGTCACCCTTAAACATGACACCCTAGATGTTAACTATGGCATCTTTAAGAATGCCTATAGGCAGTGTGTGAGTCTTATTGGCCATAAATAAAACATGCAGGGAAAGTTGAAAAGTGGGGGCTTAAATTTTTTTATACGCATCCTTTTTTAAAACATTAACCTCCATTTCAGTATCCACCAGTATATCATGGATCATCTAGCCATCAATGGATGTTTTTACGAGGATCTATTTGTCACATTTTATATTTTGTTAGACATAATTTTATTGTCTACATACCTGATTCAAATGACAATCCTCTGAGTACTTTATCATTTGTTATTGCAACCAATTCTTTAGAAGGGGTATGATGTCTTCACTAAGTAATAGCTTGCATAACTTAAGATATTCACCCTACCCTAAGTATATGGGTACAGTAACTTTTTGCATCTCATTATGTATGTTAGCATCCTTATTTTTCAAGAACTTAATTTCTCCTTACAGTTCCCATGTGAAGGACATTGTGTCATGTAATATCTATTTATGATGTTGGGAATCTAGATAGTGTTTTGAACAAGGTTATTCATGTTGAACCTTTTCAACATGTAGATTTTAAATAATAGGTTGCGAATGAGCACCACTCTAAATAGTGATATTGATTTTAGGCCTACTTGGTAGAGTGTTAGGGCATAGTTCCACTGAGTAGTTGGGGTTTTATTAATATGTATCATTCTATCATATTTCTCATTCCATTCTTTGGTAATAATAGCATAAAATTCTAGGCATTCTTCCAGTCGATTTTCATTTTTACAAAAGGCACAAATAGAGTGGATTGTACAATCATACGAATAGTGGTCCAAAGATCCACACTTGTAACATATCTTAGGTGGAAATTAACCACCTCCTCATCCATTTCCATGCCCTTGACCTCTAAAATATTGAATCCCACTAGTTTCATGTGTGTTAGCTATAAAATCTTGGTAAGTACCTCGTTTATGTTCTTCATAAATCTCATTGATGACCCAACATTCATTAGTACCATGGGTATATGCATCACATATCTTAAAATATAGTGACACTTTGGCTTGGGTGGTATGCTAAAGAAAAGGAAAGCTTCATACATCATGGTCTTCCTTACATATTTCATAAGATATTTTAACACAGCACAAACATTCCTTCATGGACAATTATTCTTGTTATGACCCTCTACTTCACAATCAATACACCATAGGCCACTGCAGGGGTCATAAGCATTGTTAGCCATAAGCTTCTCCATATGAGAAGCCATACATTTATTTGGGCCTCTATAAGGGGTTGATTCCTATGTCTATACTTCTCATATATTTAGCATGAAGGGTAGCTTCTTATGCCTCACACAGATAAATAAAAGTCTTGTGGGATAAGGATGATCAAAAAAGAAGTAATAACCCTCTTATAAACCATTGAGCATGTTGGATTGGATTCATTTCAAATGATATATTGTAAAGAAAGGTTTTTAGGTGAGCATCATATACACGTAGACTCTCAATGAGATCTTGCTTAATATATTTTAAAGCAAAAATACTTTTTTGCTCAAACTCAATAATGTCAAATTCTTGAAGAAAATTAGTTTTAAATAGCTCATAGTTTAAAATAGCTTATTGAGGATCAAACATTCTATATCATTTGCATGCACAATCTAATAGGGTAGTTTAAAACTGAATTACCATCCACTCAATATAAATTATGCCCTACACCTACCAAATGAGTTCACACTTGTAAACATGTTTAGATGTATTCTCAACACCTCAATACTCAAGAAGATAAAGTGTCACATCATATTAAACTATAAGTATAATGGGTGGTTGAAGTATACCTTATGGTGGCATTCCTCTAATGCCTCCCAAACCCTATGGTGGAGGTCCTCTAATTCCTATCAATCCACCTCCTAATCCTCTTGCACCTCGAGTAGAACCACTGCCAATATTACCTCCCACACCTCCTATAGTAATAGGAGCACCTAAAACATTGGGCACTAAGGGAGGTTAATTATATATATTTGGGATTGTAATTTTCCCACTACTTATATTTGGTCCACCTAGCATTCCAAAGTTAACCATATGTCTTAACTGTACTAGAAAGGTAAAGGCTAAAGGTAAATTTAGTTGGCCTTGTTATAATATACTACTTTGAACTTGTACTCCTAGAGTATCTTATACATATTTGAATTTAGACTCAGCTTCAGACTCCACATTATTAGTATCCCAATCTTTTATAAGAATCTTTTCAAACTTAGATGCATGAGTGTGCACTACAGTGGGGGAATTGGGCCATTTTGGATTCGGTTCCAATATCCCCAATGCTTGTACTATGTCTTCCACATATACTTGTTCCAATGAATGGCATGGATATGTGGTTAGGGAGTACTCATTATGCCTTTATACCTTCCTATATATTTTTGTGTCACTTCCAGGATCCTCTCATTTTCCTTTGGGATTACTGCCTATCATGGTCTTACACTTAGCCTCATCATACTTACAGTTTCATAGTTCTCATTGACTGCCTTCCATGCTGAACTACCAATATTATAAGTATATTATGCATATAACATACATCCTTCACCTACAATATAATATCATCTAATAGATGAAATTATCGACACACTTTTCAATAATTCATCATAATGGCGTATGATCACATTAAATGGTAATGATATTGTTGATGATAATTCAAATTTTCATGTAGTCTTCATACGAGCCTCTATCAATGAGTAACCCATGCATAATTTCATGATCAATAATGGATCAAGTGATAATTTTTACGTGATGACATTTCTTCACTCCCTCAGGTACACATGATAGGATTTACAAGATACACTAAGAGAAATTAATGGATTCTATGGATAAAAACATAATACCCTTGGACATATAGTACTACCTTTTCATGTGGACATTTCCATACTAACCATTCCATTATTATTTATACATAATAATGGTATCATCGACATGTTATTAGGACACCCTTGGATGTAAAAACTATGTGCAATATCATCTACATTACATCGATGTCTAAAGTACATACACTGAAATAAGGTAGTCACAATTATAGGTGTATGATATGAATACCCTCTATAGTGAGTGGTACCTCCTCCTCCACCCTCACCACCACCACAAATTATTGGTATACTTATTTAATATCATTAAATAAAGACTATTATTACATATATGTAGTATATTTCCATGTACCAAGTTTAGAAGAACATAGTTGGGTCTACTAGATAACCAACTATTTAGAATTGATCATATCAGAGAGTTATCTAGGGCCCATAAAGTCCATCATCTCCTACATTGCATACTCAATTAATAGCTAAAATATTTATTAGAGTGTACTTATTAGGAGAGTTGAATAACATAGAGAAATTACATAGGAAGCATATTCAAATACACAATAATATATTCCTCTATTGTAATTCTCCTTTGAACATCAATACATATATATAGGATATGTGTATCCTATATTTGGGGATATTCATATCCATACCAAATCTCACTCATCTATCTATATTAACATGATATATATTTTTAACTATTTAAAAATATATTCGTATAACAAACTAAACAATATTAACTATAAACTGACCATTGTAACTATATGGTAAATACCATGTGAATATTAGTAAATTCTAACATTCAACCCCCTAATCAGAAGATGGTAAAACATAAAATATTCTCTAAACTATAATGTGTATTTTGTTTCATAACCTTGATATAAAATAAAGTCATTCCTCATCAATCCTTACATGGTTTTCAACAGATTTATCACAAACTTGGACATGAATAGGGACATATCAACCTATTCACCTCATACAATTTTGTGTATCACCACAAACCATTCCAAGATCTATAAGTGTTATAGTACATGTTGAGTAATATTCTAAAATTATTACTCCAAAGGGGTTGCATAGGAATTTTACTCATAGATTTCATAATTATTCAAAATATACCAACATATTCAAAAAATGAATGCACACCACACAACTAGAAAATAAAATGCCACCAAAGCATATATGTAGCCTCATCAATGGTGAATTGATTAGAGGACATTAAATGTCCTCTAATCTTCATTTGCCTCCATCCTCCAGCATGTGAAGCTTCTTACTCAATTGATGAAAATGTGAAGTACAATTAGTTCGAGATTAGGTGTATTTGTATCACTTCCCCCTCAATGTAAACTAATAAATAAGATGTCGAGGTCACCTAAAAATATGTCTTTAAATCAATTTATTTTATATTTTTTAATGGTGACTCAACTATAGACTCAAAAAGACATCAACTCTTTGACAAAAAAATGACACATTTTAAAATGACTCAAAATTACTATGACACTTTGTATTTTAGACAAAATAGAAAACATCTAATTTGACTACCAAATATTTATATTGATCATGACTAAGAATGGTTTACTATAAATCTGAATGACTTTGACATGTCACTACTTTATTTGGATAACACTATTAATTGAACAACAAAATTTCTAACCTAAATAAGCTATAATAGCTTAACAACTATAAACAAACTTGATTAATAAAATAGACAATATGAAGCCTATTCAAATTTTGACATGATTTTAACAACTATTGACATTTCAAGTCTACATAGCAAGGATGATCCAAATATGGAAAACTAAGCTAACCAGAACATAAACTGAGATCACATGTAGACCTACATGTTGTATATTCACTGTTAGCTATGCATATGAATACATACTAGACAATAGAATATATAACGTGATTTGAAATTGAAAGGCCAAAATGTTTTGAAATTGATAGGCAAGAATGTATATTTTGACTTAATATAAGATCATTTCACATACGCATATCTGATTTCCATGTACGAATAGGAGCAATTCATCATGGAGCAATTTGGTTTTAAGAATAGATACAGCCACAAACAGAATTATTAGAATATTATCGATTGTGCCAATGTAAATTTTAAATTATGTCACTGGATTATAATATAAACATGAACACATGGGTGAGGTCATGAACACACATGATACTATAAATAAAATTTATCCATAAATCATTGACTGCATATCCACATGACCAGTGAATGAACTAATTAATGGGTCAATGTAAAGAGTATAGTCATTAGGAAATAAGGATGTGAATCAGGGACCACACAAGTGTGATAGCTCCATCAAGATCAATTATATATTGGTCACCACTCAATACAACTGATGCCTTCAAACTAATATGTATTAGACTATATCAGTCTCATGCAAATATTGTAACTTTGAATATCATAGATGGGTAACCATGAGTTTGAAATCAATTTTCCTTCAATCACAGATCCAAACCACAAAATGATCTTATACTAGATAATATATTTATTAGATATTACTTAGTGGGAGATCTGAATAACATGGAGAAACTATGCAGGAAGCATATTCAGATTCACACAATAATATTTCTCTATTATAATTCTCCTTCAAACACCAATATATATAAGATTTGTGTATCCTAACTAGGGATATTCATATCCCTACAAAATATAACTCATATAGATATATTAACATAAGATATATTTTTAACTATTTGATAATATATTTGTATAACAAACTAACCATTATTAACTACAAACTTACCATAGTATCTATATGGTAAATACCATGTGAACATTAGTAAATTATAATAGTAGTGCAGATAGTTCAATGTGTTAAATAAAGAACATAGATAATTATACATTATTCTACTATACAATAGAACCTATAGAGTCCTTAGCCAGCTAGAGCTACCCATCATACATTAGATTTTATGAATAGTGATCATGACAATTATGTCATACCACATGACTTATTATCCAATTCTCACACACCCATACCCACTACCTTTCATACATGACAATGGATCCTTATGTTATTTAATGCAAGATCTTCCCATGATCCCCCATTAATGTGATCATTGGTTAGCTTTTTTAAACCCTAAATATTTTTAAAATACAAAAAATCAAAGTTTCCTCTACCTAGTGGCCATGCCAATACTAAGAGCATGTTATTCCATAAGTTTCATTATTGCACGTTATATCTTTCTATGACATTTCTACCATATTGAGCTACCTAGATTTTTTACACATATTTTTATAGTTACACATATATTATGCAGTGTTACATAGATATGTTATAATACTATGATGTGACATTGATACATATAGATGGCGTAGGATAGTATTTTACTTCTTTCAAATTCCATTTATGTTGTTACTCTCTTGAATGATAAGATAATTTGTGTTTGTCTATTGTGTGTGGCCTCTTAGACTTATTTGTGACATTCTTATGTCCTTTTTGTGTTGCCCTAGGTCTTTTTTGAAATGACATATTTGATGTTCCTTGTTTGTGACATTTTTATGTCCCTTATGTGTGTTCATTGGCCTTGTTTATTGTGACATATTCATTTCCCTTATATGCACTCTTGGCCTCATGTATGAAACTAACACTTAATATTCTTGTGATTTTAAGCTTTAATACATTATGTGGTGATATGATCTACAACACACACTTTTATTGTGTAGTCTTATTCAGAGATCCTACTACTGTGTACTTTATTGATACATCTATCTAGACATGACACTTATATGCATTTAATTATATATGTCTTAACTTACATATATATTACTATGATGACATACTTTCCACATGTTCACATGATATTACATGATGTTATATTTATACATGATGTAATTACCTAAAAGTGGTAATTGGATGCTAAGAGTGTTGCTTGAGTTAACCTATCCCTAGGCTAGCCATAGACCTATCTTTGAGAATTAGACTTACATTTCCAATCATTCAATAGACCACAGTCATATATATCTAGTTAAGACACAATCTCTAAATTGTCATCCTAGATTCCAATCCAACTTTCTCAATAGTCTGCCAAAAGGACATTAGCACCACATTTGGGACACTACAACCACATGGCGCTAGTGTCCCCAACTAGGTGCTACTATCTTTAGTCCCAACTCTTCCCAATGGATAATTTTTAAAATGTGTGCCCCTCCTAAGGTTTGCCTAAGCTCATTCTATTATTTTCATAAGTAACATAACCCTATAAATACAAGTCTAATCCACCTCTATTCACTAGATAAAAAGATATGAAAAATCTATTCAAACCAAAGATAAAGTTGTGCAAACCCAAGGTATTTGATGCCTATTCTTTTTACTTTATGTATACTACCATCTAAAACATCCCTAGATTAGTTTTCAATCATAAAAATTTAGAAACACATTCAAGGCATATAAGACCGCTCTCATTCTAGCATTCACTTGCACATACATCAAGCACTAGGTGGGAGAACTACATCAGACTTGATCCCTCTTCAAAGTAAAAGTATGTAGGAAACTCTCTCCATAACAGGGTGTTAAGGATGTCCAATCCATGCTATTAACACACAAAATTATTTTTTATGTCATACTTATAAAGAGATTAGGGTTTTTACATCAAATCAGGTTTTCTAAGTATAACATAGAGCTAAGAGTTTTAGTCATGCAGGAATAGAACATATAGACTCAAGTGCATGTATTCCATGAAAATAGGAATAGTCCCATAAAGAGGACATTAGTCCTACATTGAGGATGCTACACACGGATATCACTACTATCCAAACTGGGTGTTACTATCTAGTGAATAGATGAACACTAGAATACTATTGACGACATAGACTATTGCCTAGATCTCAAGTTCTAGAACCAGATCATTCACAATAGTAAATTTTTAGATAAGTCTATTTATCCCTATTTATTTTTATTTATATAAAGTCAAACAAGGTCAAAATCACAAAAAAATAGTACTTAATTATTGTATATTTATTAACTTATTTAGACATCTTAGCCCTTTAACCAAACATAGGAATTACTTGTGTAAAACCCTAAAAGGTTAAATCATTTGGTGAACCCATTTTACTTTGTATATTGTATCAAACCCTAGATTGCATTCATTCAAATTTAATGTAATAAATTTAGGGATGAACACTTATAATTTTTTAATTTTATTTAGACATCCTAGCTAAAAAAATTAATTTTACATTAGAGTTTCAATTTATTTTACATATAATTTAGATTGTTATAAAAGCAACCCCATATTGTAAAGCCCTAACCCTATATGCTCTTAGGGTTTGTATCCTTTTTGCTCATATTTTCATTAGATTCTATTAATTATTTAGAATTTATATTTTCTGTTATTGTATCTCTATTTTTATTTATTTATATGCCATCTAAAAAAATTCTCTCTTCCTCTAAGAAGAAGTGCTAGACTAGGTGGTAATCCTATAGAGTGTATTCAGATTCTAGCTATCTAAATCTATAAAAAGGACAAGGAACCTATTACAACTCCAGATATTAATCCTTTACACCATGATTATGTGAAATTCAATGACAATGCAAATGAGGATGAACAATATAAGCAAGAGCAAGATTAGGTCCATATTGAGGATCAAGACACACTATCTCCACTTAATGATAATGATATAGTTGTGAACAAGAATGAGGTATTACAGGGCTCCAGAGATAGAATTCAGGAATAGCCCTATGATCATGCATAAATTTTATAGGCCATATTAGAAATCAAGAATAAGAATAATAATGGTCAATCTTCAACCCCTCCAATTAATGATGTTGTTACACCTTCAGTGGGGCCCACTCAACCAACTCATGTAGCACAACCTAAGCTTATTATTCAAAAATTAGTGATAGTTACACCACCTATGAAAAGTTCTTCTCCTCCAAATGTATAATCCCTCAAGTATCAAGTTCTTTTTGGCAATATAAGATGTTACATCTTGAGCAGGAAGCAGCTAAGCCATCACATGCCTTAGATTCCAACACTCTCTTATATCTAACTTTGGCACATCACATTGTGATAACTCCTTTTCCATCTAGTCTCATAGCACCTAAGCTCACATTATATGATGGCAAGGGTGACCCATAGCATTACCTTAAAGCCTTTCATGCAACATGATTGGACTATGTGTCCAATGATTGGTTTCTTATGAAGTTATTTTCACACAATCTCATGGATTATACCCTACAATGGTTTTATGATTTGCCAAACCAATATATTAAAGCATTCAATCATTTATCAAATATGTTCCTATCACACTTCTCTATCAACATAACTGATAAGATATCATATGCACAAGTGGCACAGCTCAAACAAAAGTTAAATGAGCCCATAGCCGATTATATATTTTGATACAAGATAATACTAACAAAATTGATTAGCACCATGGTAGACAGAGAACTTCAAGATATATTTAAATAAATTATATTTCCATCATTTCATGAAACCATCTTATTCAATAATTTTCCCACATTTACCAATATGTGCCACACAGTTAAGGAAAGAGAAGTTAAGCTCTTAGCAATGGGAAAACTCAAGTACATAAATGGATCAGACTCAATTATTAAGAGTAAAAATAAACCTCTATACAAGGTCAGGGCCACAAAGAATAAAAGTGTTTAAAATACCATAGTTGACGTAACTTCAAAGCCTTCTCCCAGATTGGTTTTATCAACTACTTAGCACAGAGTCTTCACTAATCTACCAGAGTCACCATTATGAGTTCTATAACAACTATTGGAATGCAATGTCATATCTCTCCCTCTTATTAAAGAGGTTGATACGACATGACCTCTTTCAAAGAGTTATGATTCAAGTGTATTTTGTGAGTGTCACAAGGCATCAAACCACATGATAAATAGATGCATTACCCTACAAAATAAGATACAATATCTCATTGAGGCCAACATTATTGATGTGGAAATACCCATAGAGGCACCAAAATAGAAAATAGATTCAAAGGAACTTAAGATATTTTTAGATCCTTTCCCAAATCATATAGCTAATGAGGTAGGGAGCACATCATGGTTTCAATATACATACCAAGATCATCCACCACCAGATACCTATCACATAGTTATAGAGAAGACACATCCCTTACATAACATTAACATCATGTATCACATTATAGTGCCACGTAGACCACTTATCACATTATCAGATTAGGAAATTGTGGAAAATGACACATATTTACATGCACTCTTCATATGAGCATATATAAAACACCATCATATTCATAGTGTTATGGTTGACAATAGGTCAAGCATAAGCATGTTATTAGTGGGAAAGTATGCACATAGGATGCCATCTTAGCATAATAACATGTCATTAGTCTACCAGGTCAGCATACACAAGATGATTAGTCATCGACCATATTCTCTTTTGGATGGATTACATGGATTTAGGTTTCTCTAACTTGGGAAGCCTATAATGGGGTTATAGTTGTTGAAGATTCCAAATGCATTATGTTGTAACCATGTGCATAAGATAGAGATAGTTAATTATGTATATATGCAAGTTGTAAAGAGTTGAGAAAGGTTAGACATTGAAGAACTAGGTACTTGATCCATGAAATATAGGCCTCTTGTAAAACTTAGTGTAATAGGTTGATCCATAATTAGTGATGATAAGTTTCTATGATGTTGTAATTAAATATGTGATGTAACCTCACCATAGACTTTATGTATTGTATATGATAATGTTTTCAATATATCTAAGGTTTCTTAAGAAATTGGCTATTTTAGATTGTGTAATGAATTTTGAATTTATATTACTATCTTGATGAACTTCAGAGAGAATTGCACTAGCCTAAACATCTAGGTCTTTTGTATTTCTACAATATCTCTTTAGGAATATGTGTTTCTACAAGTTAGGGATCTATTACCTCTCCCATAATTGTCCTCATAATTAAAAAGTTATAGAAAATCAAGAACCTTTTCTAATAATGGTGTGGTGAGCATGGAACTATTATTGATTGCTAAAGAAAGGATATGCTCTGGTGGTTACCAAGTCAGAGGGATTTAGAAGAATGGTGGGATCAAAAAATATTTGAGTTCACATAGAAAGAGGTGAGAAGAGTAGGGTGTACTAAAAAGGAACTCATAGAGAATCATCTATATGGTGATGTACACAAAATCTTTTGGTTTGAATTTATGAGCTTACTTATTGCATGGCTAGCAAGATTAGAGTATTTTTGTTTTCAGGCCAGAATTATTTCTAAAATTTAGTGGACTGATGATCTATTTGGATAGTTATAAAGCTTTGAGGTTGTTTGGACGCATATGATCGATCACTTAATATAAATCACTATAGATGGATATATAATAGAATTCAAAGTTCATGGTTATATTACTTTCAATGTCACACTACATCTATTTCTACAGGGGACTAGAGGAAATTTCTTGCAACAAATACCAATTTTTAGTAAAATATTGGTCATTGAAAAATACATGGTGCCCTACCCATTCTTAATGGATTAGTCTTTTGGGTAACTATAGGGATGTGTACAGTCAAGATGTGAGATAGTGCGGAGATGATCTAGAAAGCTAGCCAGTAGAAACTAGATAAGGAGACTAGATGAAAGGGATCGAAAGAAGCTTGTGGATATAGAGTAATAACTACAAAAATAAAAGAGGTGGAATATATCAGGGACTTCATAAGTGATTATGAGTAGAGGTAGAGGTAGAATTAAGATGAGAGGTCAAATAGCTATAGGAAACTGAAAGGAGGAAGAACAAGTTGATGAAAGGGTAAGAGAGGAAAGTGTTGATGAGAGAGAATAAGGGCCCAAGATTAGTGAGATCGAAGAGTAAATAAAGAATCAACTAGAAGATGATGATAACAAAAAAAACATAAAGGAAGGTAGTTTGATAGTTAGTAGTAGATCGTAATCACTCAAGGAGACATCTTTTACTTTTGTAGGAGAGTTACCTAATTTTGGAGGCATAGTCAACCATAGGCATAGTATTGGCTTGACCTTCTACATAATGAGAATCAGACAAAGAGACCTTTTATCCCCTCAATGTGCATCCCCTATGCCCATATTTTATAGAAGTAATCCTATTTATATTCATCTAGAGAGATTTGTAAGTCAGAGAGAGCAGAGATCAAGGAATCAAGAAGTATTAGAGAGTTAGTAGATTCAAATTTCAAAAAGAAAATGCAAGGATTCACTAAATCATAGAAGAATTATTTAAGGGAAGTATCAACTAATTTGACTAAACCCTTGTTGATTGAACAGGTTGTTGATTGGGTATTGCAGAACAAAAATTTTGCTAAGGAACAAAGAATGTGTATAGACACCATTACAGAGACAAAAGATGAGTCAATCTATATCACCTCTATGATCACAAGAATAATTTCTATTTCCACAAAGGTTACCATTATCAACATCTTAACTATTACTTGGAGATAGTCCAACTGGGTCTACAAGACCATCATCTTAGACACCACCAATGATCACTCCTCCCCAAGTGATTGCACCACTTCCAACACTAAGAGGTTCTCAGGTATCAATTCCACAAGTTATAGTATCATTACCACCATCTAGAGGAGCATATGTAATGCTTCCTTTGTAATTGAACCTAAGTAATATCGCTTTATAGCCAGGTTCTTTCATCGCATTAGTGCCCTGTCATGGAACTATGGATCTAGAGCAATACTTTCTTATGTGTGGCATGAAATGGTAGGTGAAAGGCATTGTAGATGAAGATATTAAGAATTATGAGCTCATTGGTGTTTTGTCTGGAAGGACATTGGATTTCATGTTTTGTAGGGAATTAGGAATAACAAGTTTTGATGATGTGAGTAAATGGTTGATTATAGAGTTCAAAGTTTAAAAAAGCACAAGATAAACCATATAGGACTTGAAATAAATCTACCAAATTCTAAGGGAAACTATTCATGATTATGACCATAGATTTTTTGATGTGGTCAACAACATCAAATTTGCCTTAAAAGATAAAGATAAGGCAAATTGGTTTATCGAAGGACTATGACCTAAGATATGGTTTATGATAGCATAAACCAAATTTACTAATAAAGCAAAAGCTAGAATAGCCATAGTAAGAGTAGAGAAAATAGAGGATTATGGTACCCGGATAGAGAACAAAATATAGTTAGAAAGCACACTCCAATATATTTTGTATAGGTTAGAGGCCCTCTAGAATATTGTTGAGTGACCTAGAATCAGTCTCTGGTGTATTGAGTGCAGCAAAGAAGGCCACCACACGAATGAATGCCCAAAAGTATGTACAAAGTTTTGTGACATCTATCACATAGTGGGACACTCAATAGATCACCATCACTTGTTATAATAGTATGTTATAAATCCACAAAGTATGTACTATAAATTCTATAAATCTACTAATCATGAAGATAAGGATTGTAGGGATCTACAAGAGTTGAAAGAAGACATTACTAAGAATGTCTCACAGTAGCTATGCAATAAGCACTAATTACATCACAAGCCATTTTGAGAGTGGAAACCCCTCCCACTATTATAGCATAGACTGGGTTGGTATGAGCTCAAAATGCACAGCCATTTTAACTGCAAAGATTAGCTAGTGGAGTTCAAAATGCACAATCGCTATAATACGCTTACCTATCTACCTAAAATATTGTACTTCCCTAGGCATAATGGGCTGGTTACACACCACATTTAAAGTAACCCCAATATGGTGGTTACAACACTTAATAATACTATTAGGGGTGGAATATGCCATAAACTACAACAAACTTTGGACCACAACAAGTAGATGGTTGGGGATACCAGGGGAATAGAGGTTGATTTAAAGTTGGATATCATGGAGGTGTATAAAGAGGACATGGAAATGGTCCTAAAGGTCCTATTAGATGTTATTTGTGTGGATAACTCAATCATGTTTAGTGGAACTGACCTACAAATCTACAATGGTAAGCCTATTGCACTTACTATCGAGTATATAAACAACATGATACTCATGACTTTCTTATTTTAGAAGCACAACACTGAGACCGAGTAGTGCCAAATGTAAATTAAGTTGGTTTTGAGCCCAACCATAATGCATTTATGTAATCAGTTACAAAAATGCAGCACATACGGTAAGCACTACCTCCTTTAGAGATGTCAACATATTTTGGCATACACAAAGCTAAAATAGACACCTATCCAAAATTGTTAAAGGAAAAGGGACTCATGAAAGAAGTTGTGAAAATATTATAGAGTATTTAATAACAAGGTTCAACTATAGTAGATGAAGCCACACTTGACATGTAGATGTATGGGTAGATTGTGTGAACCATGAAACAAGAGGGGGTTGTAATAGCATTGATAAACTTGATGAAATTACTCAATACTTTGTGAAATGAAGATATATCATAGAATATCACCAATCTCTTACATAGTTTGATCGAATGTGTGAAAAAGGGAAAGGAAAGACCTAAGAAGATGGTTTGGTTTGTCAAGACTAAGAAACCATGGGATGTCAATGCTAGGGTAGATATAGAGTTAGAAGGATATAAGATACCAAATATTGTGTTTGATTTTGGGAGCATAGTGAATATGATCCCATGATCTATCTGGGACGTGATCAGTAGACCTTATTTGAGTTACAATCTTGTAACACTCAATTTGGAAGACTATGGAAGGATAAATCCCATAGGATGTCTGGAAGATATGGAGATTAAAATCATAGAGTTAACTCTACATGGTGACTTCAAATTAATAGATATGAATACAAATGAAACTCACTACCTAGATTTGCTAGGGAAAAAGTGTGCCTATGATGGTAAGATGACCATCAACATGGTAATAAATCAAATATAATTGCACCAGGATGATCGTATAATCATCATCCCTCTTAACAGAGACTCTAAGTCATACATAATTCCTAGGGAACTTGCTTCCCTTATGTAGTGAGAGGGAACAGTTAGATGTGAATTATGATGTAGAGTATACCTAATATACAATGCAACATTCTAATGAACTAGTAAAACTCTCCTTTAGTAGATCCAAAAACCACCAAAGTATGGGGTAAGTGTCCTTTCAAACCTTTGAGCATTTTTGTAGATGAAGAAGATGATGTGTGATCTCTATTTGTACACTCACCTACATAGTCTAATATAAAGTTGTTATATCAAGCTAGTTCTATGGATCATTACTATATTGAGCCTGATCCTAAAGGTATGCTTCCATGAGACTGAGCTTCTTCTTTCAGTGGTGATTTTGATACTTACATGCTAAATTGGGCTAGAAATGATCATGAGCTTAAACCCTTACACATGGTTTATGCGATTGATCGACAAATCCCTTAGTACTTCACTAATGAAGACATTAGCAGCTTTATAGTGCATTTCCAAATGCATATACCTAAGGATACTCAAAGGATAAGTGCCCTCAATTATGCATTAAAAGGAGTTGTGGCTTATTGGTGGGCATTACATCATAGCAGTAGTAAGACATGGGTAGAACTATGCGAATTGATCATCACACAATTTCAATTACCCATGGAAGTGCTAAAATAATGGCTCATATTTTAGTATGGGGAATTTCCCCAAAACCATATTCAATAGTGCATTGAAGTATGGATGGCTGAAGAAATCAATTTGAAGTATTAGCCATATTGCTTTATTTACACATTAGGGGTTTTTCATACTACTTGGTACATTCACCAAGAACACTGTAGAGAGACATAACACTGGATTCAATTTCAGAATGACTTTATTCAAACTTTCATATTTGAAAGTGAGAGTTCATTGGTTCATAGTACTCTAAAAAACATGAAAATATTCTTATGCCATGGACGAGTGAAATATTTGTGCAATGACCATGATTTGAAGCTAGAGGAAATGAAGGCTCATGAACTTATCTATGATGTTACCATGGAAGTTAAACATAGTCAACAAGATGCCTATGACCTTATTGATGTTGTGACTATAGAGATTTAGTGCAGAGGTAAAGCAAAGTCACATTCTAGCCTTGCCATCATATTCAAGAGAAGTCTATTGATGACTTGGATTCAATTAGTGAAGATTATTTAGAACTCACTAAGTTTCTCAAGCCTGAACTAGACTACAAAATATTACCTAAACCCATGGATGAAGAATTTAAAAAATACTAACTGTGATAGATACAATTTCTAGAGCAAGAGGGTGAATGGGCCATTCAATAATCTATTATAGAAGATGAGTGCAAAGTGTATCAGGAACTTCTAAAAGAACAAATTGTGAAAATTGGGTCAGAAGACATGCCAAAATTATCACATATTGGTGACTATTGGGAACAATAGGACATTTCAAAAGTATTGTAGCTTCTTTGGGATTATGCAGATGTGTTTCCTACTAATTTTGTAGAAGTCAAAGGGGTGGACCCTTCTTTAGGGGAAATGCATATAGAACTTAAGGCACATGCCCTAGCAAGAAGAGGCCTTACCATCTCAATCCTAATATGAATATGAAATTCAAAGCTGAATTGAATCATATGCAAGACACAAGAATAATATTTGCTATGGAAAAAGTGGATTGGGTGAGTCCTATGGTCATGCAATCAAAGAAAACATGTGAGATTCATATCTGTGGAGACTACCACATTCTAAATGATGCCTATGTTAATGACCCCTTTCCAATACCATTTACTGATGAAGTGTTGGAAGTTTTAGCTAGACATAAGGTGTATTCCTTCACTGATGGATTTAGTGGGTATCATCAGACACCCATCACAGTTGAGGATAAAACTAAGATGACATTTGATATAGAATGGGGATCATTCACATATAAGGTAATGTCATTTGGTCTAAATAATGCACTTATTATTTTATCTATAGTAACTACATTCAAAGACCTCATCCATGATTTTCTAGAGGTATATTTAGATGATTGGGTAGTGTTCTCATTCTTTTGAGAAAACTTATCAAAATTAAGACTAATGTTGGAAAGAAGCGGAGCATTTAGAATTGTGATTAACTTAGAAAAAGGTTTGTTTTTCACACTATTTGGTGTTCTATTAGGCCATGTAGTGTGTAGCAAGGGAGTTTTAGTGGATCAAGCAAATATCATAGTGATAATGAGTATGCCACCACCAAATTCCTCCACAGAAGTGTGATCCTTTTTAGGACACATTGGGTATTACCAAAAATTCATAAAATGATATGTAACTATCTCATCCCCACTGGAGAAATTAATACACAAAGGCATTCCCTTTGTATAGATAGAAGAGTGCCAAATAGCTTTTGTGGATCCAAAATATAGGTTGGTTACTACATCAATTCTTATTTTTCCTAAATAGGGTAAACCTTTCCATATGCATGTTGATGCATTAGGTACCATAGTGGGCATAGTGCTTCCATGGCCTAACAAAGGAGGATTAGACCATCCAATCCATTTGCAAGTTGAAAACTATTTATGGCTTTATAGAATTATACCACAATCGAGAGGGAAGCTCTAGTGATTGTATTTCCTCTACAAAAATTTATATATTATTTACTAGCTACACCATTTGAATTATTTATAGATCATTAAGATCTGTGATATTTTGTAAACAAGCCAATGTTGGGAAGATGGATATCTCATTGGTTAATGATTTTCCAAGAATTCCACTTTGATATTAATGTTAAGCCAGGGTGGGAGAACGTTGGTCCTGACCATCTCAGTAGATTTCATAATGGTGAGGACCAAAAAGATATCTTTGATGAGTCTCCTAATGCCCATTTATTCAAAGTTTCTATGATTCTCAAATAACTGGCAAAAATCACATACTTCTTGGAGTAGGAGACATTACCTGTACACTATATTGAAAGAGAAAAGAAGTAGCTCTTGACTAAGGCACTTCCTTTTAGTATTGTAAATGGATTTCTCTATCATATGGGGAAGGATGAGGTTCTACAATGAGTATCACTAGAGCACAAATGATCGCAAGTCCTAGAAGAGGCACATCAGGGCATTCTAGGGGTATATTTTATAGGGGAAGCTACCACAAGGAAAATAATACAAAGTGGTATTTAGTGGCCACACCTTTTTTAGGATGCGTATAGGGTTTCACAATAGTGTGATGTTCTCCAACATATGGGTAAACCCACTCAGAGGGATGAGATGTCTCTTCATTCCATGTTAGCACAACAACTATTTGAGCAATGGGGAATTGATTTTGTTGGCCCTATTAATCTAGAAAGTAAATGTAGTAATACCAGATATATAATGATTGTGATAGATTATTTTACCAAATGGGTCAAGGTTATTGCTATACCAAGCTATGGAGCTAAGGACATTGCTAAGTTTTTGTATGAAAACATCATTACTCGATTCAGGTTCCCACTGTGATTGGTAAGTGATAGGGGTACACTTTTTTTGAACAAAACCATCAAGATACTAATAGAAGAATTTATGATTTCCCATCATAAAAGCATGGTGTATCATCCACAAGCAAATGGCCAAGCAGAGGCTATAAATTAAGTGATTGGTAAGCAACTAACAAAGGTTTGTGATGTTAATAAAGATGATTGGAAGGATCAACTTCTTGTGGTACATTTTATCATACTCATTTTAAGCATGCATCAGGATTTACTCCATTCCAGTTAGTCTATGGGATGGAAGATGTTATGCCAATGGAATATGTTGTGCCTAGCTTGTGAGTTGCTAATGCAATATGACTCAGTGATGTGGAATCACTTAAAGATCAATTGTTGGACCTCAATCATATGGATGGAGATAGGCACAGAGCTATATGGGAATAAGAAGTTAAAAAAATAATCTAAAAGGCATGACACAACAAGAATCTCTGCATGAAAGAATTTCATTGTGAGCAATTGGTTTTTCTATATGATAGTAGGTTTCGTGCATTTCTCGGTAAACTCACCATTCACTGGAAAGGTCCATATGTTATTCACGAGCTTTTGTAGAGTGGGACTGTAGTCTTGCAAGACCTAAAAAGTAATATTTTGCCAAGAAAGGTTAATATATGTAGATTCAAAGTCTACCACTACTAGGCTCAAATTTACAGAAAAAAAGTGTAGTTTCACACACCCCTCTTAGTTATGAAAGTTACATTCATGAAAATTATTTGAATTTTGGTTTGCATTTTATATGTGTTATGTGTTCTAGTAAGTTTTTTTAAGTAGAGTGCAGGATCAACTGTAATCAATAAAGATATAAGATAGGCATGGTACAGTTGGACTAGCACATGCTAGTTATCTAGTCACTATAGGTGGACAAGATTCTAAGTGACATTCTCAAAGAAAGATAGGTGTGGGTCACCTATTAAGCTTGATAACCATACCTAAACATATATTGGGTCATGATTATGAATAATAGTTGCTAAAAATGAGTTATGGACAAAGCATGTGGGGAAGTGGTTATAACATCATTATCAAAATTTTATGTCACACTCAAGATCAATTATCTAATAGGTACAAATAATGAAAAGATGGTGGCATGTCCCATCAAATACTTTCTAGTAGCTAAATTGGTGCCACATCAATCGCATTAAATGCCACATCTGTTGAACTAAATTTTTCATCACATGTGAAATAATGGGGGTGTAAAATCAATTCAAATTTGAAGCTAGCTCACACAAGTGAGGGATTTTAGGATCCTAAATATTAAATGTGAAAGCTTGAAGTGCCAAGTGAATCAAAGTGTATAAATAATTCACTTCATGGCATTATAAACCGCTTGCCTTTGCTAAAATTGGGTTCTATAATTACTATTTAGTGTTTCATTTCTCAACTTTGTGAGCTCCAATTATTTTTCTCAATAAGTACTCATAGTTGCTCCTACTAGTGCTATAAATTTTGAGCACAATTTCAAAAATAGACTCTGCTTTGAAGGACAATTTGGGGATAAGGGTCTTACTTCAGCAGACAAAGTTTTATGATCCTCACGGTAGTGTCATGGCATAACATGTATGAAATAGACTATTTTCATAGAATGGTTTGATACCTCATTTGGCTGGATCAGACATTGAGTGCCTAATGCAGTTACCCACTCTTGGGGATTGGCCCAACATAATACAGTTATCATTGGAATAGTACAACTAGCATTATATTTATTTATTGCATGATGTAATAGTGTATCTATCCACTAAAGTAATGGATCATGTAGTCAAAATGCTTTATCAAGGCAAATCCCTCATGGATTACAAGACTAAATTACCACCAATCTCCACTTAAATCAAAGATACTATGATCAGAGGGAATCGTGGTATTCTTTTGGCATCTTTCCCTAATAAACTGATGCATTTGCTAATAGAATATATTTCTCAATAACTTTGTTAGACTACCAAGGCCACAACCGAGGCTACCAAGGGTGTGGTGTATATTGCACATTGAATGATCCATGGTGGGGAAGAATTCAATTATCCTGAATTCCTTTTGGTATAATTGGATCAAAACATTACCAAGGTCTTGAACATGGTGAAGCACACCTTCCAATACCAATTTTTGGTATTTTTTCTAGTGTTCACTCAATGGAAATCATTGGTGGTGCAAGGCCACCCAAGCACTGGCTATTGGCTTGATAAGTGTAGTCATATAAAATGTCTAAATTGGTAGTTTGAGTGTGGCTTGAAAGACCCCATCCATATATCCTTTTTGCATGCTCTTGTGACCCTTTTAGACATATTTTTGCTCATATTTTAGTCATCTAAAACATTCTAAAGGATCATTCCACTTTAGGCATACTATATTTCCAAGGCAAATCCTATTCCCTCAAGTCTCGAGCCTATAGAACAAGAGTGCCATACTTGGACTATAGCACTAGACCCTAGGGAGTCCCATTTTTGATGCTCCTATCCATTTTCACTTTGAGACCTAGCGATTATTTTCATCTAATCGCTATCCTTAATTGTGTTGGCCTAGCATGAATACATCTAACCCATAACCAAATATTCCCTATAAAAGTCCATCCAAATATCATTTACAAGAGGAGGTGACAAATCCTACAAAGCAAACAAGAATACAAATAAATCACTAAGGCAAACTTCTCTATTCTGCATACAATCACCTAACACAACTGGAAACATGCTCAAACCCTCATACCAGTCCCTAGCCACCTCAAACACTTTCAATTTGGCATTTTTTCATCCTCATCACACTATTTCATAAAACACATTAGGTTTAATAACTACATATGGCTTGATCCCTCTTCAGAATATTGGTATGTAGGTAGTGTGCCCACACAAGGGGTGTGGATTGCATGTTCAGTACATATCACACACTAACCCTCCCTTTCTCAAGTGATTCAAATATTGTTTTATCAAGTATGATGGAGAGTTAGGGTTTTGAAGATTAAATCGGCTATATAATGAGTTTCATCAACAATCAACACTCAAAATTTCATAGGTAGGCTCACATAGGAGTAGTACAAAAACTTAAAAAAAATTAGGTTTTTGTGACCAGTTTGGACAATAATGGCAGGAGTGGACAATAGCGTCAGACACTAAAGTGTCTTATTTTTAGAACTCCTATCCTTTCACCAAACAAAATTTAGATTCAAATTCATGACATTGTCCTACTCCTACACAGCCAATTTCAGTCTTTGTCTCAATCATCTCAGCCTATTTCTAGCTAAGTCATATCTCTCCTTATTTATTATTATTTTTAGAAAGGTAAAAAGATAAATAAATTATATAATTAAGACTGTAATTATCTCTATATTCTACACTGATTTATTATTCTAAACCCTTAACTAAAATAGGAATAAGACTCTATTATTTCTAAAAAAGTTAAATCATTTGGTGAACTTGACTTCATTTGCACACAAAAACTTAAAAACCCTAGGGAATATTCTTTACTGATTTAGCAGTATTTTTTCTAATTTTTTTCTTGCATATATAAATCAAAATTTCATATTTAATTTTTAAAAATTACCATAGTAATTTTAAAAATTATTTCTTTCAAACTCTAGTTGCCTATATTAGGTCCCGATATTTTCAAAACCTAGCCTAGGGTTTTAAAATTAAAATTCTAATTTTTGCACATTGCGCTGAATATTCTAATTTTATTAATCATGATTTACTTATGCAAAGTTTTCTATTTTCTTTTGCATGCTTGTTTCCTTTCATTTGGCATGAATTCAAAAATGACATAAATGCATATGTACATGTTATTTTAAGACCAATTCAAATATATGTCATATTTCATTACTTATTTAACATGTTATCTCTCTATTATGTCTAATTCAATTAAGAATAAAATCTTTAAATACTTAGAGGATCCATTACATAAGCTAACAACCACCTGTCAAGTTTCAATGTCATATCTTATGCACAAGAAAGAATTTTCTTATCCTTCTCTCCCCTAAGAGGGTGATATCTACCTTCCCTCTAACCAAGTCCATGTTATCACCCCTCCAAAAGTTGAGGCAACTTATACTAGTGTTCCTAATGCACACATTCAACCTATAGCTTCTTCAAACCCTCTTCAATATATGTGCTTACATGTTCAATCAGAAGAAACTAGGGTTTGCACTTGTGAGACTCTAAGGGATAAAATCACCAGTATGATAAAGTTAATTCCAAATTTATAAATATAGAATCAACTATTACATGAAAAGATCACAACATTAGAAAACCATATTATAATACAAAAGCCTCAAAGGCACCCTATTGTCAATCATGTATATGCACCTTCATCTAGTCAATTGGTTGCAAGCAATGTTACATATCAAAACAAAAAATCACAATAAAGTAACTCTACAACTAGTGATTCAAAAAGCATTCAAAGATCAAATAAGATTTCAAGTGAGGTACTAAGGAAAATGATTAAATCTAAGTTGATCAAACGACCTCCTCTACATCCAATGAGAAGATCTAGATATTATTATGCATATCATAGATTGCATAGGCATCACACAGATTCATGTTTGGAATTGAAAAAACATATACAACAGATAATTCTTAATGAGGACCCTATATAAGGTAAATCAGTCAAAAAATCCTTAGTGACACAAGAACACATTCACAAAGGGTCAAATTCAAAAATAGTATAAAATTGATTACCAAAGCATAACTCAGAACCATAAAAGGATCAAAAAGTAAAATCAGAGTAAGAAACAGTATCACAAGTATAGGTAAAGCATGAAAAAGATGCAAATATACCTCTTTAAAATGAGGCTCAAATTTCAAATTAATATGGGTTTAGTCAAAAATATCTAAAATAATTTGATTATCAAGGTCAAGGGTTGGGCAAGCATGCTCAAGGCATCCTGAGGCAAACCATTCATAGACACAATTTAGCAGTTGATAATGTTTGTCACCAAGGTTTGGGATTTATTAAACATCCTAAGGCAAACCATTCATAAACACAATTTATCAAAGAAAAATATCTAAATACAACAAAATTCAACACTAGCATTCCACTGGTTCAAAATCAAGATGATAATGATGAGTGGAATAATACAGGTTATTGTGATTTCTAAGATACAAGCAATGTATCCAAATATTTAGAGTCATATTTGCAGTTATTCCCTCATACTTCACATTCATGCACGATTCTTTTATTTGATATAGAACACCATGATAGGGAGTCTCTTTCGAGACTCATCAGTTAGTATCATAATTTTTCAGCTTGTACATAATTTCTCAGCTTACTTGTACATAGTTTCCTTATGATTACTTGTGCATAGCTTATTTCAAAAATACCAAAAACAATATAACATGTCAAAATACAAAAACATTTAAATAACTCAAAACATCAAAAAAAATAAACAATATAAATTATCCATGCTTTACATTTCTACTGCCATACTAGACTTACATTTTATTGTTATGATATTGTTTGTCGATTTATCTACATTATCATGTTTCACTTGATCTTCTTTGTGTGTGTGTGTAGTGATACCCAGATTGTTGATATTTCACTCTACCCATTGAGGCGGTATCCTACTTTTATATATGAGACATGCATCGACATATCCACCCATCAGGAGCATATTTTACATGACTACACCATCCAGATTATATCCTTCCTACACCATACACTCTAGTTATCATGTTGATCTACATTACTTACTAGTTTATATAGATTAGTCTATTGACACTCACTATTATATAGCACTTGTGTATTTCTTAGCATCTACCTAGTCTTGTACTCTATATTTCGCATACTTTCACTTCTTGCTTTGATGATTTAGATGCGATAGTATTTCCAATATTTACATGCTTTCTTTTATTACTTTGAGTAGCTAGATGTGATTGCATTTCTCAGTTCTTGTTTTATACTCTTGTGTTTGCCTTAATAAATTTGCCAATGTCCTTCACTTATTTGTAATTATATGTGTATGTGGGCCTTTTAACATGCCTTGTATGCTTTATTTTCTAATTTGAGAGACATGTGCATATGTCCCTTGTTTTCTTTCCCCCTTGGCCTATTTTATGTGCTTCTTACTTCATGCCTTACATACTTGTTTGTTTGTTTGATTCTCAATTGTTTGCAATGCCATGATCCACATCATGCATTATCTTGCTTTCTCGGATGCCATGATGGACATCATTCTTCATCCCTCCTTGAAAACTAACAACTAACATTTTATAGTTTTCAATTCAGTATACTGCACATGTTATTCCATTGTTACATCTATTTAGGCATACTATTATTGATCGAACCATCTCCAATACAAACTATGTTATATCTTAAGACATAATTTTAATTATCATTGCTATAACATGTATTTCATATCATAACACACTTGTAGGGATCTTTTTTCTGAGGGTAGTCATTGTAGGGTCTTCATTCTTACCCTCAAAAGAGGGGGCAACAAACAGAGGTTTTATCATAGAGATTAGAGCCCTCTACCAGTCAAAAATAAATTTTTAAAACACTTAAAACATCACTCAAAACCCAAAATATTTAGAATAGACCAAAAAATAGTGATGAATATAGAACAGTCCTCAAAAACAACAAAGGACAAGATCACCATAAGTGGACAACAACACCAGACACAAAAGTGTCTCATTTTTATGCTCTTATCCAAACAACCAAAATTCTAGAATTTTTAGAGATAGACAGAAAGGTAAGGTTAGTTACAGTTTTGTCAGCTATAGTTCAGTTCAAATTAGGTAGTTTTAGTATAGTTTTACTCAAAGTATCTAGATATAGGGGGCATCATGCGTGGTATGATGGCTCTTGCCTCTAATATCAGATTGGGTAATTGGTACAACTTATAGATCAAAATCCATGTTACATACACCAGTGATCAAGAGTAATGCATGTGGCATGTTTACCTTCTTTTCTTTCTAAATTCAGTGTATTACCTAGGTATTTTAGTAGTTGCATGTCTTATTCCATTTGTAGATGTTTGACATCATTTTGGAGTGACTTCCATATAAGCCTAGTTCTCAGTTTCATAGTGGATTTCATACAAGCCTAATATTCACCTTTCGGAGTGGCCAAGATTAGCCTAGTTTGTAGTATACATTCAGGGATTCATGCCACATTGTCATTACAGAGCATTCATGGGCTTCATGAGCCATCTCATATGACACATATTCATACCAGTATCAATTCATAGCTTCACACTTAATAGGCAACAATGGAGCCAAAGGACTAGCTAGCCTTTGTATTATTGAGCCACTTACTCAGAGGGATTGGACACACAGTCTAAATATTGATTAACACATGCATGATCACATAGCTTCACTTAGTAGTGACAATGGAGCCAAAGGGTCAGCCTTTGTATTTTTGAGCCACTTTTGGGGAATTAAGCACTCAACTCCGTTCATGATATTACTCTTGGTACAGCACATACCCAACATCACTCAACATCACTCAGTATCAGTCAACATCACTCAGCATCACACATCTTTATGGGCTTCACCCTTGTAGATAAATTCAGGTATGCTTTCTATTTTTTCTTTATCCTAGTATTTCACTTTACTATATCACTAAAATAAAGGGGGGCAAATGTAGTCATATCAAATGTCTAAATTGGTAGTTTGAGTGTGGCTTGTGAGACCCCATCCATAAGTACTTTTTACATGCTCTTCTGACCCTTCTAGACATCTTTTGCTCATTACTAGTCATCCAAAACCTTTTAAACGATCATTCCACCTCAACTAGATTGTATTTTCAAAGCAAATCCTATTCTCTCACATCCTGACCCTGTAGGATAGGAAATACATGCTTGTATTATAGCATCGGACCCTAGGGTGTCCCATTTTTGGTGTTCCTATCCATTTGCACTTTGATCCCTAATGGTTATTTTCATCTGATCCATATCCTTAATTATGTCAGCCTAGTGTGAATACATCTGATCCATGACCAATTATTGCCTATAAAATCCCATCCAAATCTCATTTAAAAGAGGTGATGAATCTTACAAAGAAAGCAATAATATAAACAAAGCACTAAGGTAAACTTCCCTATTCTCTGCATACAATCACCCAACATAGCTGCAAACACACTCAAACCTTCATACCAGCCCCTAGCCACCTCAAGCACTCTCAATTTAGATTTTTTCATCTACACTACACTATTTCACAAAGCACATTAGGTGAAATAACTACATATGGCTTGATCCCTCTTCAGAGTATTGGTATGTAGGCAGTGTGCCCACACAAGGGGTGTGGATTGCATGTTTAGTACATCTTACACACTAACCCCACTTTTTTCAAGTGATTCAAAGATTTTTTTATCAAGCATGATGGAAGCTTAGGGTTTTGAAAATTAAATCAGATATATAGCAAGTTTCATCAACAATTAGCACTCAAGATTTCATAGGTAGGCTCACACAAGAACAATGTAAAAACTTAAAAAGTTTCAATTCTTTGTGACTAGTTTGAGCAACAGTGTTAGGCACCAAAGTGTCTTGTTTTCGGTGCTCTTATCCTTTCATCAAATGAAAGCTAGATTTAGATTCATGACACTGTCGTAGTCCTGTACAGTCAGTTTCAACCTTTCTCTTAGCTATCTCAACCTATTTTTAGCTAATTTGTATTTCTCTTTATTTATTGCTATTTTTAGAAAGGTAAAAAAGACAAATAAATTATACAAATCAAGATGATAATTATCTCTATATTCTGTATTGATTGATTAATCTAAAATGTTAACTAAAATAGGAATAAGACTCCATTATTCCCAAAAAAGTTAAATCAATAAGCAATTTTCCAATATGATTATTTCTTCCACAAATTGATATGAAGATCAAGTTTTTTTATTCGACAATGGGAGAAAGAGCTTATTCAAATGGTATTTATAGATCCCACTAGATGTTGTAAAATTTTTGGGTCAACATGTTGTGGTACAATGACTTCTAGAGGGTATGTCTATATGGATCCATGATCTCCCACCAATGGTAACTAATCCATTAGGGTTATTCTTAGACATGTATATTGTGTAGTGGGAGGTGGTGTTGTAAAAAGCTCAGGCCACACAATGGGCTACTCCTCTTCAAGTTTTTCCTCTTGAACCAGTAGCTCCAAGTTTGTCTGCTACATCGATGAAGATCCCACAATGTAAAAAGAGTAAATGGCTAGCTGAATGCAACCCACCATCATAACCACAATGCAAAACTAGGAGCCAAGTTTCTTGGTATGATGATCCTCATGTATCGAATATTGTGTCTCAATGTGATTGGCCTGAGTTGTAGACTAATGCAATAGAGGTATACCGCCTAATGTTGGAAGACATGGCGGATGATTTGTATGAAGATGATAATGAAAAGGAATTTTTCTTTTGGATGATTATGTGTACCAAGTGAATCCATAACAAGTTACCATTGGAGTTATGGATTTCCCTTCTGCCTTATCCACCATCCATTGTAGTGGACCATTTGGGTGAAGCAAAAAAGATTCAATAGGATCAAATGGATCCTACAAATGGTATTTTATTTAGAGGTACAACTTTGCCACGGCCTCTAGATGTACTACTTAAAAGTTCACCAGAGTCTACCCTTTAGTGCAAGTAGTTCATGCACAAGTTTCAAATGGAAAAAGAGGATCTAGATGACTCAAACATTATTGAAATAGATACCCTCAGATTTATCATAGCTACTTTCCAACCTTTAACTCTAACTAGTCCATGGATCAAGACAATGTTTGAATAGGTGGTTTCATAGGATGTTCCCCTAGGCTATTTGAGGAAGGGCTTAGTTTCTTGCTCACAAATTCAGATGGTTGCATGATCCTCCTCACTCTCAAAATCTGATGAACCACCTATAGATACTGAAGAAGTTACATTTGATTCTTTGACTAAGGAAGAGAATCAAGTTACACATGAAGAAGTTGACCAAGCTACTACATGTTGATGTTATCAAGAAGAAAAAAAAGGGACAAGGCTAAATATGCATAGAAGATGTAGGATGCATAGGCATGAGCTCAAGTTCTAGCCACTCACAATACTCAAGAGTTAGACACCATGATGCAAGCTACCATCGCTACCATATAGTAAGTTATGGCTGAGGAACAACGTCAATAAGCTTCCACTAAAATAGCATGGCAGTGTAGCACTGAGATTGAGAAGGAAGCCCAATACTCGAAGTTGGAAGATATCATAGCTATGCAGAAGGATGCCAAATTTTCTAGTGCTACTATCACTACTCAGTCAACACCATAAGATTCTCAAACTTTAGCCTCATCTGTAGAGAAACCACCATTGGCCAATGTTAGGACTCAGCCTTCCACCACAAGAGATGTTACTTCATTTCAAACTTACTTGGATCCTTTGACATAAAGTGCCACATAGCTGGTTACGTAGCCACCACCTACTTTGACAAGATTATCTTTGATGTCTATGTTGGATGTGCCTATACCACAAGCTTGAAGAATGATGGTTTTATTAAAACTTACTCCTCTTCAATGTACATTGACCACTATTTTGGCCACTTATTTAGGTAGCGCAATAGTCTTAATAGATCTTTCCCTAGATGTTACTCAGCTTTCACTAAGTAAACAAATTGAAGGTATGTCTGCATTTCAAGAATCTTTGTCACAGAAGGCTCAATCCTTGGACCAGAAGGTTTCACAGTTAGAAGCAGATAATATTAGGTTACGACAAACCTTATAACATGCATGTTATGTTATACAAACTACTTGCCTAGACCTTGTTAGTAGGTCACTATTGATCCTAGCTAGTGTTATGTAGACTTAATTCCATTGCTTCTCAATTAGCTTATCTAGGATTGGCAGTGCAATAAAGCGCATAACTAGTATGCTAAGTAAGGCCCGATGATCAAAGTTGAGACTCTAGAATTGTGTGAGTTTTTTCTCGAGTATCAGACACAACTTGGTATTACTACACAACAAGCTAGGAACATTAATTGTAACCTATTAGATTAGCACCAACAAATCCAAAGAATTTGGACTGATCTTCAGCCCAATTTTGCTACTACATAGACAGCCTCCACTAAATTTTTGAACCTATAAGCTAATCCACAATCCATGGATGATACATTAAACACCTCAATCAGTGCCTGGGATATAGTTATAGATCAGCGTGTAGGGTGGTAGACTCAGGTTAAGTGTAATTCCTTTACTACAGTTCAAGGGCATAGATATGTGGACCACCTTACCCTACTTTCTAGTGATATTGATGTAAAGGTTACACCCATAAAGGCTAATATTCCTAATTTTGATGATGTTGATTTGTATAATTTTCTATATGCTCAATCTCCCTTGCATGTATTAGTTTGGTCAGTCTAAGAAGCTTTATTGGAATGGAAAACATACAAGCAGGACTTGGTTATGTTGGATGCATCCATTGTTCTTATGGTTAGTGATCTTATTTTTTTTCCTTATAGTCAACTCCTGGTGATTCTTCAGTAGCAGAAGACTGATTCATCAATGATGCAATCTTCCACCATTTCTCTACCACCTTCTGCCCAATCTTAGGTACACCGTAGGTTTAGTTTTTTTTATTGACACCTTTTGTTTCCTTTATTATTCTATTTTACAGAGATTTAGTTGGTTGAAAACTTGAAAGGGTGGCCAATTGGTCTCGTTAGCCTACTAAAAACTTGAAAGGGCGATAGGTTATCTTGCAATCTTTTGTTGAGGATTCTACAATTTTAACTTTTGCTACTTTTCAGTTGTGTTACTTTTGTGTTGTCTCGAGATGAGATAACTCATTAAGTTTGAGAAAGTGTTAGCGGGAAACTATGCACATAGGATGCCATCACAGCATAAGGACATGTCATTAGTCTACCAGGTTAGCATACACGTGATGATTAGTCATCAACTATATTCTCTTTTGAATGGATTATGTGGATTTTGGTTTCTCTAACTTGGGAAGCCTATAATGGGGTTATAGTTGTTAAAGAATCCAAACACAATATGAATTAACCATGTGCCTAAGATAGAAATAGTGAATTATGTATATATGTAAGTTGTGAAGAGTTGAGAGAGGTTATACATTGAATAACTAGGCATTGGATTCATGAAATGGAGGCCTCTTGTAAAACTAAGTGTAATAGGTTGATCCATGTTTAGTGATTATAAGTTTCTATGATGTTGTAATTGAATATGTGTTGTAATGCCACCACAGACTTTATGTATCGTATATGATAATGTTTTCAATATATCTAAGGTTTCCTAAGCAATTGAATATTTTAGATTATGTAATGAATGTTAAATTTATATTGCTATCTGATGAACTTTAGATGAGAATCAAACTAGCCTAAACATCTAGGTCTTTTGTATTTCTGTGATGTCTTTAGGAATCTATTTTTTTGCAAGTCAGGGACCTGTGACCTCCCCCACAGTTGTCCTCATAATTATCAAGTTTTGGAGAATTAGGAACCTTTGCTAACACATGTGTACCATGACACTTTTATAGCATTTGGGATACATATAGTGGGATATATTCCCTATGGATATAATCATTAGTGGTTTTAGTGGCCACGTTCAAATCTCTATCAGAGAGACTGTGCTTCCATTACATGTTGGATCAGCACACATAGGCACTCATTTCCTAGTAGTACCAACTTCATGTGTATTCAACATATTATTGGGCAGGTCATGGTTATAGCAACTTTAATCCATACCATCTATATTATATTGATGCCTCAAGTATATACATGCTAACCAAGTGGTTAAGATTGAGGGTGTCCCATATGAGTATCCTCTTCCCATCCCATAGGCAATTCTAACACATATTCCAATCACACTTCCAACACCAACACCAATTATAGCTCTAGTTCCACTACCAAATACTGCATGATTATTAGTTAAAATAGAGAGTATAGTTCCTATGCATACATCACAGTGTTTGGAAAAGTCATTAGAGTAGGTTAGGTCTACTTCTACAATGTCTACATGCATGCATACTCTCACTCAGAGACCATTACTAGAGAGACCATTGCATCAGAGATACATCACATGTTCTAGAGGACCTTCATCTACTCAATTTACATCAAGATCAGTGATATTGGGGTCTATGGGTTCTCATCACAGGACACCTACATCACCTACAACTTCTACATCTACCAGATGGGTCCCTAAGACCCTTACAGTTCACAAGGCATGACAATCAGTGCCACAGCATCATAGTATTACTACTCAAGTAGCTTCAGGTTTATATTATAAAACACACTAGATCATGGGCTCATAATTTCCCTTTCACATGCATACATGATCATAATTCCCCTCTTCAACATAGATCACGGTGATGGTGAGTCTCCCATGAGACTCATTGGATAGTATGATTTCTACTCTTGCAAATACTTCCTTCTCTCTCTCACTCCTTGTACATAGTTTATTTTCACATGCTTGTACATAACTTATAATAAAAAAAACACAAAAACAATATAATATGTCAAAATACAAAAACATTCAAATATTTCAAAAATATAAAATTTTACAGATTGTATGTTTTGTTTTGTTTTGTTTACATTTCTACTACTTGCCAGATATTGCATATTGTTAACTATCCTAGAGTAGTCAATTTTATCATACACATTATTCACTTGTTCTTGTCGAGTGCTTTCAGATTCTAGATAAGACCTTGGTCCACTACATTGATCTAGATCAGCTATCATCTACCCATTTTGGGCATTTACACTGATCCAAGTTTATACATTGATACATCCACCCACTCGGGGGCATCTCCTACATAGTTTCTAAAACCAAATTTTATCTTTACATATTATCCATTCCATTTTATACATTGATTCATCTTGATATTTCTCATTGCTCATCATTGCTTAGAGTTTTTATAGACTATCACTAGTTAACCTAGTATATATGCATCCTAGCACCTACATATATTTGTATTACACAATTATACATGCTTTCATTTGTATTTCATAGATTAGACTTGAATGTGTTTCCTATGATTTCTCCAATCT
Source organism: Torreya grandis (assembly GCA_037957365.1). Classification (NCBI taxonomy): domain Eukaryota; kingdom Viridiplantae; phylum Streptophyta; class Pinopsida; order Cupressales; family Taxaceae; genus Torreya; species Torreya grandis. Next base: position 1,705,207 of record JARHVA010003246.1, read on the forward strand.
TCAAGGGCATTTGAATATGCCATTATTTGTTGGTTTCTATGTCACTTCTCTATTTTTATGCCTTGGACATGTGCCCATGTCTTTGTGTGTGCTCTTGCATACTTCTCAATGTGGATATTTGAACATGTCATTCTATGTAGCTCTATGCCAAATTTCTTGTTGTTTGTGTATGTGGACATTTGAACATGTCCTTGTATGTCTTCATTCTCAACTTTAGTGACATGTTCCCATGTCCTTTGTGTTGTGGCCCCTTGGCCTACCTTTTGTGTGCCTCATATGTTTGTATGTCTTCTTCCTTATATGCTTCTACACCATGACACTTGTATTTACTTGTTACACATACATTAATTTTTTATCCCATGAGAGATCTTGTGCATCTACCCTTCCTACTTGATAGCCTTGATGGATATCATACCCCATCCCCTAGGTAGTTGCTCAAATTTTATTGTTATTAACATTGATTATATATATATAGACACTCTTGTGCAATGCTATATTACAACATACATCTTACATTTACATTCTGATGTTATGTTTTACATTATATTGGAATATCATGCACATGCTTTGGTTAACACATTTTGCAGAGTTACTTCTTAAGAGGGCATTTCTTTCATAAATTTCACAACTACCCTCAAAATATGGGGCATTCATAAGGGTTTGTCATAGAAATCAGGCTCCTACATTTCTTTTCACAAATACATTTTAGCACACAGGCTCAGTTTCAAATATCAGACTCAGGGCAGACATAAAATAGAATAAAACCTCTACAGTCAATTGAGATCACACTGAATCACTAGGCAGTCATTAGCACCCAAATCGGGACACTAACACCACAAGGCACTATTGTCCACTATAGGGTATTACTATCCAGTATCCCTAGCTTCAAGATAGTCTAGTTCATTCAAACTAGTATGTCAAGTACAATACAGATTTGTATAAATATAGTCATAGGTTTGGTAATTATGTTCAAATTTAGCTCAGATTCATTCATTTCAATTCAAATTCATAACAATTAATTATATTTGGGGGCATCATGTATGGTATGATCACTCATAAATTTAGATTAGTTGCACTAATTCAACTACTATATACTTGATTTAGATTCAGTATACTTAGATACCAAGTTGGGGTCATGTGCACAACACATAGTTTCCATATACTCAACTTTAGATAGGTTGACCATAGGAATGGAAAACTCCATGTCATTATCTATGTTGTATACACTTGCTATCACATTCCATTTTGTCACTAGATTCATGCTTTACTCCATATTTAGTGGTTGGCATTATCGAGTGGCCCAAAGTTGCCTAATATACTTGAGTGGCCACGAAATCGAATACACAGTTAGATTACTCAGTTATATACTTTCAGTAATTTGTGTAATATAATTATAGATGTATCTATCACATAGGGAGAAATGATGGATTCATGGCCTACTTGAGTTCTTGAGCCACTTATATGAGAGGGTTTGACACACTTACAGTCTTCTCCAATCTATTCAAAGAGATCAAAATCCACTAAGCAGGGGTGGGCAATGATGGAGTCAAAATCAGATTGAGTTCTTGAGCCACCCCTATGAAGATTGATCAAGCCATCAACTTAGTTCAAGTTATTCAATGATATGATCACTATGCATATTCACACACATAGGTTGTCACCAGGTTCATGCATTAGTTCTTGTACCCAACGAGGTGTATTTATTCATTTCCACATAGTCTTTTGTGTGTGGAACATGATCCAAAGCAATATCCTGCAATGAAACATGCAAAAATTAGTCCTTAAGGATAATGCTTTCAATCATGTTCCACATACATAGACCCAAATTTGCTTACTCAAACTCAACTACACATGTTTCACTTCCAAGGTAAGTCCATGTACACTTATTTTTTATTTATACTAGTCATTTTGCTTTGTTGTATTACTAACATAAAGGGGGGTAAATGTAATCACCTAAACGTGGTAATTATATGCTAAGCATGTTGTTTGAGTTAATCTATCCTTAGGCTATCCATAGACCTATCTTTGAGAATTAGACTTACATTTCCAATCATTCAGTAGACTAAAATCGCCTACATCTAGTCAAGACATAGTCTCATAACTATCTTCCCAGATCCCAATCTAACTTTTGTAGCAGTCTGCAAAAAGGACATTACCACCACATTTGGGATATTATAGCCACATGGTGCTAGTGTTCCCAACTGTGAGCTATTGTCCTTAGCCCCAACTCTTCCCAATGGATATTTTTTCAAATGTGCACCCCTCCTAAGGTTGGCCTAAGACCATTTTATTATCTACACAAGCAATAAAACCCTATAAATATAAGCCTAATCGACCTCTACTCACTAGATGAAAAATAGATGCAAAATCTATTCAAACCAAAGATAAAGTTATGTAAAATCAAAAAAATTGATCACTATTATGCCCTAATTTTTGCATACTACCATCTACAACAGCCCTAAGTTGATTTTTTAACCATTTTAAATCTAAAGCACATTCAAGGCATCCAAGACCATTCTCATTCTAGCATTCACTTGCACATACATCAAGCACTAGGTGGGAGAACTACATCAGACTTGATCCCTCCTCAGAGTATTGGTATATAGAAAACTCTATACATAACAAGGTGTTGAGGATGTCCAGTCCATCCTACTAACACACACAAAATTATTGATTATGCCATACTTGAAATGAGATTAGGGTTTTCATATCAAATTAGGGTTTTTAGGTACAACACAAAGCTATGGGTTTCAATCACATAGGAACAGAACATATAGACACAGGTATAGGTGCTCTTTAAAAATATAAACAATCCTATAAAGATGACATTAGTGCCACATTGAGGACACTACACATAGATGGCACTATTATCTAAACTGGGTGCTACTGTCTAGTGAACAAATAAATAACATAATCTTGATGATGACACAAACTACTGCCCAAATCTCAAATTTTAAATCTTAGATCATTTGCAACAATCACTTTTTAAATAAGTCTCTACTTATCTCTATTTATTGTTATTTATAAAAATTCAAACAAGGTCAAAATCATAATAAACTTGTACTTAATTATTGCATATTTATTTAACTGATTTAGACATCTCAACGCTTCAACAAAATATAAGAATTACTTGTGTAAAACCCTAAAAGGTTAAATCACATGAGATGATTTTGTTAACTCCTATTTTTATATGAGTGGCATACATGACTCATCCCTCATCTAAAATAAGGAGAATTATAGCAAGATTGTCATAGATACATAAGCCTCCATGAATAGAGAATTAGATTAGAGCACATATTTCATAAATTTAGAATAGTTAATATATTAGATGGTTCAGTTACATGATAGACATTGGCACAATAATACATATTATGGGATCATATGTCATGGATATTGACTCACTTTACAAAGACTTAAATACATATGCATACACACTTGGGTGAATATGCATGGGCATATGCACATAGTTTACAAAAATATAGATTACAAATTTTCACATATACATATATTCGAGATACAAGTTCTCAAATTCAAAATATATATGCATAACATTATATATCAGTTGGTATATATTTAAGGGGCATGATATTGGTTCAATCACATATACACACTTTCATATTCATGAGTCATGATACTAGTTCATGCACATATATAGAAATATAGTTTATATTTGAATGGAAAATAGTTTTTATTTCACTTCAAACTTACCAAATATACAATTATAATGGGGACTTGGACATTATTCATTCTCTTTTGATCATGAAATTTATTCTACATTGATCAAACTTGAGTGAAACTATATAATCAAACATGCATTCATTGTTGCATCATAAACCTTGTCCATTCCCATTTGATCATGTTTTTTTGTTTTAAATTGAGAGAACTTGAGTAAAACTATACAATTGAATCTATAATCCATTTATAGTGGTTGATTCCATTTTATTTAAATGAACTTGTCATGTGGTTCCTTATTTTCCTATGTAGTTGTTTAGGTTAATACATTATGTACTTCTCCCCACATTCATGAGGGTTTAGACATGTATTTATAACCCAAGGGCCTACATATTTACACAAATTTGGGGCACAATCATCTCAACTCTTCCTATGTTTCAGAAAGAAAGTACAAGTTTATCCAATGCTTCAATAAGGAAGGATCATCTCCAAAAACAATTCAAGGAAGACATGGTTTTCACCAACACATACGTATACTCTATCCTTGATCTTCAAAAAAAATAAAAATTCAATTTCAGATTAAAATGGTCAATTTATGGACACTGACTACACATGATAGTAAATTTTGCTATTGAGTAACCTGTACAATTAGATCTTCATACCAAAGAAAAAGTGTGTTACACACACTTAGTTATATCTTATGTTTTTAATCTATAAATTCCATTACTAGAATAAAAGGGATAATTTGTAGGTACTATAATATGATATTAATTACTTGAAAATGACAAACTTGATACACACTTACCATGCATGACTTAGGTACACAAACAAGGTCTTAATCAACCATTGTCTCACACTTGCATGATATCTTATGAGTTGACCCTTCCATTCTAGTATTACACACCTACATGAACCTCGGTTTTCATTTCAAACCTACTAAATATCATGCATAGACATCTCCAAACCTTCAATTTAGTCCCCTATACATAGGTTAGTTATGTCAGTTTTGGTTAGTATTTCCAATTAATACTAACCTATCTAGATGGTATCGACCCTCTCCCAACAACATCTACTTTCTAAAATTATTTTTTTCCTTAAGGTTGGCCCATCTACCTAACATTTTAGTGGTGTGATAAATTACCCAATTGGACTCATATATATACAAATCGATGTCTCACTAAATGGTGGACTTTGCACTTATCTGGTGCACATCTATACATTATTGCACATTGGAAACAAAATTCATATTCCTCCCAAATTTTGAATTTATCACTAAGAGTAGTCACAATCCAATTCTAAAGCACACTGAAGCTAATTCAAAGCAAGCATTATCAAGGATCACAACCAAATCATTAGATGCATGCACATAATGAAGGACCATAATTACACAATCAAAATATGTGAGATAACAAAATACGGCTTATTTTACTTCCTTAGAGTATCATATGTGTAAGTATCGATCAATCACAAAATGAGGGTGATTGGGCTCAACTCAGTGCATTACATTTGTCCAAATTTTTTATGTTTCTATCCCTCACAAAGCACACCTAGGAATTCAAGGTGAAAGAGACTAATTTTTGGAGCTCTGCACAACATCAAGGTTTAAAATCACACATATAGAGCATAGAGAGATAGCTAAAAATGACCATATGGTCACAATTTATCGTTTTTGTACATGTCCACATCAACTAATGATACTGACCCATAGTAATGAAACCAACCCTAAGTAAACATAAGTATAATTCCTAAACTAGACAAATCTCAATCTTACTTGAATCTGATTTCAACTTTTATAATATAGTCAGTCAAACAGACACCTAGAAAAGCTAAATATTCATTCATTTGATGTATTTACTATATTTAGAATATGCCACTTGTCAAATCATTGCAATTAATTTTATTATTTTACATTCATATGTATGCTTGAATGTCATATCTTAAATCTAAATTATTCTACTAGTTTCTATCCTATTAGGGTTGTAAAACTAAATTAGGGTAAAACATGCATAAATAAATAAGACTAGCACACAAGGTAGATCTAGAATATAGAAGTATAAAACAATAAATAATATGTGACCTAATAGATACAAACATTAAATAAGTGAAAATGAAAATGATTTGACAAGAAATGGATAATAGGAAAATAAAAAGAGATGGAATAGTCACACCTTGTTCCACTTTGATATAATTATAGAATTCTATATGTGCAGCAGTGGTCTATAAATAAGGAATGATCTCTATGTAAAATATGGGTCGTGTACTATGAAAAAATATTATTGACACATGTCTAACTGACAAATCTACACAGGGCAAATTCATCACTACACCCTATGACCAATAATTGTTTTACTAAGCACCAAATGTGTAATGTGAACCTTTCTAGTTTTTTATTTTTTATATAGGTTCAAATCCTAATTCCATATAATCTTGTATTTGTGCTTCTCTAAATTATAAGGAATAATATTTGAAATTATGTCTTTTCCTCTCTTGACATAATTCACAACACACATACAAAGGATAAGGGATAAAATTAGTTGGTTCTTGCAACCTCAATGGAGATACAATGACATATCTTTCATGCTAGAATATGACCCCACATATTTTGTTTGTAGTGAAAATAGAATATCAAGCAAGGGTTTTGACCTCATCTTCCCTATAAGTGGCGATGCAACTACATGAACATTTATCTAAACCATATTTGATATAAGTAAATGATACCACAATAGATTGAATTAAAGAATTGCCAAGGGTGGTTCAATTTTAAAGATCCTTCTCAAATGTAGCAAATCATTTTAATCGGTAGAAGACTAAATTTGGGTAGGATCGTCATTTGATTCCTACTTGGTACATGACTATAATGACTTGTATATTCATTCCTTAAGACATGGCACTTACAATGATCAACCATAAAAAGTAGTTGTATGTGAAATAAAAGGTGTAGGATATTAAGCCAAGGTAAAAGGACCCACAAAAACAAATGGGACAAATTTGGAAGCCTACCAAATCCACATATGTAGATTTGGAAGTAACCTATGGTTTTTGAATCTATCCCAAGAGAAACAGATGTGTAGGAAGGGTACAAGTAGCACAAAAGATATTAAAAAAAGGATCAAAATCTAAAATGGATAAATACTAAAGACATCTAGAAGGTATAAAGATAGAGAGAGTAGTGTGGGGTAGGAAGTATCCAAAAAATAGCCAAATATAGACAAGTGGACCAAGTGTGAAAAAATGGGTAAAAATATGCTATGGATAAGGGATTTTTACTAAATTTGGGTGTTTGTAAGCATTTAAGATAGATGATGAAAGTCAAAATTTTCATCCTTAATCTCAATTCTCTTTATATTATAGTGAGTTCTCATAGTTTCATTTTGGACACTAATTTTTATAAGGTGAGATGAACGACAAGACATAATGTCAAGTTTAGGATATCCATCTTAAGAACTCAACACATTTATCATTAACATAGTGGATGGTATCCCTCCTATACAACTAATCATCATATTTAGTAATGCCAAGCCTCCATACCACACAAAGGTCACACAAGTATCATGACATAATGTCAAGTCTAGGATATTCATCCTAAGACCTTGACAAGTTTTATACTAACATAATAATTGATATACCTGCCCATAAAGTTAACCACCAATTTATTACTGTCATAAACCCCTAGGTCCACAATTTTTATTTGTTAACCAATAAGGCTTAATTATCTGGTTACATTTCTTACCTTATAGTAACATCACTAATTAATTATAGAAGAGCCAACTATGTCGACTACTCAAACATATACCTTACAAGCAAACATCTCAAAGTAGACATAAAACACAATTCCTAGACTACTCCATGGAGACTTACTCTTCACTAGGAATACAAATATGAATATCATTCATAGTGTGTCATAGGCCTTACATAACAGGTATTCACCAAAGAAGGATTAGGTTCCAATAGTTTTGATTTTTTAACTTGGCCTATGCCCTCGTCAGCTATGCTTAGTCCTTATATGATGTGAATGTCAATAGACCTCATGAATCATGCCAAGTATCTTAGGTCCACCTAAAGGCTAGGTCACTCATTATTCATTTCTCAAGCGAGACTAACACTATCCAGTGCTTTCCATAATTATGTTTTGTGTTGATCAATATATTTTTGATCTTGGTTTTTATAATCATTCTAACTCATTCTGTTTACAAGATTGTAGTGGTAATATCGGCTTCAATTTAGGTTTAAGCATACAAAATGTAACACTTGTTCAAACATTTGTACTTTGTCTATTTATTAAAATGATTATAATCCTAATTAAATTATTTAAGTTAAGAGGATTCTAATAATAATACTAAACAATTCATTGATTAAAACAACATTCTACACCATATTTCCATTCCTTACCACTTAAGCCATGTTTCCCCTTCTACCTAAGGTTTGATAATGTTGTCCCATACAAGGTCTATGGATATTTTCAAATGAATTTGGATAATATGTTTTATATACAACTAGTGCTTATACTACATTTTGATATGGTTTAAATTATCTTGAGTGATCATTATTCAAAAATATCTTATTCTAGGTATTTGCAACAACTAGTAATACTTTTTCCATATAACAGTAGATCTTATGAACCTTTTAAACCCAAATTTTAGTGTAAGGTTTAGGTTCAATATTTTATTTATAATTTTCTCTTCAAGCACAAAGCATAAGGCAAAAAATTTACAAAACGCACAATCTCATTCATCCCAAAATTACAGAATCATACAATGTTATTTTGCCAAAAATCAAACACCAAATGTAATATTTAAATAACAATTAATAACTCAAATTTTCATATTGTAATTTTTCAACAAGGACATCTAGAACCAAGTCTAAAAATTAGTTTACAAATCAAAGTTGTATTACTAACTTAACATTTTAGATTGGTCTACAAAACCCACAAAATGTTTTTAATAATTTCCTGATAAATTTGCAACAAAACATAGAAATGAAAAGTCGTTGAAATGGTAATTTAATTCTCATAATTACAAACTATATTTTCCCAAGAGGGATGTCTAGGTACAGGTATGAAATCAGTTTAAAATAAGCATATGAATTATAATTTGCATTTCTAGATTGGTTTACAAACCCCATTTAATGTATCTAATAATTCTTTTGCAAAATTGCGACAAACCCTAGAAATGAAAATCCATTAATGTTTAAATTTTATACACTAGTAGATGCATCCATTTTTTAAGAATAAATACGTAAATTGAAACATTATATTTTGAAATCAGTTTCCAAGATCTACAAGATTATTTTTTACCCATATTTCTCTTTGCAAACCCTTGAAATTCCAAAATTATAAATGCAACTAGGGAGAGCTGAATTTTTTACAAAACCAAAAAATAAAACTCACGTTTGGGTTTCCAATAGGGGTGAACCACCATGCCCACAAATCTCTGGGAATTTCTAAACCCTACTTCCACACAAAATACATATTTCATTATCCATTGTATTTTCCTTATTTTTTCCTGAATTTTATGCTAAGAAGGTGAACTATTTTAATTATTTTTACAAATAAAAATAATTTAAGAATCTCAATAAATGCATCCAATGAATCTACACAAAAACCCAACATTTATTTTAATTATTCTATAAGGTTTATAGATCCTTCGACAAAGGAAAGAAGACAGATATTTGCATAAACTCAATCCAAAAAGGGTTTATGTTATCATTTACACATGAAAAAACAATTTATTATGATAAAAACCAACAAACAAGACAAATATTGTCTCCCTATAGTTTTCCTTTAAAATCACACTCAAACAATAGTTCCCATCTCGTTTTCTCTATTAATATTGGTAGAGTTATATTTCTCTCAAAAAATGGAATGAATGTATGAAAGATTTTTATAACATCCACCATACCAAGTAGTCTATGGGACCAAGAGCTGAAATAAAGTTGTTCCATGATAACGCAACTTCTTGACATGAGGTTTGTCCTACTAATATTTCGAAATTTCTAATCCCTTCTCAATACCAACTCTTCTACTATGAGTCTTAATTAGAAAACTTCTTGTTCTGTTTAACCTTTCCTCTTCAAACAAGTCAGTTAAGTTGTCAAGCTTCAAGTTGTCTTTGTACTTGATAAGGATGTCATTATAGGTTCCACACTCCATAATGAAGTGCCACTCTGTCTCCACTACTCCCTTGTCAGAAAATAAATATGTTATTATTTCTCATTCTTCCTTTGGTACTATCCACCTGCCAATTTTATACCTAATATGATGTTAGTCCTCAACTATGTAATCAACATATTTGATTTCCATTTATTTTTTGTCCCAATGTATGTCTTTTCTTCATGCTCTCAAGTGGGTTAAACTTATTGATGTAGTATGCTTTCTTCCTTCCCAACTTCTTTGTCCACATGATAGTTTTGAAATTCTCTCTCACATACTATTTTATTTCCTCATTGGTGTTTGGGCATTCTTGCATGTTGATGTCCCATTTACTCATCCCTTTGTTGATTTATGTCATCCACTTTTTTTATTCTTCTTAGCTCTTCTTCTATTACCATTTTCGGCCATTGATGATTCTCCATACTTTGTGTCTTTTTTAAATAACTTAATATTCGACTCATTGTTGATGTTTCCAATGGAAGGTACATGTTTCAACTAATAGAATCTCATATGGAATAGGGGATCTGACTTTGAGGCTACTTGTGATCAAATATTTTTGGACCCTCTCTATCTTTCTCCAATTTCAAGCTCCTTATTATTATTCTCCTCTTATTTCTCTACTTGACAAGTGTATTTTTTTTGAAAGATACTTGTTTTGACTCTCCCTTTTCTCTTATTTTCTATTTCTCATTTTCCTTTCTATTCTTTCTTTTCGCTTTCTATTTAATTCATAAATTAATATTTAATTATAATCTCACTACATGAACATATGATGATAATAAATCTCAAAATTTGCAACAATTATAATTATGCATCTACAAATTAATATGTACACATAAAATTATAAGAATATATGAGCTTTGAGGTGGAAATTACAGGCCATGGGTGTGTGTTTAGAAGGTTGAGGTAGTTGATATCCACATCACTAATCTAATTCTGAAACATGAAGGAAATGATGATAATATTGTTACATCATGGCTCGTATTAAGTGAGAGTTAATTTTTGTAATATTTTATTGACAGAATAATATATCCCATAATATTCATAATTGTTGAGATTTTACTAATAATTCTAAGAATTTTGACATTATTTTTGTTGGGATGTGGCACTCTTCCTAAATAATTTAGCAAAAAAAATATATACACAAAATATAAATATTTTACTAATGTACAATTCCATGTTTAAGTGTCATGTTAGAATGTTTAAACTCTATCATTAACTATGATCATGAGTTTGTTGATGGCATCTTCAATATGGTCATTCTCACAATAAATATATTTATCTAATTAATTCACAAGATCAAATGATGGAAAGCGACAAGCAACTCTTAGTTATTTCATCCAAGCATGACATTTAGTTATTTCATCCAAATAAGCAAAGTTAATGTGAAAACAAGTGATCCCTCAAATGGCTTCCACTCCTCAAAAAAAGTATCCATGGAAGATTTTTTTTTATGGGTGGACCCAAGTAGGCTAAATGAAAACAAGTTTGATTAATTATGTTGTGTTTGAGTCACCTTACTTGAAGTTGTGAATGTTAATTTGTGTTCCTTATAGAATTCCATATGCTAAATTTTTTAAGGTGACCGCATAGCATTATGACTAACCCTTAATTAAGCCTTGATTGAATTATGATGACCAAGACTTAGAAATAACAATTGATTTTTAAATGATAATCTTAGTTATGAAAATAAGTTCTTTTATTAATTATAAATAAAAATAGAAAATATCAATGTTTTAACCCACACTTTGTGGTCCATGATCATGATGATGAATGACAAGAAAAAGGATAAGTGATTCTTATATAGATAACTTAATTTACAATTTAGTGTAAAGGAAATTGGAATATCATTTCAACAAAGGTTCAAGGATAATTTTTTTGATATCCATCGAGATTGTATCAATAGTTCAACTCTAAAATAACACATTCATAAATATTCTTATGACATTTGTATAGATAAAACAAACAAAATGTGAGGAACATTATATGAAAGGGAAGATTAGAGAAGTCATTGAGATTCCGAAACATCCTTACAATCTCAATCAAAATGATTTTCTAAAACTTAACAACACAAAGACCCATTATCCATCTACTCAAATCTCATTATTAATTTAATTAATATTTGTATGTTAAAAATTAATACCTTTTTCATTCATTTATTATTATATGTGGCCATTAAATATTGGTTTTTGTTATTATTAGTGATCTTTAAACTATATTTTTTTGTGTTATTTATATGAGGATCTTTTATTTGATTTTGCATCATTCATCATGATCACGAAACACAAAGTGTGGTTTGAAACGTTGATCTTTTCAATCCTTATTTGAAATTAAGTCAAGGGTCTTGTTTTCTTGCCATCATGAATTTTGGAAGATTGAATTATTTAATCATAGTTATGTTGGAGGAGAAGTGCTTGTATTCATTGGTAGTAGTGAGTTTTGTCTTTGGAGGAGACTACGAAATGTTGAATATGTATTCTTCGATGTCAATCGTTATTGTTGTGGCTTACCTTGATATATAAATTTCCAATCAAACACATATGGTCTACCAAATATAATTTCATAGTCCTGTAGTGGTGTGAGGTCACAAGTGATTATGTCCCCCATAGGCTTGACTACATACTTGAAAGTGCATTGTCATCAAACCTAAATTTTCTTCCCTTTCTTTCTAGATATTCCATAGAGAATGGTCTAAGGGTTTCTTAAGTGGTAAGACCTAGGCACTAAGTGCACCTTGCACAATGATGTTCTTCCCCCCACTGTCAATAATGACATGAAGAGTTTGACCCTTCACCAAACACTTGGTGAAGAAGAGGTGTTCTCATTCCTCATAAGTATAGGTGTTGGCACTAAACAAGTAGCATCTAGATCAGTGTTTTATTCTTGTAAGGGACATTATGTATATAGCAAGATTGAAGAAAAATGTGCACGACATTAAATTTTTTTCTCTGAGTTGATGTGTTGTTGGTGGTACCAATTTTCACTTTTGTTCCTATTTATTTTGTTTGAATTTCAAGGCATAGGAGCCTTTTGATGTTTTGTGGCCTTCTTAGGATGCTCTCCCTTGCACCGCATGTTCTAGTGTGACACGAGATGTTGAGATTGGATGTCAAGAATAGGTTGGCTCTTGTGCACGATGTTAGGTGAAGAAAACTTCAACATCATCTTTACCTTGGTTTTGATCTTAGTAGATTTGTACTATGTTTTGACAATGCATCTTTGCATGAATATAAGGTGATATTTAATTGTTGCACTTCAACAAATAATGTTCCTATGTTATGTCCTCATGTAAACGCATATTGTAGTCATGGAACTCATCTGTGTAATCTTCAACTTCTCTTCCTTGCATTAGAGCAACTACTCTAACTTGATCGAATCATCCTCTTATTGCTTGAGGGAGAAATACTCCTTTTGCATCAAATTGACAAATGAAATCCAAGTCTCTATGGGCTCCAATTCTTTCTTGCACTGTGTGCTTAAGGTTTCCCACCATTGAGACACTAAAATGGACATCTTCAACACTATGAAGATAATATTCTCTAAGTCACTGAAGATAATATTGACCAATAAGTAAGCCTCAAGTTATCAAATCCAACTATCCAATGATGTGGCATTGATTTTACCTTCGAATACTACATTTTCAAGATTGAATTGAACTTTGAAATGCCTTTGATGTTTAAACTGTGAATGCACAAGCCGCACAAAAAAGAGGTCACTTGTGGTCTAGGCTACATCATGAGTTCATGAAACTAGCCAAATAGTTTGGTGCACTGCTCCTCAAGGATGTATCAGATGTGTTTTTAGACATATGGGAGTGCCCCAGTGAATCTTTTCTAGATGTTAGCCATATTACTCTTACAACAACATTCTTTTAGATACTCTAAAAAAACATGTGGAGGTTATTCTTTATGTTTTTTTTTTTTGCTTGTGTGTTTACAAGCATATATTTTCTTTGATACCAATTATCTAAACCACAAGGTCCAAGATGACAGCTTGGAGGACAACCTTGCAATTTGGCTAACAAACTACGGGTTATATTACATGAAATTGAAAAACCATTACAACACTAAACCAAAACACATTTGAATGGAGAATATTTATAGAAAAGTGCAACTTTTATTTAGTAGGAAAGAATATAGTGAAGTACATGGGTGTATAATGTTCAACCAGGATAATAATGGAGATTCTTGTGATCAAAGAGGGAGAACTAAAATACACTTCCTAACTGATTTTCCTATACCACCATGAAATAATATAGATGAACATTCTAAGTTAGCTACTCAAGGCATGTTAACATCCATGCCTATGATCTCTAGTATTTTCTATGGTTGATCATCCCCATAGGGTCGACATGAGTGCAATATATACATCATTACAAAGTAGTCACAAATGGGAATGGTTACAAAATAGTTCATCTTCTCCCTGAGTGACAATTCACCTTCCTACATGTGTACTAGTTTGACTTATGATATTCTAATATACTGAAATATGTTCTGACAAGGAGCAAACTTGGGAATTGCCACTTGGTTTGTCGTAGATAAAAAAGATGTTGCCAAGTGGCTATGGAATTTGGATGGACTTGCACAGTGTTAAGTGCTACATAGTATGTCACAAAGAGCTACACAAGCACACAAAGGTACCACAAGGCTTCATGGATGGTGTGAGATGTATCGATGCTAAGGAGGTCAAAGTCCTTGAGAAGAGCACACATATTGGCATGGTTGTGCTTGGATCACTACATGTACATAAGAACTAAAACCGGTATCATTCATATTGATTAATTCTTCTTCCAAAATAGACATATTTCCAAAGAGCATTCTAACATATGTTTATTAGTTTCTACATAAATAGTATTTCCCATGGGAAAAAAAAGACAACATAATCAAGTAAAAATATGCAAAATAAAATGAATGTACTCTTTATTAGGTTTGACATACTTTAAATCAAGTTTATTTAGACACAACTTCACTTCCTTGGATTACCAAGATAACCTTCAACGTAGTAAGAAACAAGCCACATTTTTTCTCATCACACAATTGATCTTAACAAATGGCGTCGTTAGCTTGAGAAAATGTGGTGTCCCTCTAGGTAACATCCATCCTATAGGCACATATAAAACATCTTTAAGGTGTGAAATTATTATTTTATTTCTTAAAACTTATGAATTTTTGGTTATATGGGTTTATACAATGAATTTTGATAGTCGAAAACATGTGTACCATGTTTTAATTTTATGATTCTAGATTATCATATCTAACATTTTGAATCCATGTGATATTTTACATTCACGCGACATTTTATATTAGTAAGGTGCTTCATCCTAACGTGTCATTTATTGTTGAAAACATCTTGATTATTTTATGATGTATGTTACAATTAAATTTATTTGACTACCACACAGATGTTGACATTTGCCATGCCATGTCATACCATAGATGTAACATGATACAATTTTGTTTATGCAAATCACAAGGTTCATGCCAACACTGAGTAAGGTTGGTAACGAGGTGCACGTTTCCATGAGATGGGTAACTTATTCAACCAATCATTCAAAGCATAAATGGTATGATCAAGGCTAATAGACACGGCACAGCAAAACAACACCATAGTGGCATGAAAATGAACCAAAATTCTATTTGGGTAATATAAAGAAGACTTCATTTGCATCCTTGCTAAAGGATAAAAATTAATATTTTAAAATAAAAATGAAGGGGATATCATAAAATAAAAGAGAACTATAACATACGAATATTTTAAAAATGAAGAAACAAAAGACGGGTGGTGACAATTTTAAAAGTAAAACATTGCTTGCAAGAAAGACAGTTGCAAAAAAACCAATTCCTTATTTAATAAAGCCTACAAACATAATGAGTACAGACAAGAAAGCCCATTCCTATTGATGACAAAGAGTTGAGATTCTCAGATTGGTTGAATTCCTATTGAAAAGAGAAAAGATGAATAAATGGGGATGGGTGAGGGGGAGGCAATATCCTTGCCATTCAATTGTAGTTGGGAGGTTTTGGAGATTCACTATGGGGATAGATTATTAGAGTGAAAGAGTTTGATGATCATTTTTAAGTTGATAATCTCTTTTTTTTTTTGGTTTGATCTTTATAAATTTATGATTGTTGATATATTGTTGTTTGATTCGATTTTACTATGGAAATTATTATTTTGTCCTCTCCTCATTATTTTATGTATTTGTATTATTCCATCATGTTTTGCTTGAGGGGGTGGGAGTGAAGGAGGAAGAAGTTTTTCCCAAGTAAAAAATTTGCACACTAGATGTTATATCTAAAAGCTATTAAGTTTAGAGGCCTCTGTTGGACATTGTGTGGGAGGGATATAACTCAAGACAATGTTTTTGCAGTGTTAGGCATGGTAGTAGCCTAGATGATAATTGACACTTCTTTCTATCATAACTATGTTGTGAGTGAAGTGATAAAACATATGCTATTGATTTAATAAATTTATGTCGAGCAAGGCAATAAACTGATAATAATATGTTGAGTAGGCCAACACCATGTTGAGTCTGTCATCACTGTCCAGAGAAGGGCAAAAAAGGTAGACATCATGAGGTGGTAAGAACTATGCTAACAATAGTAGGGAAATGTCTTTATTAGAGTCTTTCTTATGCTAATTTCTCTTTTTGCATCCCATTTGGTTGAAGCTAGGGGATTGCCTTGCTGTTATTATATGTTTACTTCATGATTGAGTTGTTTGCATTGCTTTTCCATTTATGAAGACTTCTGAATTATGGTTTTTAGATTTCATCTTTTGATTATGAAGATTTTCTAAATTTTGGTAACCATTTGGGGAATGTTGTATATGTATTGTATGTGTGAAGAGATCTAGTGCAAATTCAAGAGCGTGGAGATTCCTCGTGTTACCCTCTTATAGACCCCTACACCTATTGTGAAGGCATCCAAGAGGATCATATAGCACCAACAATCTCTAGTTCATTATGAATAGAAGTGGAAAGCTTATTTCAACCATCCGATCTTTGGTTCACACTTTATTACTCTTTTTTATATGATATTGTTGAGAAACGTTGATTTTAAAGATAAAGAATTTTTATTTTTAAAATGTGAAATGTGAAGTGCATAGGAATTGTACTTATGCTTTCTATGCTTAGAGCTTAAAGATAAATTCTTGAAGAGAATAATTATGTCATCTTTCTATGAATACCTATATAGTCTCAACGAATCTCTTTAAAAATAATGAACCATGGCAATATGGAATCATGGGGAAATGATAAAGAAAAACAAAAAGTAATGAACATGAAAGAGATGCATAGTCTTCTTATAATAGATTATAAGAGTCCATATAAGTTTTACCTCTTGCATGATAAAGTAATTGAAAGTTCAATTGTTGAAAGTCCTAAATGATAGACAGTGTGCACCATTGCAGGGAACTCATGTACGAAAGCATGAAATTAATCATGATCTCCCTAGTAGTCATCATAAGCCATAATTAGATTAAGGAAAATGAGTTTTGTGATTCCCAAATGCACACCCTTTCACTTTTTATGATTATAGAATGAATTATGTGTATAGAGCCTACATACTGCATTGTGAGTGTACAATCTTGTATCTAAAAATGAATGTAGCAAGCAATGAGATATGAGCATTTTGGGTTATATTACCATTACATAAACTTTTGGAAACACCATCATTGTGTTTTCCATCTATTGGAAAGATATCATCCATTTGGCTTGCATAGAGAGAATGTAAAAGGTAAGTATTGTTTTAGAAAACTCGTAGGAATCATACATATACAATAACATAGGTTTTATCTTCATACTTCATAGCTTCTTCCTTGAATTTGTAGTCATGTCTTCAAAACAACCCTTAGGTGGAGAAGTTATGATCACAATAAAACACTTGTGCAAAATATACTTCGAGGAATGAAAATTGGTAGAATTGTTAATCATGCCTAAATGAGTATTTCATATTTATAATCTTGAGCTCCATCTACAATATTTGTAGTTTCTATATAGGCTTGGAATGATGGGAAAAACATGTTATTTCGATAAAACTTGACAAGCTTAGAAGGGTTCCTAAACAAATAATTATCACTCAATGAATTTCACAACCACCCATTGTGATTTGCAACAAAATTTGAAGAAAATGTGCATGAAATCATAGTTTTCCAAAAATTGTGAATCATTACTTTTCGGGGCCATATTTGAAAGGTTAACCGATGACATTTGAGATAAAACATTATGGATAAGCGTAGAGGAATGAAATGGGAACTCAAAGGTGAAAGACTTGCAATATTAAACATCTCCATAAATAAATCACATCAAGCCAAACTAACCTCTAAATGTTTTCATTCAATTCTAATTTTTTTTAAATGATTGTCGAGTTGTTTTTGAAACACAATTTGGATTGTCAAATGGATCCTAATAAGGTTAAAATTTGCATTAGTGTTGAAATAGGTAAGGGGAACATAATGGTATTGGACTCACAATAAAGTGATTCCCTACTAAGAAGATACAATTTAGTGTGATTTTGGGATACAATTTAGATAAGAGTTTTGAGTGTTAAAAGATTGAAAATTTTAGGGATTGAAGACAAGTGTGAGAACATAGTCTAAGAATTCCAAAATAACCATAACTATTTCAAAGTATAGGTTACTAAGCAAAACATGACGTTTCATATATATTTCACTGATTAGGACTTGGCCATTTTTTCACAGTTTTCCAAAACTAAGTTCACAGTGTTTTTATGCATGGTTTTTATACTCGGGGGAGCTAGTATCTTAATGAGAATCAATGAAAGTGTATAAGGTTGAGAGGAGTATGAATGGATCCAATTTCCCATTTTTGTATGTTTCAGCTTCAATGGAGAATGTTGATGAAGCGAAAGTCAATGGGATGGAAACAAGAAAGAGTGTTAAGATGCATTGTTGGGAAGCGGCCTTTTTCTCTTACCATGAGTTATTCAGCTTTATTAATGTCGAGAAGCCGCTAATAGTTTCACACACAATATTTTGTTATTCTCGCTAACATATGAAGTATATAATAGATAAGTGGAAGTAGGGGCATCACCCCTGTCATCAAAAGGATTTGAATCTTTTCCTAAGTCATTCAGCTGAATGGGTATTTAATATTGTTCCCAACCAATCATAGGTAAGGTGGAAAAAATAGAGGATTGCCCCTACTTTATTTATTTAAATTGTTCCATTTCATTTTGATACAACTCCAATGGGGCAAGATTGTGAGTCTATCAAAATTTAAAAGATGATCATCACTCCTATGTTTTAAAGCAAACTCTCACCTTGTCATTTAGTTCATAAGACTGGTAGACTATAAGGGTGAAGTATGTATGCAAAGGAGAAAATGGCATCACCCTTACTCAACTAAGTGAAAATATTCCTTGTTTGTAGTGTCACGAGGCTAAAATATGTGTTTCAAAAAATAAAAAGGGGGGTTAATGCAAAATAGAAAGAAGCCCTTGCCCCTACGCACCTAAAGGAATTCACTTTTTTCTATTTAAATCCTAAGCTTGATGGGGTATATCCTTGGAATCATTTTAAGCTAATAAAAGTTTATTGGGGATCTCAACTTCATATAAATTAATTATATATTATTAATACTTGTGCATAGGTCAAAAAAGACATTTGTTTATTATATAGTAATTATTGAGATGTTCAAACTGCATAAGAGGAGATTTATTTGGAATCTAAAAAGGTATTTTTATTTTAAGTCCTCATAAAAAACTCATAGGTTATGGACATATTACAACCCAAGGAATGTCATGATATCTTGCGAGTTCGGGTAAGCATTGCTACTATGGTATAAGGGTCATTAAGAACCCTGAGTAGCCTAAGTAATCTGAAGGCAACAATTGATTAAGTCATAGAAGCACTAAGCAAGTTCAATAAAGATAGTGCCAGTGGATTGTTATTGTTATGCAATGTTATTAGCAAAATGAGGATGGTGTGCACATCATGCCACAATGAAATCATGATTGAAAAGGAAAATTTTAGTTGGTATTTTTCTGAATTGGGTAACAAATTGTGTTTTCACCAATATCATAGAGTGGGTGCTACAGCAAAAACTTTGTTGATATACTTCTAAGATTTTACAATGTCTTGTTTGTCATGGATATGATAGAAAACATCGACTTCAATATTATTTACAAGAAGTCTTCAGGGTTCCATTCTCCTAAACAATAGCTTTTGTTTATACATGGCATCAACAAACCCATTTTCAACCTTCCAAAGAGAGTTAAATCCATTCATCGTAAAATTGGGAGAGGGTACCCATGATGGGAATAAAAGAACTATCAACAAGTAAAATCCACTCAAAAGAACACTGCAATAAAACTCCAAAGAAAAAATAAAATAAAACAATAAACTTGGAATAACTCTAAAACATACAAATCAAGCTTTCTAAAAAAAAAGAGAGAAGCTCGTAGAAACACAAAACACCTTAAAATATTCCATCATGTTCTAAAAAGTTCATTTAGGCACAAATCCCAAGGTCACCAAAATTGGTGTACCAAATGTCAAATCAAAACCTAATGCATAAGTAAATATTGAGCTAAACAAAGAAAAGTTATTTTCGCAATATTTCCAAAGAAGCCCAAAATCACTTTACATAAACTAGTTTGACTTTGTTGCAAGAGGACATGATAATCTACATAATGAGATCTTCCTTCTAAGTTTCATGCCAAAATAAGGGACATTTGTTGATAGAGATCAACCCTTAGCTTCAAGCATGGATTAAACACTCTTTTGTTAAAGGAGAAAACTCTCTTAAAACAAAAATAATCCAAGCTCGAATGTCACTAACTCACAACACTAATGGAAAAAATAACTACAAAATAACCAAATAGAATAGATGTCTTTAATTCCATTGTAAAAAATAAAAACAACGACAAAACAGAAAATCACTCAAAAGAATACCATACACACAGTGGTATACCTGAAATAAGATAGGTAAATGTGCAGAGTCAATGAATAGAGCGGACCCCCGAGATGATTATGCCGCTCAAATCATTTGATGGATTTACAAATAAAGCTCATCATTGTGTTTCCAAATTCTAGCCTAAAGCAAAATGCTTGGAAACAACTTATCATTCCCCTAAAATAGATATCGGATGCCAATCGAGTGCATTCAATTGTGCACACAATTGCAACTAAATTAGCAATACCATCCAAAAAATCAAATAATCTTTAAAATCATATGCTACAATAAATGACTCCGACATGTGCACAATGAGATCAAGTGTTCTCATTATATAGATTTTGCATATAAGGTATACACCGGTACAATAAAAAGAATCAATAAACTTGTTAGTTACAAGAGGAAATTTCCACAGAGCATTCAAAACACAAGTGGAAGCGTATAAAGTCTGGTGGAAGGTTCACCATATGGAAAAAATAAATAAATCTCCAAAAATAAGGTACACATGGTAAGCCTCATGTTGGCTACTTATGCAATACCTAAGTAATTATTATCCCAACATAAGTGAAGTTAAAAATGAAACAAGGGGAAAACAAAATGGTTTATAGGGAACAACGATATAAATTTCCTATCCCATGAGATGCCCATAGGCTTCAATAGAATTTTTTTATTTGGCAATATTTAAGCAGCCTAAAAAATGCATTTATGTTGAAAATTGGAAACCAACATACACCCCAATGGAAAAAAAACCTGAAAAAAATGGAAAAAAATGCCATGATTTCAAGTTTCAAATATTAGTAGAATGATTTCAAGTTTCAAATATTGGATGCCATGAGCTTGTTGAAAGAATGGTTTTGCATCAGTACTTAACAAAGTATAACAAAAATAAATAAATTCCAAGCTACTAAGATTAGACTATGATGACAGCTGAAAGAAGGAACATTGAATTGATGAAAAAACAAGTGTTAAACTGCCCACATGATGACCC
This sequence comes from Torreya grandis, assembly GCA_037957365.1. Taxonomy (NCBI): domain Eukaryota; kingdom Viridiplantae; phylum Streptophyta; class Pinopsida; order Cupressales; family Taxaceae; genus Torreya; species Torreya grandis. Next base: position 1,726,930 of record JARHVA010003246.1, read on the forward strand.
ATACTTATATATTCAATTTTGCTGAACAAGAAAGATACAAACTTCATAAGGAACAACGACGTGTTTTCATCCAGAATATAGAACAGAAGATTAATGTAGTTTTGCCTGATTGAGGCAACACTCTATGCATGCAATATTTCACAAGCACATTTGGATCAAACTATTCATATCAGAGCACCTACGAATGAAATTACACGACTCTTATTAAGCCATATCAGTCAAACAAATGTTCAGCAAAAGTTTGTAATGCATGTTGACAATCCTGCCATCAATATACTTTGTTTTCCTAATTATTTAATTTCATATACATAAAAGGATTTCATCACTTTGGGCTAAGTTGTAAATATTGCCACCAATACACTGCAATGTCCGTCTACTTGACCGCCCAAGTATTCCATCATATTGTGGTAGAAAATAAAGTAAAATGATATATACTAGTGAATATCACTCCTCAACCATTTGTTCGAGTTGCTCCCACAAGCTCCTTTTTCTTACACTTCCAGTAAAATTTATTTAACAAGGTTTTATTTTAAGGCGGCATGGGCACATGCTTTAGGGTGTGCCTTAGTATTTTACTTCAAAATTTCACTAACAATAAATAGCCAATGTAAGATTGGCATACTTAACAATATAAATTAGTTTACTTCTATCACTTGAGGAATTCCTATTCAAAAGTTTAATGGAACCTATGATTTCAATCCATGGATTACATCCTGCAAGATAATTTCCAAGGATCTCTATCATAACTCTGATTTCATTTTCGTACAAAGCAGATACAACATTTTTTATACACTTACCAATACAATTTCTTTACCAAGGTTTTTTTATAAGGCAACATGGACACATGCTTTAAGGTGTGCCTTCGGTATTTTAGTTCAAATTTTCAACAACAATAAATAGCCCATGTAAGATTGGCATGCTCAGCAATATAAATTAGATTATTTCTATCACTTGAGGAATTCCTATTCAAAAGTTTAATGGAATCTATGATTTCAAGTCATGGATTACATCCTCCAAAATATTTTTCAAGGATCTCTATTGTAGCGCCAATTTTATTTTTGTACAATGTAGATATGACCAATTTAATACATCCTCAATCTTCCTTTTGTCTTCTCTTAGGTTCACTAATTTCTGTGTTTTCTATGCTGAGTTCTGCGGCATCATTAAACTGCCTCCCTTCAGCCAATCTGGCCTCTATTAAATTCTCCCTCTGTGGCGATTCCTCACTTTCAGACATGCTCATATTCCATATAACCATGAGAATAGCCATCACAATAACAATTACACAGAGAGATCTAATGCTAATTAATGACTTTAAGAAATCGAGAAAGGAAGGCTCCTTAATGCTTTTTTTGACTGTTTTTCCTTGTCTGTAGCCTTCAAGAAAACTGGTTATCTCGGATCCCATGTTTTCTACACTTAAACTTTCTGATCCAACAACCTTCACAATTTGAGAAAACCAACACTTAGGGATATTCAAGACAATGGAACTCCAATCCACAAGCATAAATGACAATATAACACTTGCATTGATTATGGGCAATTTATGTAGCTTCTACTACTATAAAAATGCAATTTGCAACAGACATCAATTTATCCAATGGCCACTTTCAATCAAAACAAACACTGATGAAACACATTAAAAACTAAAGTTCTATATAAGCTAGCATCCTTTTGTTCCATGTAGCTTATGGCTTCAATTCACAATGAGATTACATATGTAACAAGTCCCAAGATTAAATTCGGAACATGACCTGACCCGTTCAATCTTAAAATGTTGCTACACAGATGAAATGAAACCTTCTTCAATAAAATGGTGTGCAACATCCAGTAGAAAGGGGTCCACACCAACCATCAAATCTTTCATTCATGAAATAATGGGCCCTTTATTCAGGATCCTAAGGCCACATGTTTAGTACACAAGTATTGAAATCTTATTAAAATTAAAATATATCAACCCCCGATAAAGGTGTAAGTTGTCAGAAGCCTAAAGAGGTCTTTACTAAGATGGACCCCACACCCACTTATGACAAAATTTTCAATTTTAACGGAGCCTCTAAAGGCAACCCTGGCTAAGGCGCTAGTGTTGGGCTTCATAGAAGTGATGATAGCTCCTTTCCTAGGGCCTCCACATTAGAAATTTCTCATGGTACAAACAATGAAGGTGAGACTACTAGTTTAGAGGAAGGATTGAAATTTGCAATTGATCTCAACACCTATTGCCTTATTGTGGAAAGCGACTCCCTGTTAGTTATCACAGCTATGTGTAAAGGCTCAACCCCAAGCTGAAAATTAAATAGCATTATAAATGAAGCAAAGCAACTTCTGTCTAAATTTTCTTTGGTTTCATTTATCAGTATCACTGTTACAGGGAGGCAAACAGGCAGGCAGACTTGCTAGCCAATACCAGCGTATCTCAGTCCCATCCGGGTTTGATGTAACGCCAATCTTTAAAGACCTGGGTTGGATTAAAGGAACTGATAAACTTTGACGTAAGGATTTCGTAAGTTTGGTGGTCCTTGCTTTATGCATATAAGGGACTGTAATCCACTCCAAGATCATGGATTTCCTTTGCCTCTTTTAAAAAGTCGATGATGGCTTGCTTTATGAAAGATAATGTTGTGCACATAATTCGGAAGACCCTGCTTCATTTGTCTTCAAAAGTTTCTTTAGGCTATAGATTTGATATTAGCTTAAGTGGAGCAGTCATCTAATGCCCATTTAGCTGCTGCTCATATTTTCACAGAAAAGTGTGAAAACAAAGAAAGATGATGTTGTAAGGTGGACCAGCAGCTTCTGCAGCAGTAGCAGAATTAGACAATCAATTCACACAATAAGACACCAACATTCAGGAATTTTACATTTGTAGATGACTTAAAGAAACCCTATACGTTTACTGTACCTCCCAGCATATGCCTAGGTTAAGCAAGGATGCCAACTATCCACATGTCACGGCTATTCTTCTTTTGGCTTCTATGCGGGTGTAACCAAACTCAACAACTTTTGTCAGCACACTCTCACCATTGGCCAAATTGGGAGCTTTACAACTGGTTAAGGGATCCTTCAAACATTGGCAAAAGAAGAATTTTTTCGAGTGTTGTAGTTGGGATTTTTTCAAACACATGCTAATTGTGGAGACCTTCAGAAGGCACATGAATTATTTGACAAAACACCACAATAAAAAACGTGGTCTTATGGAACGTGGATTGTCTACCAATATGCCTTAGCTGGAGTGGTTTCAGGGACTTCTATCATTGCTAGATATGCACAAAATAGGCTTGTTGAAACTTGATAGAGCCTTGGTGTTTTAGATAACTTGCAATCCAGCAACGTTTACCAGCAACCTCATAGCCTGCACCACACTTGTCAGAAGTTGTACATGTGAGAGCTCTGTCAGATAGGTTTGCAAAACGTTAATGCATATGGAAGGATCTCAGTATGTTTGGAAAAATGCCTCAATGATATGTTGTCTCATGAACAGCGTGGATTTTAACCTCTGCTCAAGGGAGGTTTCCTGTACAATCCTTGGAAATTTTTAAGGAAATGTAATTTCCAGGTATTAAGTTAATCTCAGAAACATTTTCTTGTTCTCCCAGCACAGTTAAGGGTGTGTTGTTCGATTGAAATAATTGAAAGTGTGTTTTTGTCAGAGTTCATAGCAGTAACTTCCCTGATAGATATGTGTACAAAATGTGAAACTTACAGGAGGCACATAACTTGTTTGACAATTTTTTTCAAGGAGTGTTATGTGGATTTGATCATGGTAAGTCATGCTCAAAATGGGCTTGTAGAGTATGCCTTGGATATTTTTGAGCAAATTCAATTGGCAAGTGTAACACCAAACTCAGCATCCTTTACCAGCGCAATCCAAATGTGTTATAGTGGAAGCTTCGGAACAGGGTATGAGGTTCCATCAAAAATAACTAAAACTGGATGTTGTTGTGACTCGTGACTGCCTTGATAGACAGGTATGCAAATTGTTGCTGCACGCATTAGGCACAACTTTTTCTTGCCAAATTGCTTCCACAAGCCATGGACTCGTATTCAACAATGCTATGGAAATTTTTAAGCATTTGCTTTTGTAGATGTTGTAAAATTTGAGTAAATTATTACAAAATGAAAATACAGTTAATAAAATAGCATAGACACAAGTAGGACACGTGAAATAAGGTGGATATCAATAGTATCCAAAGACTCAAATGATCCACAATAGTGTCATGCTACAACACATGAATCCAAGATGACCACAAGAGGAGAGAAAGCTCTCATTATATTGTCTTGCACAGAATATCCACAAATACACGTGGTGGATTCAATAAGCATGCAAGTTACAGTGGAATATTCCACAAGGCATGCAAAATACAAGTGGCAGACTGCATAAGAGCAAGCATAAAGGGACGTGGAAGATTCCTCATACGACCAAAACAAAGAAGAATCTCTACACAAATCAGGTACACATAGTAAGCCTTATATTGGTTACTTACACAATACCTAAGTAAATATTATCACCAACATTCCCCATAATGTTTACTTAGGGGAATGAAGGGGAATGAAAAAGACTAAGTGAACTGCGGAGAGGTGGCATTACACAAACAACCTCCCTAATGACAACTCCTTTTACCCTGAAAATGTCTCAAAATTTGACTAATTGGCTTCTGTCAAGGCTTTTGTGAGGATATCAGAAACTTGGTCTTTTGTCCTGCAATATTCAAGATGAACTATTAGACTATGAATCAGTTTCTGAATTTAATGATGATGGACCTATTGGTATGTGCATGAAACACAAGATTCTTAGCCAGTTGGATAACACTTTGATTCTCACATCCGAGAACAGTGGGTTCTTGTTGACACAACCCCAACTCTTCAAGCATCTGGCAAATCCAAACTACTTGTGCAGTCTTAACAATATCTCTATACTCTACTTCAATAGTGGAGAGGGTAATGGTTGATAGCCTCTTGCTCTGACACGCAACCACCCAAAAGCCAAGATAATAGACAAGTTCAGAAGTCGAATTTCTATCATCAAAATCACTTGCCCAATCAGAGTCAGTGTACGCAAGCAAAGCACCACCCTTCTTTGCTATATACTCAATGTCAAATGAGTGGACACCCTTAACATACCTCAGAATATTCTTTAGCTGCCATCCAATGAGGTTTCTTGGGATCCTACATGAATCTAGAGACTAGTCTAACGACATAAGCAATATCGGAGTATGAGACAGGTAGAGTAGGCTGCCAGCCAATGGTTGATACAGACTTGAATCAAATTTTTTGTCATCACAATCGGCAGTTAATTTGGCCCTTGTTTGAAAAGGAGTAGAAACTGGCTGACAATACTACATATGGAACCTTTTCACTAGGTCCAAGCCATACTTGCCCTAAGAGATGAAAATTCTATGTTTCAACTGCCAGACCTACATTCCATGAAAGTAATGCAAAAGTCCCAAGTCTGTCATGTCAAAAAACTTCTTCAAACTCTGCTTGGCAGTATGTACAAAACCAGTGTGGCTGCCAGTGATGATTAAGTCATCAACATACAAGATCACAATAAAAAAGTGACTATCAATATGTTGAATATACAGATTAGGATCAGAATCACTACGAACAACACCTTGCTTTTGGAAAAATTGGCGAATTTTCTCATACCAATTTCTAGGAGCTTGTTTGAGACCATATATTAAACTTCTTCAATTTGCAAACTAGACAACCCTATCTATGCTCAGAAAAACCAAAGGGTTGTTGCATATATATTTCTTCATTTAAATCATCGTGGAGGAAAACACTCGTACTCTTAACATCCATCTAATGCAATTCCCATCTAAATGTAGCTCTAATAGAAATAACAATCCGAATGATACCAAGCCTTCACTTGTAATCAAGAAATTCTTGTTGAGAGAATCCTTTTGCAACAAGACAAGCTTTGTGTTTCTCGATCTCGCAATTGGATGTAAACATCGTCTTGTATATCCATTTGCAACCTACAAGATTCTTCCCTAGAGGAAGAGTAACCAACACCCAAGTTTCATTCTTCAGTAAGGAGTTGTATTCATCCTGCATAGTATTCTCCATTCTTGCTTATCTTGAGTTTGCTCGTAGGTTTGGAAATGTCCATAACCCTTGCCATGAGTGCAAGATTGGCAAACTTTTGTCCTTGAGTCTTCCTAGCATCAGCCATATCACCAACATCTTGAAGGGTTCAGCAGGCCCATAGTAGAAGACAATCTTAACTTGCAAAAGAAAGACCAAAGGATGTAGATGCAACAAGTGTAGTAGGAGTAGGCTTCGTCTCTTCATCTGAGTGTGATACAACATCATCAAGTACCACATAAGGAACATTAGAAGATGATTCATTTGTATCATACAATGAGAAGCCTCCTCTAAAGGTGACTGGTTCTCTTCCACCTTCACATCCCTCTAAATAATGATTTGTTGTGAATTCGAATCATACAACTGATATGTGTTTGACTCCTCGCTAATCCCATAAAAAAGGCACTTGTGGATTTTGGCCGCTAGCTTCTTTCACTTCTCATTTCGAATATGAACCAATGCATCAAAACTAGAAATCCTGAAATGAGAAAATGTAGGCTTTCACCTTCTCCAAACTTCTTCAAAAGCAACCCAGGTAGGCGTCCAATTCAAAATGTAGAATACACAACCGTATCTCAGTCCATAATTTGTTGTCCAAATTTCTAGCATGGAGCATACATTTAGCCATCTAGATATTGACATGGACAGACTTCCTCCACATAATTTTAATATTGATGCACCAAATCTATCTAAAAAGGAGATAAATAGGGGTATCAAAGATGAGATCTATAGAGCTTGCCTACTCTAAATGATTAGCGCCTCTCTTTCCTCCAAGCTTCAACACTACTATAGTTCATATCTTCACTTTAAGGATGCGTTCATCCAACATCAAAGTTATACTATGATACTATTAGCCAACGGTTCCATTGGCACAATTCAAAATTTGTTCACACCACCTCCGCATAGAGACAGATCACCATATTCCTCAGTTGCATCGTATTTGTCAGATTTGTTCCATGAAGCCTAAAACCGAGTGTCATTTTGTATTTAGATGCTTTCCTTACTATGAGATCAGAGGGTGATTCATTCACATCTTATAACACGTGTTTAATTATTTTGTTGCATGAGAAAGGAATTTCAGTTTGCAGGAAGCTCGAAGTTCCAGAATGATATCAGCACCAAGCTCATTTAGATATAAAGAGTTCATTCTAAGCTTTACAAAGGAATACGCTAGGTTCAATTTTAACTTAGCCATTTTTGTGCTTTCTTTACTATCGGCTCATCACCTCAAGCCGTTCTATCCCCTTATAATCAACAACTCAAACATTTATTCTCAAGAGGATCTCAGCTCATCGGATATTTCTATATCCAACGGCAGGAGTGTTTTCAAAAGGATATGATGATGCAATCCACAAGGATCCTCTCCCACCGTCGGATTATCAGCACCAGCGAGGATTCTCAATTGTTGACCTTCAAAATTAAAGGTAAAGTCAGAGGATGGTGGTAACAAGTTAAAGATGAAATGAACACTAGGCAAAGAGGGATTAATTTAGACAAAGGGTCTCATCAAGCCATTGACTTGCAATCAGAAAGTAAGCAGCACTATTGGTCGAAGACATACAAGTGGACCCCATGAACATGTAGGTAAAGGTACCAAAGCATGGCCTTAGATCTTAGACTACCAATTCAATCAAGCCAAGTAGTACAAGATGTACGGTGTGAGTTCTCGTGCGCTTAAGTAGTGACGTCAATATAGAGAAGTGCCTCATGTCATTCGATCTAGCCATCAGCAATGAATCTCTATCCTTTCGATCAAAAGAAAATATGTGAAATGCAGAAGGAACTATATGCCATATAGGCAAGATGTCTGCATCCATGGTGCCTTTTAAAAAACTTGACGTACCTCCCTAAGAATTAAAAAAGCATGGTGACCACAACAGAAGTTAGTAAATGCAAATCTGCAGAAGAGTCCTCTTGCAAATGCAAATTAATTCGAGATGACAAAAAAGACTACGGTGCCGCTATTTTTTGAAGGTTAACCGAGATTAAGACAAAATGGAAGAATAATTAATAGAACGATAAGGCCAAATTTAAATATTAAAAGCAAAGTACGAGCTTCCCATATCACAATTTGATGCCATCTCATCTATAAAACATGATGGGGCAAGATGAAGGGAAATGTCCAAATATGAAGTTTGAACAACTCATGTACTTCATAATCAGAGCTTTCAATTATATTATCTCCTCTTCTTCATCCTTCTAGGATATATATATGAGCTGATATACAAAAATCATAGGAGGATCTCTTGGGCATTCTTTTTCCTACTGGATCAATTCAATTCAGCTTTGGACCCCAACTGTTTTGTTGTACATGAATATCCCAAACCCTCTTTTGATATGTAATGCATTGTGTATAATTTTCTCAAGAGAAAGACTTATGTGGCTCTTTGTATGCCCTATGGTTTCTATATTGTTGCAGTAACTATGTGTTACTTCTTGCCCTTACATTTGTTTTATTTAGTTGTCTTCATTTCCCTTCATAGATATTGGCAGTACTGTGTTTGTATAGGTAGGAGGTCTTCCCATGTTTTATTTTGGGGTGTCACCGCTTTGGTTTTATTCATTTCCTTCTCCTTTTTCTCTTCCAAAATTGCCTTTATGCAAGTAGTTTAGAGTAGATTAGCATTGGAATAGGAAACAGAACCAGCGATCTCTGGAGGTTCCCTGTAGAGAGCAGTCTCACACTAAGCAGAGATCCCATTTTGTAATTGAAGATGCATGTGCCATCAAGTGCATATTTTTAGATATTAACAACTCGGAGAACTCTCTCCAAACCTTCATGGCTTATGGGGGTCAAATATTCTTGGCTCTATTCTTTTAAGAGATGTTCAATCTTCTGCAATGCTTTGCACATGGAGGATTGATACTCTCATTTACCTCATTTGTTCTTTAGGATTCAGTGGGAGGTGACCTCATAACAAGCTTGTGGATATGATGAGATATGTGAAGCATTGAAGGATATGATTTGTTTTCACATTTTCCCTTGGATGCATACCCTTATTAAATTTTTTCCTCTTATGGGTTTGCTGGAGTCACTTGCGCTCCCTATTCTTTACTTTACATTTTACTTTTCAATCGCATGGGCCAAATTTGGCCTTTCATGGACACTAATATCATTATTTATATATTTATTTATTTCATTCGACCATCCCATTTTGTTGAGGTGTATATGGAATGGTGTGCTCACATTTGATGGTTGCTTGTAGAAATTCTTGTAAGCATTGTTCACAATTTTTGTCACATTATCGGTTCAAACAATTTTAATGAACTTGCCACGTTGTTTTTCAACAAAGGCTTTAAAATCTTTAAACTTCTCAAACACTTGGGTCTTTATATTTCAAGAAATAAACTCAAATACATTTGGATAAATCATAAATAAAAGTGAACATATATTTTGAACTTGAAAGAGGCCTTTTCCATTGGCCCCACAAGGTCGTTGTGCAAAAGCTCCAAAGGTTATTGCACCCTCCAAGCTTTTCCATTGTCAAAATTCTCTATGTGGTGCTTTCTAGGTGCACAACCTTTACAAACATCATGCTCGGGAGAAATAGTCGGCAACCCATGGACCACGCCCAACTTGGACATCAATTGGAATCTTTTATAACTAAGATGGCCACACCATTCATGCCATAACTTGCTGACCCCATTATCATATATTATATAAGCATGAGAATCAAAAGAGGAAGAAGCAAATTTAAACTTGTCAAACTTGTACAATTTAGTGCCTTGATCAATATAACTAGAGACTACAACTACAAAATTGTTGAACATATTTGATCTAACATTTATCTAACCAAAACTCTGCTTTCTTCCCTATTTGACACTAATATGGTGCAATGAAAGCAAATTTGTGCAAAGATTAGGTACATGATAAACATCAGAAATTTCTCCATTTTCTACCTCAATATTCCATGTTACCGTTACATCTAGTACATCATTACTACCCACATATTTTCTCTCCACATTTTTTGCTACTATCAATATTTTAAAAAATAGAAGCATTTTTTGACATGTGGTGTGATGCACCAAAATCCAAAATTCATTCATTCTTTTTAACATCTTGAGCAGCCAAAGCAACAAAGGTAGCGGAGAAAGCATGAGACTGATTACCTATAACATTCCCACACTGAACTACTACTATTTATGGAAGGACGCTACCTTTGCGGAAGTCACACCTCTTCAATGTAAGGGTGAAGTTATAAATAAAGCATTATGGGAATGGAAGAAAATCATCAATAAAAAATCATTTATGTATTAAACATTTAACCTGTATAAACCTAATGCTTACGATTACAATTGAGGACGAAACCCCTCAAAAGCAAGATTGGATACAAGGACAAAAACCCTTGTAATCCCAATCTCAAGGACGTAAACCCTTGAGACATTTATTATAAAATTTGAGTTCTGAAATTATATACTGAAAATTCATTTGATTTAAATAAATTATTCTAAAGTACAAATTCTATATTTATTTATTTTAAACGGAATTTTCAAAGAAATCAAATTTCCATATAATATTCCGGTTTGGAATATTACATTGGTATAAGAGCTCTTCATCCTGCCAACCTGTGAAACATAAACTCCATGCAAGGCAAAGATAAAGAAATCTGTTATTATTTGAGATATAAAAATAAGGGTTATGGTCAGCAAAGAGAAAAAATAGAAAGGGAAGAAGAAAGGACAAGTATGGAAGAAAAGAATGGAGATGATGAACGGATTGATAGGCTTGTCCAAGGTCAGGAACTACTGGCTAGTACAATGACGCAATTAGCCCTCACGATGCAATCTTTGATGACTCATAGATATCAAAATGAGGAAAATGGTCGTTCTAATACTAGCCATAATCAAATATTATGAAAAACAACCGCGAGTTCTTCAAACAAACCTTTTCAGTGCAAATTTATTTCAAGAGTAAAATCAAGTATGAAAGAAGAAACCCAAACTTCATTTGGAGAGGACCTTACAACTGATTTTGAAGAATATCGAGCCCTTTCAGATGATTTACGAAGGGAAATATCGCTTACAAAGTTCATGAAAATGAAAAGAAATCATAATGGCACTACAACGGAGCGTAGACCCCAAAATAATCAAAAAGATCTTCAGCATGCATTGGGTAAATTAACTTTGTCGACTTTTGACGGCTCTAACACATGCATAGCTCGAGCATGGATCCAAAAATTACATACATACTTATCTCTCCGACCTATGATGGAAGAAGAAGCAATAAAATTCGCAACCCTCCATCTCGAAGGAATAGCTCATGAATGGTGGTACCATGGATGGATTACGTAGAGACATGACCTTATTAAATCATATGATGAATTTACTAAGAAGTTGATAGAAAGATTCGATAGAATTGACCACGAAATTCATTTTTGGGAATTGAAATTATTAAAACAAAGTAGCAATGTGGAAGACTATGTGGCAGAATTTCAGAGGCTTGCCATGATGGTTCCAGACATTAATGAAAGAAGGCTCATAGCATTGTTCATGGAAGGATTGATTGAGCCACTCAAGGGTTTAGTCAAAGCCTTTAATCCTCCCTCTAAGAAACAATTAAAAAAGCACTAGGTTTAGAGACATCAACACCAATGAATAAAATTGTGCCATTTATACAACCAAGAATAACCAATAATGGACAGCCACGAGCCATGCCTTCATGACAACAAGGGACAACACCCTATAGCCGACAAAGAAAACCACTCCAATCAAGAGGATTCCAACCAAGAGACCCACCTAAAACGGGTAAAGAAACAAAAACAAGAAATGAGCTAAGGAGAAAAAAATTTATGCTTCACTTGTAAGGACCCTTGGGTACCAAGTCACCGTTGTTTGGGAAGGGGGCAAGTCCATTACATCGAAGTTGTTTCAGATGGTGAACCCGACAAAGAAGAGGTCATCGCTGAAGAAAAAATACATGAATTAGACAAAGGGGAAAGGGCATTGGAGGGTACCTTTGCAACTTTATCAGGAGCTCGAAGATACCATCCCTTTAGAGAAAGAGGGAGTCTAAAAGGGCAGAAAATCACTGTATTAATAGATAGTGGGGCCGCCCACAACTTCATTAATGAAGGGTTAGTAACAAAAATGGGTTTAAAAACAAAATTTCAAGGTTTTAAGGTCATAGTTGCTGATGGTTTTACCATTCCATGCACTCGAAGAATTCCACTACTCCATCTCACATTGGGGAGACATCAAATAAATGATGATTTCTATATAGTGGGCATTGATGAAACAAATTTGGTAATAGGTGTACAATGGCTACATTCCTTGGGGAAATTTACCCAAAACTATCAAACCATGGAATTAAAATTTAAAATAGATGGGAAGGAAATAGTTCTTCCGGGTATGGCTAATGGAGCCCCCCAAGTGGTTACAACCAAGAGGATGGAAAGGGCTTTCAGGAAAGGCCAAGTTTCATGGGCAACACAATGTTTTGTGAGTTCTACAAAATCAGAACCACAAAGACCTCATGAAGATATTCAACCCATAATTTCTAAACATGCTAAGGTTTTTGATAATATCTCACATGGGTTGCCACCAAATAGAGGGTTTCATCATATTATTGAGTCAAAAACCAGTACCAAGCCAATAATAGTTACACCATATTGCCACCCTAGAATCTATAAAGATGAGATTGAAAAAGCTATCAAAAAATTGTTGGAGATGGGGCATATTAGGCCAAGTTCAAGTCCTTTCGCCTCGTTCGTGGTCCTAGTCAAGAAGAAAGATGGCACATTGAGAATGTGCATAGACTACCATCAATTGAATTAAAAAACTATTAAGAATAGATATCCGATACCAAGGATTGATGAATTAATCGATGAGTTTTTTGGAGCTAGTTTCTTTTCCAAAATCGATTTAAAATCAAGATACCATCAAATACGAATGTGAGATGAAGATGTTCAAAAAACAACATTCAGATGTCATTATGGGCATTTCGAGTTTTTGGTTATGCCTTTCAGATTAACTAATGCCCCAGCCACCTTTTAGTCCTGTATGAATCATATATTCGGTAAACATTTGAGAAACTGTGTCGGTTTTCTTCGATGATATATTGATATATAGTACGTCATGGGAGGAACACTTGAAACATTTAGACATAGTACTGGAAATATTGGAGCAGCAATATTTTTTTTACTAAAATGTCTAAATGCGAGTTCGGAATGACGAAAATGTTATACTTGGGGCATGTCATCAATAGACAAGGAGTGCACGTTGACCAAGATACAATTCGAGCTAGATCAAGATAAAATTCGAGCTATATTAGATTGGCCCCCCCCTACTAACATGACTCAATTAAGAGGATTCTTGGGGTTATGCACTTACTATCGAAGGTTTGTTAAAGGGTTCTCTCGGATAACTGCCCCTTTGACTAATTTAACCAAAAAGGGAGCTTTTCATTGGACTGAAACTGATAAATCAACATTTGATGATCTTAAAAAAGAAATGAGTTCATGCCCCGTGTTAGCTGTACCAAATTTCTCATTACCCTTTGTGCTGAAATGCGACGTATCAGGTGAAGGAATTCTTGTTGTCCTAATGCAGCAAGGTCATCCAATTGCATTCGAAAGCCGAAAACTAAAAGATCATGAGCGCAAGTACTCTATATACTATAAAGAAATGTTGGCAATCATGCATGCGCTGGCCAAGTTCCGTCAATATTTGGTATGTAGTAAATTCGTGGTGAGAACGGATCATAATAGTCTGAAATTTTTCCTAAGTCAAAAGGATTTAAACAATAGACAACAAAAATGGGTGAGCAAGGTCCAAGCCTTTGATTTTGACATCGAATATGTGAAAGGAAAGAATAATGTTGTGGTGGATGCATTATCGAGAAAACCACCTTTGTGCTCCATATCTACAATTGCAGTTGATTGGAAGGTTTTCATAATAGCTGAATATGTTAAAAACGAGTTTGCTAATGCGATCTTAGAGGGAAAAACTGTGGATGAACGATATAAGGTAGTCGAAGGTCTCATCTCGTATAAAAATAGAACCTTCTTGGTACCGGAATCAAAAGTTAAGCATAAAATGTTAAAGGCTATTCATAACAGTGCTTTGGCAAGCCACCCAGGTTATCTTAAGACATAAACGTGTAAGAGAAATGTTCTTTTGGAAAGGGCTTAAGAGTGAAGTTCTTAAGTACATTTAGGAGTGTCCTTGTAGAAGGTCTCATCTTGTATAAAAATAGAACCTTCTTGGTACCAGAATCAAAAGTTAAGCATAAAATGTTAAAGGCTATTTATAACAGTGCTTTAGCAAGCCATCCAGGTTATCTTAAGACATATAAACGTGTAAGAGAAATGTTCTTTTGGAAAGGGCTTAAGAGTGAAGTTCTTAAGTACATTTAGGAGTGTCCTACTTGCCAATGGAGCAAAATAGAGCACAAATTTCCAACAAGCTTGTTGCAACCCCTACCCATTCCTACTCAAACATGGGAAGGTATTTCAATGGATTTTATTACTGGATTGCCGATGGTTCAAAGGAAGAGTTGCCTCTATGTAGTTGTTGACCATTTGACAAAGTATGCTCATTTATTTCCTCTTCCCACTAAGTATGATGCCCCCTTGGTAGCTGGAATATTTTTCAGAGAAATCTTTAAATTACATGGGCTGCCAAAAAACATTGTTAGTGACAGAAATAGCAGGTTTATGAGTTCATTTTGGCAAGAACTCTTTCACCTAGCAGGCACTGAACTGACCCCAAGTACAAGTTATCATCCTCAAACGGATGGTCAAACAAAAGTCGTCAATAAATAGATTGAAGGGTATTTAAGGAATTATATATCAAGACAACAAAATGCATTGATCAAATGGTTGTACTTGGGAGAATTCTGCTATAATACCTCCTATCACATGTCAATTGGAATGACACCCTTCAAATCTTTGTATGGGTACAATGCACAATATTTCGTGGACTTGGTCATCCCAGATAGGAGAGTTCCGGGAGCCAACTACTTAATCCAACAAAGTCAAGATATCCTTAGGACTCTCAAGGATAATCTTCAACAAGCACAAAAGCTATATGCAGATCAGCATAGAACAAAACGGAACTATGAAGTAGGGGACATGGTATATTTGCATTTACAGCCGTATAGGCAAACCTCCACCAAGCAAAGTGGAGCCGAGAAACTCAAACCACGTTTCTATGGACCATATAAAGTCACAAGGAAGGTGGGAGAGGTTGCTTACGAGTTAGACTTACCAAGGTGTAGTCGGATACATAATGTTTTCCATGTTTCGCGCCTAAAAAGAGCACCTGGCCAACATATTGCTCCTTTTATAAAGCTACCACCATAAGACAACGAAGGTAAGTTGATTTTAATACCTGAGGTTGTCCTTGAGGCTCATGAAAAAAGGTTAAGGAATAGAAGTATCAAGGAGTATTTGGTTCGTTGGAAAAATTTCCCACTCGAAGATGCCACGTGAGGAGCATCAATCCTTGAACATCCAAATTTACAATTGCTTGAGGACAAGCAATTTGAGGGCGGGATGTCTGTAACATTCTCATTCTAAACTACTGCTATTTAAAAGGGAATCGCTGCAAGGAATAGCAGCACAACATTAACTAAAAAAATCACTGCAATTTATGAAGGGTCGGCAGCGCAACACTTTATGAAGGGATAGTAGTTAGTTAAGTTATTAATTGTTAGTCAATATAATAATTATTACTTAAGTTATTATGGAAGGACACTACCTTTGCGGAAGTCACACCTCTTCAATGTAAGGGTGAAAGTATAAATAAAGCATTATGGGAATGGAAGGAAATCATCAAAAAACAATTTATGTATTAAACATTTAACTTGAATAAGCTTAATGCTTACGATTACAATTGAGGACGAAACCCCTCAAAAGTAAGATTGGATACAAGGACAAAAACCTTTGTAATCCCAATCTCAAGGACATAAACCCTTGAGACGTTTATTGTAAAATTTGAAATCTAAAATTATATACTGAAAATTCATTTGATTTAAATAAATTATTCTAAAGTACAAATTCTATATTTATTTATTTTAAACGGAATTTCCAAAGAAATCAAATTTCCATATAATATTCCAGTTCGGAATATTACAATACCCTTTCCAGCATTCTTGTTTTCCTTGTTAAGGGCGCATCTCATTATAAAATGGTGTTTTTCATTGCGACCAGGTTTGCTACAATAGTTGTAACTCCTCTTGTTTGACTTCTTCGAATCATTAGGCTAGACATTCTTGCCACCTTTAGCTACATGAGCATGAAGACTAGAACCAGGGTTATTCTTATTGATTAATTTTTCTTGTTCTAGAATAAGCATACTCCCAAAATAATCTAGTGTATGCTCAGAAGGTAAAGCTTGCAGAATGAGATGAGTGTACTCTTTGCTAGGCCTGACACTACCTTGAACCCACTTCACTTGGCTACAACTTTGATTCCTAGAATTTTCCAAGGTAGCCTTCAATGTGATCAAAATCCACAGATCACATTTGACTCATTTCACAATCAATCTAGACAATGCGAGCATCATTGGCTTTAGCAAAGTCTATGTTGATATGTTCTCAAACCTCAACGATGCCTTCCTTGTCATGCATATAATGAAAAAGATAATCTTCAATTGCCATTCCAAGAGGACCTCCAGCCTACATCTCTCTAAATAAAATTTGGTTTTTTCTGCACAAACTCTAATTCACTTTTTTTCACCATACCCAAAAGACATTTTCATCAAATAAATACTCATTTTTTGTTTCCAAAGATAAAACTTATGGCCACTCAAATTGAAAGTAGGTTGAGGACCCATAATAAAAATAAATTCTATTAACAAGTAGAAATAGCAGAAACAAACACCGCAAATGTACACCACTCGATAATATTTGGCCAAAAAAAATTGAATAGCTCAAACCATAGGACTTGAAGCAGAAAAGAAATTTTTTTAAAATCTAAAAAATATACCTACCTTCAAAAAATCAGCCTGGCCCAGAAAAAAATGGTCACAAATCCCAAATTCACCAAAAAAAAGTCATATGAAAGATGAATCAACATCTGAATTAGAATAAAAGTTTGATGTAGACATCCCGATCTCTCTGCTGTTGAATTTTCGGCCCAATTGGAGAAAGATGATTATGGCACAATTCCCAATGTAGCCCATAAATGTCATACAAAAGCTGAATTTTTAGTCGCTGTAAGATGACAGAATGATGTACACAACAAGACCTCTCTTTTGACAAATTGTCATACAAAAGAAAAATTGCAACAACAAGGACCAAACTCAACTTTGAGTATGCACTCTCTTTTGCTTGAGAAACTATATCTTCAAACAAAAGTACTCCCACCTAGGAAGCCAAAAAATTTGGCAACAGTAGTATCAAGAAAGCAAAGTACTTAATACCCAAAGCTAAAAGATGGCTTTGATACCATGTAGAAATAAATACACAAGATGAAAGTACATTTAATAATAGTGGACAAGATACACAAAATAAGGCTGATAACAACAGTATCCAAATACTCAAATAGTTCAAAATAGTGTAATGCTACAACACATGATTCCCAAATGACCAAAATAAGAGAGAAAGCTCACATTATATAGACTTACACATATATTATGCACAAGTACAAGTGGCATATTCAATAAACTTGCAAGTTACAAGCAGAAGATTCCACAAAGCATGCAAAGCACAAGTGGCAAAATGTACAAGTGCAAGCATACAAAGACGTGGAAGATTCCTCACATGTAAGAAAAGAAAAAATAAACTCTACACAAATTAGGTAGATATAGTAAACCTTATATTGGTTGCGTATGCAATGCTTAAGTCAATATTATCACAAAAAAAATGTAACGCCACTCTCAATCGAATGCTTTTCATTCTTGTTATTTTGTTTAAAGGGGTGGGAGATTTGTTAACAACTCACGGGTAACACCCCCGACCCCCCACCGCCCCCCTCTCTCTCTCTCTCTCTCTCTCTCTCTCTCTCTCTCTCTCTCTCTCTATATATATATATATATATATATATATATATATATAATAGCATTCCATTTACATGGGAATGACAAGATGTGGCATAAGTATAGGTTTTTTCAATTACACCGGTTTAAACAAAAAAGAAAAACACAAATTTAAAGAATAATATAGCATTCATAAAAATAGTAGACCTATAAGATTGAAGAAAATTAGGCCACGTAATTGACAAAATTGTGCAATGAATAAATTGCATTTGAAGCACTTGTAATGGAAAAACTCTAGTTTTTTTTAATTGATCTCTCCAATTGTTCGCAGATACACAGAGGGTAGATCCCCAAGAAGGTATAGTGTGCAGCTGATCCAACAGAGCTTTTGAAGGGCACAGGGGATGATCCAAGGAATCTCTTGGGTCCATCTAGAAGATATCCATCTGGATCCAGCTATAATTAGTATGTTGGTTGGGTAAACCTATAAAAAGACCCCTAACCTTTCACGCTTTGCAAACACACAAATTGGATGTAAGGTTTTAGAATATATTGTAATGCATATAGCTTATGAATGCTATTGTAAACTCGATGCTATATGTTGTACCTTGAAAGGAATGTATACATGTATGGACTTTGATGAATATGATGGATCTTTGTTTAGTACTTTGGTTGTGTTTTTAATTCATGTTTAATGGAATATGCTGGTTTTTGTAGATGAGTTGCCTTAAGGATTGTGTCTGGTATGCACTTTCTAAATATTAGTTGTTCTTCTCATAATATAGGCCTCGATGATTCTCTCGTTGCGTCTCGAGTGAGCTCTTAAACCTAAAACTTAAGTGATATGCCATCACATGAATATTCTAGTGTTGAGCTTACAATGCTTGGCACAAAAGCCGTGGTTATGATAATTACGAGCAAATTGCTTTCTCTTTCCAACTCCACAATTTCAAGTCATGATTATTGATGGTGATATAGTTAGTTGTTCAAGAAAAAGCCGTAGTATCAAGCTGGCAATGGGGGACTACCTTTTTAATAGTCCTAACTCCTATTATTTCCATTCCTATGAGTGGGGTGCATATAGTTTTGGGTGTCTGGTGGCTTACTATTTGTGATACAATAGAAATGAACTTTCCATAAATCTTCATGCGCTTTTGTTCTAATGGGAAGACATTAGAATAGCAGCGATTGCAAACAAAGGCTCCACAGATTGTGAGCTTTCATCAAATGCAAAAGTGCTACAAAAAGGGTCTGTTGGATTTGTGGCACAATTATTTCCGCTAGAATCTCAACAATCAAAAAAACAACACAGCAAGATCTTCAGGCTATCATTGACACTCGGTAGTATTTGAAGAAATGGAGAAAGGACTTCGGCCCAAAAGAGATTGTGACCATTCCATTCAACTTGTACCGTGGATCCAACCATCCAACATCAGACCATACAAGTACCTGTATGTGCAAAAAAGTGAAATTGAGCAACTAGTCTAGGAGATGCTAGAAGTGAGTATTGTTTGGCATAGTCAAAGTACTTATTCTTCTCCAATGGTGATGGTGTACATATGAAGGACGACAATTGATGCATGTGCCCGAACTATAGAGAGCTAAACAAGTTCACCATCAAAGATAAGTTTGTTATTCTAGTAATTGATGATTTGTTAGATGAGTTACATGGAGCTGTTTTTTTTTTTTTTAAGACTAAATCTCAGATTGTGTATTATCAAATCAAAATCGAGGAAAAAGCTACAATTTTTTGAACACACAAAGGCCATTATTTGTTTCTCGTTATTTCTTTTGGTCTTACAAATGCTTCTTCTACATTTCAAAGTTTGATGAATTCCATATTTAGGCCATTTTTTAGGAAGTTTGTCTTGGTTTTTTTTATCATATAGCGATTTACATTAAAATATGGGAAGACTATCCGCACCATGTTGATCAGGGTTTGCCACTCTCAAACAACGTGAGCTATATGCGAAACCGTCTAAATGTGCTTTTGGAGTTGAGGAGGTAGATTACTTGGGTCAAATTATCTCTCATGAAGGATTCAAGATGGATCCTAACAAGATCAAGGCCATGGTGTAGTGGAAATGCCTAAAACCCTCAAGAACCTACAAGGGTTCTTAAGACTTACAAGATATTACCATTGACTCATCAAAAATTATGGCAACATACCAACACCACTCACAACTCTATTGAAAAATGAATCCTCCCACTGGAACAAGTTGACAACTAGAGCATTTGAAAAGCTTAAGGAGGCCATGTGCACCACTCCAGTTCTTGCCACTCCAAATTTCACCAAAACTTTCATTGTGGAGTGTGATGCTTTGGGGCATAGTATGGCTACAACACTCATGCAAGAAGGTATACCTAGTGTTTTTGAAAGTCGCCAACTCAAAGGTAATAATTTACTTAAGTCATTTATGAGAAGGCAATATTGGCTATTCTTCATGCAGTCAAAGTGAAGACGAATCATGATAGTCTAAAATACTTCTTAGAACACAAACTATCCTCAAAAGCATGAATGGAATAACTGACAAGTAATCGCCGATTGATCGGCTACTCGCCAAAAATCCCATTAGGCAAATACTCACCACTCAAAACCGCCAGAAAGTCCCCAAAAATGCAAAAAATAAATTGGCGAGTAATCGTCGATTACTCGTCAATTCTATGGCACATGGAATGCACACGGAAAACCCAGAGGAACCATAGGGAAACCGCAGAATTGGCCTCAAATGTGGAAAAAATGCAAAATTTTGTCTTATAAAATGCAACACACTTCCTCACATTTCATTCACACAAGATTTAAAGCATTCAAGAGCGGATTGGAGGGAGAATTGAGCAAAGAGATTTCCAGGTTAGTGCATTTGTTTTTTTTTTTTTTTTTTTTGAAATTTCAAAGCATGTAAAGAAATTATAATTTAATTAAAAACATGTTTGATAAATATTTTTAATTTTAGTATACAAATTTGATGCATTCCGTTTTAATTTCATGCATTCCGTTAAATTTTAGTGTTTAGTATTTACAATGTATGCCTAATTTTTTTAAATTTTGATTAAAAATATTTTTTAACCATTGGCATTATGGTTAGTTTCTGTTTATCATTACAATTTATTTATTGTTATTTTTACCGTAATAGATTATAATTTTCAATTTGTTCGTTAAAATTTTAAATCATAAATGTATTTTAGTTTTCGTTTAATAGTTTATCATTATAATTTATTTATCGTATTTTAATTAATAATTTGTATTAAATGTTTTCATTTTTTAATTTTTTTAATGTTGTTTTCAACATGTTTGCACTTTGTAGGGTATCCCTTAACAAACAATGACATCTGATAGTGCATCGAGCTCAGATTCAGTCAGTGGTAGTGAATTGGCTCCTCCTAATGCTCTCACCAGTGCTTGAAAGTATGCCACGCGGGTTGAAACGTCCCAGACGATTTCAATTTGCAACTTTTGCTCGAAGAGGATGTCAGAAGACATCAATCGCATGAAGTACCATCTTTCATACATTCCTTGCCATGACATGACGCTTTGTCCCAATGTCACTGAAGAGGCAAAACAAAAAATGATGGCGAAGCTTGCATCACTAGACAAAAAAAACTAGGGAGGGTAAGGATGCAAGCAACCCTAACAGCGACCATTGGTGCAACCCTAACAACGACCATTGGTGCCACATCGACAGAGGAAAAAGCGGCAGCGATGACAAAAATTGTGGGCTCTAGTCATGGTCCACACAAGTGCCATGGCACATCTGCACCAGCTTTGACTAAGTTACACTCATCTTTTGTGCCTAAAAATACACTTGAAGGACAACCTTCACTGCAAGCTACAGGATGGAACAAGTAGACACATGCAAAAATAGATATAGCTTGCGCAAATTTTTGGTACTTCAACAACCTTCTTTTCAACATGGCAAGGAGCCCATACTAGGAATATTTAGTTACAGCATTGACAATTGCAGGAAGAGGATACAAGGCACCTCCAAAAAATTTAAGTGAGAAATTTATCAAGAATGCAGTTGAAGATGCAAAGGTGATTTTCGAAGATCAGAGGAGGTTGTGGCATAAGTTTGAATGCACCATTCTTTCCAATAGATGGACGAATGAAAAGAACTGCACTCTCATCAACTTTTTGGCATCTTCAAATGGTGAGCTAGTTTTTTTAAAGTTTATTGATGCATCAAGTTAAATAAAAAATGTAGAAACTTTGAGTTTGATGCTAAAGGAAGTTGTTTAAGAGGTGGGCATCGAAAATGTTGTCCAAATTATATCACAGACAATGCAACAGCATATGTGATGACTAGGAGAATTCTTAGGAAGAGACATCCATCTCTCTTTTGGACACCTTGTGCGGCCCATTGCCTTGACCTTCTTTTGGAGGACATAGGCAAATTTGATTGGGTGCGACCAGTTGTAGAAGCAGCTAAAGAAATAACTAAATATATGTACAATCACCTTTAGGTTATCAACTTGATGAGAGAGCACACCAAGGGAAAAGAGTTTGTTCGAGCAAGAGTCACCAGGTTTGCAACGAACTTTCTTACATTGCAAAGTATTTGCAGTTTGTTGACTCTTTTGAAACAGATGTTTGTGTCTCAAGCATGGATTGAGTCATCCTATCCCAAGAACGCTGATGGAGTTAAGGTTGCGAAAACAATTTTCAGTGAGGCCTTCGAAACAAGAGCTACAAATATCATCAAGGTAATTTGAAATTGCAATTTAAATTTCAAGTTATTTCCCTTGTTTCCAATTTTTTAAACTTGAAGTATTTATTTTATAATTTATCTATAAGTTTGTAACACTAACTTTAATTTGTTTATAACTCCGTAGCTGTTCGAACCTTTGGTGAGGGTTTTGCAATTGGTGGATGGAGAGCAAAATTCAATGGGTTATATTTATAAGGCCATGGATAGGGCCAAAGAGATTGTCCAAAATTATTATATAGGAGATCGTGCCAAATTTGATCTCATTTGGGAGTTGATTGATCGAAGGTAGAACAATCAACTTCACTAACCTATCCATGCAACAGGGTACTACCTTAACCCCAAGTTTTTCTACTCCGATGGCTTCACAGAAGCTAGTGGAGAGGTTATGGAGAGACTCTCAACATGCATTGAGAGTATGACACCTGACGTTGCGGTGAGGGACCTCATTATTGCAGAGTTGCAAAACTACAAGCAAACAAGGGGAAGGCTCTTTTCTTCAACACTAGCTATCTGAGTGAGAGCCATGTAGTCACCAGGTAATACAAAATGAAGTCTTTACTTGTATCTTACTAGTTACATATTTACAATTATTAATTTCTTATAAAGTTTTGAATATCTTGTTTGCAGGGTCGTGGTGGGAAGATTGGGGTGGAAACACCCCAAATATTCAAAAGCTAGCCCTCCATATTTTATCTCAACCTTGTAACGCTTTTGGATGTGAACACAATTGGAGTTTGTTTGACTCCATTCACACGAAAAAACGCAATAAGTTGAGCCAACAATGCCTCAATGACTTGGTTTTTATGCAATACAACCTTCGATTTTGCACAAAGAAGTTGGAGAATGCATCAGAGGAGCCTATCGATCTAGATGAGATCGATCCCTACAACGATTGGATTGCACAGGAGGAGATGGCCCCCATGTTCACAGAGGAGATTGTTGATTTCGAGAGGCAAGCTACGGAAGGTGCAACTAAAGTAGGAGAGATTGGATTGGAGGGCATCCATGAAGATGAGGCAAAGACAGAGGTGGAGCCACAAGGGCAGGTGCAACCTTCTAGACAGAGTGAGGCGGAGAAGCTAAGTGGGAGGACTAGAGTTTCTCAGTCTCCATTAGTTTTCCAGAGAGTAAGGAAGAGAAAATAATAGATTATTGTAATCTATACTTGTAGTCTTGTAGATTCTTGTATAAGACTATAAGTCTACAAGTATCATTGTAATTTGTGACTGTTGTATTCACATGATTATGCGATTTTGTATTTTGTTTATATTCATATCTAATAAGAAACACTTTTCCTATGTTTTATAGACTCATTTCATCTATTTTGCTTCTGTAATTTCTATATAAAAAGTTTTTTTGATAAATTCAAGTATTTTTGGCCTTTGTTGGTTATTGTCAATTATTCGACCGAAGCAAGTTAAATAACCCCCAGTTACCCATTTTGGCCCCTTGGCAAGTACTCGCCCCAACCAATTATGCAAACTATGCTCAAAAGAATAGCAAAAATGGGTACGTATGACTTCAAGATCATCTACAAGAAATGGAAAGAGAATGTAGCGGCAGACTTGATTTCTAGGAGTGATGAAAACACATGGGCATTGTTGTGTGCCAAGTCCATACTATAGGCAAAATAGATGGATGAGGCAAGATTAGAATGGCAATGGGACATAGATACAAGGAATCTCATTCAACAACTTCAAAAAATTCCAAACACATCGAGTAAACTTGAATGGAAGGGTGACTCCCTTTGGCATAAGGATAGGCTATATTTGTGCAAAAACTCAAACCTCACGCATAAGATTCTATCACAACTCCATGCTTCACTAGTTTGGGGGCATTCAAGATTCCCAAAGGCTTATCATAAGATCAAGCAGGGTATTTTTGGAAGGGCTCAAAGATGATGTATAGAAATTTGTGTCTGAATATTTGGCGTGTAAGCAAAACAAAGGTGAGACTATTAAGGCTCCTAGTCTTTTGCAGCCTTTATCTAATCCTAGCCAGCATTGGAAGGTCTCTATGTATTTCACACGAGACTACCAAAATCAAAAGGGAAAATTGTCATCATGATGGTGGTAGATAAACTCAACAAAATATGCCTATTTTTGTGCCTTGTTGCAACCTTTTGTAGCAAGTACAATCGCTGCAACATTTATGGATATAATTTAGAAGCTATATGGTACCCCAAAGATTATAGTTAGTGGTTGTAATCCCATATTTACTAGTAATTTTTTTATTGATTTATTCTCTTGTTTGGATACTCAGTTGGCTCAAAGTTCTCTACATCACTCCCAATTAGATGGAAAAATTAAGGTGGTCAACAAGTGCTTGGAAGTTATTTACATTGTTTTACTAATACGTAGGGGCAATGAGTTAACTTGTTGCCACCAACAGAATGGTGGCATAACACTTCTTTCCATACTTCTTCCAAAATGTCCCCATTTATGGCATTGTATGGATACCATCCATCCATCACATCTTCCATGAGAGTGCAACCAAGAGTTTGGCACATTCAACAACACTAAGAGGTGATTCCAAGCCTTAGGGAAAACTTAGCCATGGCACAAAACCATATGAAACAACACACAAACCAACACCAGAGTGAGACATTTCAAAGTTGGAGATTAGGATTTTCTCACATTGCAGTGGTACAAGCAAATGTCTTTTAAGCAACAAAATAGGGATAGAAAACTTTCACCATTAAGCTACAAAATAGGGATATAAAACTTTCACCTAAGTATTATGATCCTTATTAGTTCTTATAGAAGATTGGCAATGTGGCATACAAATTGGAGATACCTCAGTCAACAAAAATACATCAAGTATTTCATGTTTCCTATTTAAAGAAAAGCATTGGCCAAAAGTTTCTACCTAGACCAACAACATTGATGAAGAGAAAAGAATTATCTTAAAACCTCAAGCAATTCTCCCGACACGCACAAAGAGGTAACAGACTCGAGTGATCACAAAGTATCTTATCAAGTAGAAGAAACTTCACAGACAAGACACATGGGAAGATTAAGCTTTCATGCAGAAGCATCCATAGTTGGTCAACATTGAGGACAACGTTTGTTTGAAGGAGGGGCATTTTACACCCTTAGCCTATTTGGTCTATCCGGATATATGTCACCGACCTATGACGTGCATAACCTTTGACTTGGTCATTTAATAATCTCTTTATTTCATATTGGTAGTAGTAGTCAGCCTAATTGGATTATAGAATTCCCATAACCTAGTTATGGTATATATAGGAGGTAGTGTTTTGTATTGGAGAATCATATTACTAATTTTGTTCTTATTGTGGGTGAGTGCCCCCTCGAAGTGGGTCAGTCCTATATTTCAGTATTCTTCTCTTCATCTCATTTATACCATGTGGAACTACACTGTTCTGTTCTAATTTGCAAGCCACTGTTGTTAATCTGTTCATGCCATTTGTTGAATTGTGATATATTGTTGTGAATCTGCTCTTGCAATATAGTAAGTTCATTACACAAATGCTTACCCTCTACCCACCTGCTCAGCTAATTCCTGACTCGGGAATCTTTTTGGTTTGAGTATGATGGTGACAGCATGGATCAAACCTATGTAACATTCACCTAGCAACCCACAATTAGCAATGCATTAGTTTTCGATAATTGTGTCTTTGAAAATTTAGCTAGCAAGCAGTTTCTTGACAATATTCTGCATAATGTTTACAATGAAGATTCCATAGCTGGAATTTATCTCTTCAATAAGTTCAGGAGAACAACAATTTGCAGATTCTAACTGTAGTTCTTAGAAGACAGTCCTGCAAGTTCTACCTGCAACAATTTGCAGGTTCTGACTCTAATTCTTAGAAGACAGTACTGCAAGTTCTACCTGCAACAATCTGCAGGCTCTGACTCTAATTCTTAGAAGACAGTCCTGCAAGTTCTACCTGCAAATCTAGAAATGAAGATCTTTCTAGTTAATCTGAAAGTCTGGGATAATCTGGAAAATCTGATTTGTCTCAGATTTGGAGTAGCCTGAACTATAATGTAGTTTAAGATTATCTCAAGCCTGTACAAATGGCTATAGGAAGAACTCTGATTATTAACAAATATCCAGAAGAGACTCAAAGAGATGTATTACCTGTTCTCAAGAAACACCAAGTTGACTTTGCATGGACCTATGAAGATATGAGAGGGATTCCACCTAAAATCTGCAAGCACCACATATACATCAAAGATGAATACAAGGCCTATGAGGCAACCCCAAAGAAGAATGAACCCCACATTGATGGTCATATTGAAGGAAGAAATGAAGAAATTTTTAAAGGTCAGGTTCATCTAATAGTGAGTTGAATAAAGCCACTCGTAAAGAGAGTTTTACATTGACCTTAATTAATCAAGTCTTGGAAAATTGTCAGCTATAAAAATACTTTTATTCCCTTGATGGTTTCAGTGGTTATAATCAATGTTCAGATCATGCTCAAAGATCAAGAAAATGCAACATTTACATGCCCATGGGGAACATATGCCTATATGGTCTTGCTATTTGATCTTTGTAAAGAGTTGTAATTAGTATCTTTTCTGACCTCATGCACAATTGACGATTTTTTCAGTTTCTGGCAGGTTATATAAAGAAACTTTGAAGAAATTGGAGTAAGTTTTGGAGAAGTGCAAGGAGATTGGACTTTTTTGAAAAACGAGAAATGCCAGATAATGGTCTCCAAAGATAGTGTTTTGGGACATTAAAGAGGCATTCAAGTAGACACTACCAAGATAAGCGTGATTGAAAACTGCCAACCCCAAGAAAGGTAATAGATGTTAGAAGTTTCTTAAGGCCACGCATGCTATTATTGTCTCTTCAAACAAGATTTTAGTCAAATTGTTGCTCCTCTTTACACGTTACTAGTTAAGGATGTTGAGTTTGTTTGGACTGCAGATTGTCACAAGGCATTTGATACATCGAAGGAAAGGCTGGTTGCAGCCCATGTTTTGAGGGGACCTATCTAGACAAAACCCCTCAACATCCATACTGATGCACGTGATTTTGCAGTAGTTGTGTTAGCAAAAAAAGATAATCAACCATGCAAGTTACTATGTTAGTAAAAACTTCTCAGAGACCAAACTAAACTATACTGTTACTGAAAAGAAAAATTAATTGTCGTTTATGCAGTCAATAAGTTTAGGCATTACATTACTAGTTATTAGATTTTTGTACATACTGACCACTCATCCATCAAGTATTTAGTGAACAAGAGAACTAAAATATTCATATTATTAGATCCTTGCTGTTTTTAAAGGAATTTGACATTACCATTTTGGACAAGCCTTGATATGAAAACGTTGTTACAGATCATTTCTCGTGTTTACCAAAGACATCAAACTCTAAGCCTATTGAAGACACATTCCCAAATGAGCATCTTTTTGCTGTCACAGTTAAGGTAGTATATTTGCAATCTGCAAACATTGCCAACTATTTGGCTGCAGGAAAAACACCTGATCACTTTTCTTCAAAAGAAAACACATCTAATTTGGAAGAGTAAACCATACAACTGTATAGACAGATTCCTGAATGGGACGAGTTTGAATAATGTCATACAAAGATGTGTGAGAGAAAATGAAGCCTTTGATCTTTTGCGAGCTTGTCATGATAACCCTTATAGAAGACATTTCGCAATAAGAAAAACAAGTACCAAAGCACTGAATATAGGACACTATTGACCAACAATGTACAACGATGTAGGAACCATGTCAAGCATTGCAATAGTTCTAAGAAAACAAGGAAGTCAACAAATTCTGATGAAAAGCCATTAAAAACATATGCAGTGCTAGAACCCTTTGATAAGTGGGGGCTGGATTTTGTAGGCCCCATTGTTCCTCCTTCAAGCCAACAACACAAATACCTTTTGGTATGCACAGTTTAGTTGACAAAATGGGTGGACATGAAACCCTTGGGACACGCAAAAGATGAAGATATCATTACTTGCTATGGAATTCTGAAGAAGATAGTAATAGATAGAGAAATATAGTTCACCTCAAAACTCGTTAATAATTTGGCCAAAGAATACAAAACATGGCATAAGAAGTCAATGCCATATCATCCACAAGGAAATGGCAAGGTAACCAACAGAGAATGTAATGTCCCTTTTTTCAAATTAATTGAATCAAAGGACCCGAAGCCTATTTTCATTTTTCATGGGCTAACAGGGGATTTAAAAAAAGAAATAATATTATAATAATTCATTAAGTTGTCCAAAAAGTTCAAGTTATAACTTGAAAAAAAAAGGGGCAGTGTATTATTATTGAATGGGGCTAAAAAGCAGTTATTGGATACATGGCCAAAAAGGTAATTAATAATTATTAGGATGGAAAAAAGTGAATATTCAACTAAAAGTAATATTAATTACTTTTAGGATTTTAATGAAAAGAGCTTATTAAAAGAATTGATTGGAAAAAGTGAAAAATTATTCATTCATTCATTTGAACACTTTTACAGAACCTTTGTCTTGCAATTTAAGAAAACAACTTCAATATTTTACACAGAGAACGAAAACCCTCATGTGCACAGGCTTGGGGACGAAAATCCTCAAACCCATTTGATAAATTCATTCAGGGATTACACCAGAGCTTTCAAATTCAGAGGAAATCCATCACATCAGTACAAAGAGGCAAATTTATGGCTACATATGGGGCTGCAATACTTCAGAAAATTATTAAAATATTCTCCCAAAGTGACATTTCAGCTTGACATCACTATTCACGCCATCACTATTCATGTCACTATTCATAATGTCACTATTCACGACATCACTATTCACTATTGTACCTACAATTACAGTCTGTCATACCACTTGCAGTACACTTCCAACTTTGACATCATTCATTTTAAGGAAAAATTCGCTGACATCACACTCACAGGATTTTTTTATTGCTGTCAGGGATCAACTGTACCTTCCAATAGGGTGTTGTACTTCTAGAACTTCCTTTTTCAACTAGGGTTTCAATCAAAATTTAGTTTTCATGCTTTCTATACAATTTTAGATTAAGGTTTGATGTAATAAATTCATATATAGCATATTTGAATAAAACTAGTAGTTAGGTATTTTCATCTTTGCACATTCTAGTGATTTGTTATTATTTTGAGTTTAAATCAGCATTCATATTTAGAAAAATTATAAAAAACATAACTTTGACAAAATATAAAAAAGGGATATTTCAGTGGTATCAGAGCTTTTATCTTGCCAACTTGTTGGGAAGAATTGTTTCTTTTGCAAATACTATCTAATGCATACCCTGTGAATTATGGGTTAATGAGTAAGGATGATTTGGGAATGAGGCTTTATAGAGCAAGAAAGAAACTTGTGTTTTTGCATCAGTCGAAAGATGTTTTATTCAGTAGTTTGAAAGAAGTGGAAATTTGTTTATCCATAGTAGAATAGTCACATTCAGAGTCTATGCAATGGGCAATAAATCCATTAATGATTTCTTTGGTTAAGCCTAAATTTTTTACCCACCAAGACAAAGAGGTGAGACTTGTAGTTATTATTTGTATTAGTGAAATTACAAGAATAATAGCTCCTGAAGTTCCATACAACAACAAAACCATGAGGGAGATATTTCAGCAGATAGTGGAAAGTTTTCAAGGTCTAGATGACATCAAAAGTCATCCTTTTGCTAGGAGGGTCACAATTCTAGAAACCATGGCAAAGGTCAAGACATGTGTTGTGATGTTGGATCTTGAATATGTTGATCTTATTATTGAAATGTTTCAACATTTCCCTGCAGCTATCAATAAAAATCATACAGAAAATGTAGTAGCCTCAATGTAGACAATTATGACTTTGATTCTAAATGAGAGTGATGATATTTTCAGCATTTATTATCCATATTATGGCTGGTTTTGAATAAGAAGCTTCACTAGTTGCACATACACTACCTAAAAATGTTGTTGAATAGTGTGCAAAAAAGTTGAAACCATATTTGATAGTTGAGGGACAGACTTCTAGGGATCAACGGGAAAAGAATTCTCCCATTACAATGAGCAAAGAGGAAGAAATCAGGAAGCAAGCACTGTCTAATTCAGAGCCCCAAGATATCATTGAGCAAGAACAGGTAAGAACCAACATGCAGGTTGAAGGTAAAGATTCTTTGATAGTGGAAGATGTTTTATTGACTTCTAATGATTGCATGTATCAGCATAATAGTGAGGAAGTCAAGGGGAAAAAGCATCACTTGATGAATGCACAAAAGAGGAAGATGTTCCAGGTCAATACACACTCATCAATCCACCAGGGATTGAGTCCATGCTACAGAAGAATGTGTCAAGTCAAGAAGCATGTGAGGCTGAGTTTCCAGATGACTGTGTTGAAACGCATGCATATGAGAAAGGTGCCTCACCGAGTACTAATGTTGATTTTCAACTTGCTGAAATATTCAAATCAACAACTATAGATAAACATTGTGATTATAGCCCAAGGTATGATGGTCATATCCCAGATTTATTGCTCCATATCATGTCCTTATAAGAATCTTGTCATCATGGACAGCATGCTAAAAAGAGTGATAGGGTGAAGGATACCACTTTCAACATAAGGCATATAGATTTTTTCGATTCAAGTTCCAAATTTTTTTTGCATAGGAGATCTGAGTGATCTTTCAAGGCACAAAATGAATAAAGGCTTTAATAAAGTTAATATTACTATTTCTAGTGAATTCTTTATCCCATGCATTTGGATAAAAAGGAAGATGATGAGGAATCATATAGAATATATGTATTCTATCGAAGTTGTAAAGGATCAATGCTCACGATTCATAGATCACTCCTTAGAGCTAAGTCCCACATTTGGAGACAAGACTGAAGAAGGGTATATTGGAACATTTACAGCATGTTGTCAGTGTAAGGTATGTAATGATTCCGATATCAAGGGTCTAGGTGAGACGTGGATCAGTATGGGAGTTGTCTCCAATTTTAGAACTATTGTCCCCCTCATTTCCACCTTGCCCAACATTTTCTTTGCAGCCATACAGGACTATTAGATCTCAATGAAAATGCATTTCTCACCTAGTGTCATTAGTGACATGTTTGCAGCTGATAGAAGATGGTTTCCAGCCACTGCAATTCCGATATGGGGTAAGAAAATGCATTGCTCTAGCCATGATATGATGTTCTTCCAAGTTCCATGTGTTGGACTGATAATATCTTTAGTAAACAGCCATAGATTTGCAGATATGAAGGATTTATCTTGGCTTAATGTTAGATGTTTTTAAAAGGGTTCACTTATAAGGTCAATTAATGCTAAAATCCCAATATCTTTATTATTGTTTGGAAAGAGAATCAGGGCAATGTATGATTGTTACACTTATCAACAATCATAACATCTAATCCAAACCAATGGTTGAAAAGAATAGCTTGGGGCAGCACGGAAGCAACAATTGGCGTCCAAGGTAATCAATGTAATAGCAAACTAGGAGAGGCAGGCATAGTATTGAGCATGCAATGGTTACATTCTATTCGAAAGTTCACTATGGAGTTGAAATCCAAGGGAAAAGTGGTAGTGCTTCAAGGCATCAATGGAGCTCCAAGAGTTGTCATGGCTAAAAGGATGGAATATCAATTGGTGACAACCACAATTTCATCAATAGGCTAGACATTTGATAATGATGGCATTTGGTCTATTTTGGATTGGCATGGTATGGTGTTGTTGGAATCAAGCTACATACAGGTTTGCCACCCTTGGGTGTGTGAAGAAGCATTCACAAAAGTTGGGATACTACAAGATGGTTTCACCATTCCTTTCATCATGAAGCTTTGCATGATGTTTGAGTTTACACTTTCAAGATTGTCATTAAGTAAAGAGCACCAACAAAAGTTAGAGAGGAGTTGTGTAGGATTTATCCTCCCTATTGAGGAAGTTTTGAGCACCACAAGGTGGTCTCAAGGGGCAGTTCACGTGAATATCAAAGTAGCTCAAGATAAGCTTGGTGGAATGTTTTCACATTCAGATATGCTTACGAAAAATTACAAACAAGGCATAAAGGGGAAGAGTAGTGATAGCATATTGCAATTATTTTGCAAACGAAATATATTAGGGACAGTTGCCATCATAATTTCTAGCTTTATGGCTAATGTCATCACCATTTCCAGCTGCTATATTACATCATTTGTAGCCATACAAGTGGTTTCAGTCATAGAATTGAGTAATTTTTAGTTTGTTGATGCTATTGAAGTATTTTAAATCATTGTATGGTTGTTTTCAGCCTCAATATTACTGACATTGCTGAATTTTGCAAAGGATTTTCAGTATTGCAACAGTTGTACCATTCTTATACTGCTGATTTTCACGGCTATTGATTTTGGACTATGGTTATTAGTCACATTCAACACCCAATTTGCAAACATTAAGGAATTTTTCCTATATCATGCTATTTGTGAAGGGTTTCAGCCATTGGAATTGCTGAAAGCAGTTACTCCAATTGGCATATTTCTATTTAGAGAGAGTTCGAACAATTTATGACTGTTACAGCCATTTTACAGCTCACATACAATCTGATCCATGTTATTTTCCAAGATGTACAGCTCGGGATGTCATGGTAAGAATCTTTGGAACACAAAGTAAGTATTATGACAGCAATCTAGACGTGATAAGCATAATTTTGAGCATGCCATGGTCACAGTTCAAGGGAAAAGAGGTAATCTGAGGTACACAGCTTCAACATCAATCATAGCAAACACAATGGAGGGTGTCATGTTTAATAGTACTCTCTCTAGATTGCAGCAGATTTATGATTCAACTATCATGAGTTTGCTCATGGAGATTGTTAAGAAGCATCATGGCATACAAGGATTCCAATTCCCCATTACAACAGAGAAGTACAGCAGACGCTAACTACAACACAAGGAGGACTAGAAAAGGCAAAAAGATTGGTTTGGAATCCTAGTATTTGCAAAACGGTTCAAACATTGCTTGAGGACAAGTAATTTCAGGAAGGGCAGTCTGTAATGTCCTTTTTTTCAAATTAATTAAATCGAAGGACCCAAAGCCTATTTTCATTTCTTGTGGGCTAAGGGGGGATTTAAAAAAGGAAATAATATTATAATAATTCGTTAAGTTGTCTAAAAAGCTACTTCAAGTTATAACTTGAGAAAAAAGGCATTTAGTGTATTATTATTGAATGAGGCCAAAAAGCAAATATTGAATACTTGGTCAGAAAGGTAATTAATAATTATAATGACAGAATAGGATGAATATTCAATTTATAATTAAAATTAATTACTTTTAGGGTTTTGGATGAAAAGAGCTTATTAAAAGAACTGATTGAAAAAAGTGAGAAATCATTCACTCGTTCATTCATTTGAACACTTCTACAAAACCTTTGTTTTGAAAATTTGGAGTAACAGCTTCAATATTTTACACAAAGGACGAAAAACTTCATGTGCACAGGGTTGAGGACGAAAACCCTCAAACCCATTTGGTAATTCCATTCAGGGATTATACTAGAGCTTTTAGATTCAAAAAAAATCTATCACACTGGTATAGAGAGGCTTATTTATGGTTATATATAAAGCTGCAATACTTCAGAAATTTTTTAAAATATTCTCCCAAAGTGACATTTCAGCTTGACATCACTATTTACGTTGTAACTATTCACTATTGTACATGTGATTATGGTTTGCCATATCACCTACAATACACTGGCGTTATTCTTTTTAGCAAATAATATATTCACATCACACTCGTATGGATTTATTATTACTGTCAGGGATCAGTCGTACCTTCCAGCAGGATGTCGTACTTCCAAATTTTTTCTTTCAACTAGGGTTTCAGTTAAAATTCAGTTTTCATGCTTTCAATGCAGTTTCAGAGGTTTGATGTCATAAATTCATATTCAGCATATCTGAATAAATATTGCAGTTGGGTATTTTCCAGTTTTGCACATTCCAATGATTTATTATTATTTAGGGTTCAAATCAGCATTGATATTCAGAGAAATTACAAAAAAATCAGAACTTTGATAAAATATAAAAAAAGAGATATTTCAGAGAATTAGAGACATCTTGACCAAAATTGTCAAAACGTTTAGAAATGAATAGTGAGAAAGATTACCAGATGTTGTATGATCCTATGATAAGTCACCGTTTTGAATTTGTGTTCAAATTCGTTGAGAATAAAATTCATAAAATATTTGTTGCTAAAAAATCTAAAGATAAAATTCATGATTATATTTGACTAAAAATATATATATACTTGTTTTTAGATTAAATACTCACATATTTCGAATTTTTAGCATTAATACAGTGTTGCAGGGAGACGCATCTCCCTACCCCTGGAACGCGGGTTTTGGGACGCGTTTCGGGTACGAGAGACAAGTACAGAAATGTCTCCCATGTCGGGAGACGTCTGCCTGCCCGTCCACACATCTCCAATGCATTCCCACGTATGGAAAACGCGTCTCTTGAAACCCTAATCTCCACTGAACTTAAACTGCATGAAAAAACACGTAAAAAAATTAAAAAAATTACAATGCAGGAGAAAAAGAAAAACATTCAGTAGGGATTCGCCACTGCGCGGTCGAGCAAGAGAGCATCAGCAGAATATTGAGGTAGGTGGTAGGCATTTTGTCTCAGTCAAGAATTTTTAATTTTTTAGGTTTAATTTTAAACATTCACAGTTTCGTTTTTCTTTTTTGGGAGATTGTTAGATCGCCGAATACAATACCTGGGATGCCCGTTCGCGGCACTACCTGACAGTGCCATTCGCGGCAATGCCAGGGATTGCCGTCGGCAATGGCGATTTTTTTAATTTTTTGTTCAATAAAAAGTTAAAACCTAGGCTTAGGTTTTTTGTTTTTTGTTTTTTTTTTTCCATTTAAACTTTTTATTTTTTATTATTAATTTATTTATTATTATTTTTTTTAATATTTAAATCTTTTTAATTTTTTATTTTTAAATAATAAAATTATTATTATTATTATTAGTTATTACGTTTAGCCTAGGAATTTGAACTTTTTTAACACTTTTTGTTAATTTATTTATTATTTAATATTTAAATATTTTTTAAATTTTAATTTTTAATATTTGTTTTTAATATTTTATTATTTATTTATTTATTTAATAATGTCTAAATTTAAATTTTAAATGTTTGATATTTTTTTATTTTTCTTATTTTTAAATATTTTAAAAATTAAAATTTTCAGTTTTAATATTTATGCATAATTTATAATTATTTTAATATTATTTTAAAAATAAATTAAATTAATGTTTAAAATTTTAAATGTTAATTTTAAAATGTTATTTTTTTTTAAAATTATTGTATGTTAATAATTATTAATTTGTAATGATTTTTATTTTTTTATTTTTATTTTAATAACTTATTTTATTTTTGTTTACATATTTAAATTTAATAATATTTTATTTTAATTTTTAAAAGAAAATTTAAATTAGAGTTAATATTTTTTTTAATATTTAAATCTTTTTAAAAAAATTATTTTTAACTAATAAAATGATTATTATTATTAGTTATTACGTTTAGCCTAGGAATTTTAACTTTTTAACTTTTTTTTTAATTTATTTATTATTTAATAATTTAAATATTTTTTAAATTTTAATTTTTAATATCTGTTTTTAAATTTTATTATTTATTTATTTAATAATGTCTAAATTTAAATTTTAAATGTTTGA
Source organism: Torreya grandis (assembly GCA_037957365.1). Taxonomy (NCBI): domain Eukaryota; kingdom Viridiplantae; phylum Streptophyta; class Pinopsida; order Cupressales; family Taxaceae; genus Torreya; species Torreya grandis. Next base: position 1,763,283 of record JARHVA010003246.1, read on the forward strand.
TATTTTTTTATTTTTCTTATTTTTAAATATTTTAAAAATTAAAATTTTCAATTTTAATATTTAATATTTATGCATAATTTATAATTATTTTAAAAATAAATTAAATTAATGTTTAAAATTTTTAATGTTAATTTTAAAATGTTTTTTTTTTTTAAAATTATTGTAAGTTAATCATTTTTAATTCGTTATGATTTTTATTTTTTTATTTTTATTTTAGTAACTTTTTTATTTTTGTTTACATTTTTAAATTAGTAATATTTTATTTTAATTTTTAAAAGAAAGTTTAAACTAGAGTTAATATTTTTTTCTCAGAATGTCAGAAGGGAAATATGTTTTGTATCCATTGTGGAAGATTTACGATCGGGTACGTAAAGGGAATGGGAGAACATCCGCGATCACGTGCAAGCTTTGTGGGAAGGCCTTCTATAGCACTTACATGAGTGCGAGCTCATTTTTTCCAAACAAGGAAAGGGGTTGACACTTGTACAAATGAGAGAGGATGGTTGGAAGCGATGAGAGAGGATGAAAGAGTTGAAGACAAATTGACTCCTTTAAGCTCCCACGCGTCAACCCCAAATCGAGCTCAGAGTTACCATGTAATGCCAATTGAGAGCACAGAATCTGAGATATGTCTTTTGGGTATGCGGCAGAAGATGTGGGGTTTTCTCGCAAGAGATCACACATTAGCAGTTCGAATTCCATAGGTAGCATGTTCGATGTATATCGCCGAGACGTAGTGGATGCAGCATTAGCACGTTTTTTCTATGTAAATGGCATTCCATTCAATGTTGCTCGATCACCTTATTATGAGGAAATGGATCGTGCTATGAACAATGGGTCAGCGGAGTATAAACCACCTGGGTATGAAAAGCTTTGAACGTCTCTTATTAACAAAGAGAAAACAAGGATAGAGCAATGAATTGCACCAGTGAAAAAGGTGTGGTCTATAGAGGAATGCAGCATTGTGATGGATCGCTGGACTGATACAAGAAACATGCCTCTTCTAAACATTATGGTAACTAACTCCAAAGGCCCTTATTTTTTGAAGGCTATCGACTATTCTAGGCAAGAGAAAAATGCAAAATTACTTCAAATGCAATTATGTGATACAATTGATGAGGTGGAGGCATCACATGTCCAAGTTATTACAGACGCTGCCCCAATTTGTAAAGCAACTGGCTTATTAGTGCAAAAAAAATACAAACATATATTTTGAACACCATGTTGCATGCGCACATTGAATAATGTGCTCAAAGACATTGGCAGGGTTCAGTGGGTTTCTGAGCTTATTGAGAAGGGCAGAAAAATACAAATCTTCATATGCAATCATCACCACCACATGCCATTTATAGAAGATTTGCCAAGTTGGAACTTCTCAACCCCGCAAATATGCGGTTTGCTTCATTCTTCATATTGCTTGAACGTCTTTATGCTATCAAAAGGGCCTTGTGTTCCACTGTGGTTAATGATGCATGGGCAAGTTGGAACAATTTACATCAGAGATTGCAATTGAGGTGAGGAAAATGGTCCTTGATGACCAATTTTGGGTAGATGTGAAATTTGTTGTTGACTTCATTCAGCGCATTTGTGAGGTCATCCGTTTTTTTGATTCAGACAAGCTATGTTTAGAGGAGGTTTATGAAGAAATTGATTCTACGTGTGAAAGAAAAAAAAATATCACAGACTTGAAGGATCCTTCTTTATATCCTTTGATTGAGAAACAAATACATGGAAGATGGAACAAGCTTAACACACCTTTGCATTGTGTTCTTACGCTTTGAAGCCAAAGTGGTATAATACGGAGGTCACCAAGAAGTGGGCTCCATACGAAGATAGAGAAGTAATGAGGAAATTTTGGGTTGCAGTAAAAAAAAGTTTATGGCCGAGGAGACAAGGCTTCTTATATTAGGACTCAGTGGAACATGTTTTCATATGGTCGTGGACAATTTTTTATAATGGAGGCTCTTTATGATATGTGAGCAAAAAAAGACCCAATAAAGTGGTGGTGGAACCATGGCAGTGAAACCCCCGAATTGCAATAATTTGCAATACAGTTACTCTCACAAGTAGCTAATTCATCATCTTGTGAGAGGAATTGGAGTACTTACGGTTTCATTCATTCATTGAAGAGGAACCGACTAGGGTCGAAAAAAGCAGAGAACCTAGTGTACATTCATATCACTCTTTGTCTTCTTTCAAGTATGACCCATGGTACAAGGAAGGCCCTTTAGCAAAATGGGACCACATTCCACATGACGGAGCAACAGAGATATCCTTAGAGGATGATGTGCTTAAAGCAAATAGCCTCAATGATTTGCCCCCTATTATATTGCCTGCAAATGACCCAGAGCTTGAGAGCGATCTCTATCTAGACAGCGTCTTGGCGGAGGACTTAGAAGATATAATTGATGTGACAGTGCATCATGTTGTATTGGATCAGATATGATCCAAGTTTATGTGTTTTTTGTTTTTTGCATGCCTATTGTTGGTATTTCATTGTATATGATGACCCTTATGCTTAATATGATGAGATATTCTTTCGTTGATTGCTAATATTAGCATTGCAATAGTATAAGTTTCTTTAAATTTTTCATGGTAGATATTTTACATATAATTTATAAATAATAAATATATGTTGCCATCTACCAATACCCCCGTCTCCTATTTTTCAAAAAAAGCGTACCCGTACCCATCTCCTAGCAACTATGCATTAATAGAAATATATATATATAATAAATTAGTAATTATAAATTTTAAAAATTATAAAAATTAAACTATAAACTATAAAATTAACTAAATTTTAAACAAAAAAATAAATAAAAACCAAATTATATCAATAAATTCTATAAAATCATGTTATTTATAACTTTATAGAATATAGTAACATTCAAAATAATAATAATTAAAAATAAGTCATTAAAAAAATTGAACTTACCAGTTCCTTCACCATTTGGGCAGTTGTCTGAGATCACTCCACGGGCATGCCGAAAGGCCCACAATTGAGTCTTGGCAAGGCACTTGGAGTTGGCACTGTGGCAGTCTTACAGATATTTAATCCTTAAATGCACAGCAGTTGAGACTGCAACATCCACTCCACAACAGATCAACACTGCAGACTCGTAAAGACTACTCCATGGCTTGATTTCAGAGATGCAGACAACTTACAGTTACAGTAGACTCTCACAAGCTTAGTTTTAATTCATTTTTTTAATTGGTTTTCGGTATGCGCAAATTAAACAGTGATTTTCAACAAAAAAATTTATGAAACATTCGAGTTCGACAAATTTCGCATTTGTATTATACGAAAATAAACAATGGGTTTCACCCCATATAAACTAGTATTTGGTAAGAATGTTCTTCCAATTGAGTTTAAAGTCAAAATTTTAAGGACAGCGATGCAGCTAGGCATGCATATTTCAGAAGCACCAACAGAAAGGATAAATCAATTAAATGTTGTGGATGAGAACTTCCAAGAAGCTCTCACAAGCATGGAAGTTATTCAAGCACAAAACTAAATGGCATGATATATTCATCAAGGAAATGACATTCCAGCCAAGAGTTTGGGCACTATTGTAATATTCTAGAAACAAATATTTTCCATGGAAGTTATGTACAAGGTGACTCAGTCCTCATAAGATTGAACAATTATTTTATGACGATGTTGTGGATTGAGAACAATTGACAATGCAAGGATAGCCTTTGATTGCAAATGGGCATAACATTGAAGCCATACAAGAAACATTTGACCAAAGATCAATTTGAACAGATGACACCTAAGTAGACAACTCTAGGACCAGTTCGGAGAGCAATTTGAGATTCGAATACGCCGATACAGAGATTGTTTTTGGGGCCTAGACATGTTTTTGGATACGACCGTACAAATATATAATACAGAGATTGTTTTTGGGGCCTAGACATTTTTTTGGATACGACCGTACAAATATATATATTTGTACGGTCGTATCCAAAAACATGTCTAGGCCCCAAAAACAATCTCTGTATCGGCGAATATATATATATATACCCAAATAAGTAAAATTAACCACATAATATGCAAAGTAAACAAAATAAATTAAATAAACAAAACACATACTGATAATTCAATGCCAAATGTCATGATGTTCAATGGTCAACCTAGATTAGTCTTAGAACAAGTACATAGTGCAAAACCTAGATTAGTCTTAGAACAAGTACATGGTGCAAATGTTACAATGTATGGAGAAAAATCAAGACAATCCTCTTCGTTGCAAGCTCCTTAAACTCAATGGCACCAAATGGGTAGTTGTAATGGTGTAGGATTAGCAAAAGGAAGGAGTTTCAATCCTAAGCAATTGAAAACGAAGGTGAGCGCGCAAATGTGCAGTGAGAGGTAAAAATGTAATGAAAGGGAAATGTGTTGTTTTCTTTGGATAAAATGAGTGTGAAAGTTACTTTTAGGGTTTCTCATATACTTTATTTTATTTTTAGATGTTTTTTGAAGTCCATATACTTTTAGGGTTTCTCGTATACTTTATAATAATAATAATAATGTTTATGGGCCATGGATCCTACCCGGATATGGCCAACATACTGCAAGAGAACTGTGGATCCTCTCGGGTACATCATGGGTCATATCCAGGAGGATCCACAATGAGAGGTAAAAATGCAATGAAAGGTAAATGTGTTGTTTTCTTTGGATAAAATGAGTGTGAAAATTAATTATAGGGTTTTCTGTATACTTTATTTTATTTTTAGTTTCTTTTTGAAGTCCATATTTGAATTTTTGTCAAGTAATTAAAAATAATAATAATGTTTATGGGCCACGGATCCTACCCGGATATGGCCAAGATACTACAAGGGAATTGTGCATCCCCCTGGGTACATCTTGGGACGTATCCGGGAGGATCCACAATCCTCATGGATACGTCCTAGGACATATCCAGGAGGATCCACAATCCTCCCACAATATCATGGCCATATTTGGGCAAGATTGGACCAGGATCCAAGGGTCTAGGGTGAAATATCCGGTAATGTAGGATGATACGATATCAAGGAGAACTAAAAGTGGGCATAGGTTCACATCCAACCACTAGGACATACCCGGGAGGATCTACAATTCTCCCGCAGCATCCTAGCCTTATTTGGGCAAGATTATAGCAGAATCCGTATCCGAAACAGATCAGACCAGTATCCAGGAGTCTAGGGTGAAGGATCTGGTAACGTAGGATGATACAATATCAAGGAGAACTAAAATTGGGCATAGGTTCACGTCCAACAACTACCTGATGCCATCATGAGGTAAGTGAAGAAACATAAACAAAAACTATCAAAAAATACAAAAATGATGAAATATCTGTAAATTTTGGGAAACCTCTTCAGAATTAGTGCAATGCCACTAGATCACTTGCAACATTTTTGCCTTCCATTGTCTTTAGGTATTATATGCTGTGAAGGGAAAACTTTGCAATAGGACGGTGGGTTTAGGTTATTTAATCCAACATCAATCATTCAACTCCCACTCTGTTAGAGTCGATTTCTAATGGTGATTGTCTTTTACATTTGCCTTTTCATATCTAAGTTCTAACCTGTTGTATTGATGTTTTCAGATATACTATAGATCAATCTAGTCTAGGACCAAATCATACTGCTATAAAGTCAACACAAATGTGTAACGAAGTGGAAAATTTGAAACATGACAAAATCAATTCACTATTGTATGTTTCAATTCTCCCTGCAATAGGAGATAGGAAAACTGCAGTAGTTTCTTATACATCTCACTTGTTGCACCTTCATTTCTCCTCACAATAAGAGAGAGGAGAACTCAACAAGTTTGAAGACAATGTTTGTGAGTTTCCTTTGCAAGATCCATTTTCAAGCCAGGAGTCCACTCCCAATAATACACTTGTGGATGGTTGAGGAGATTAAACAATCAGCATCAAGAGGACTGTTCAAACAATAAAGTGGTAATTCCCAAAAAACAGATCAATAGGTGACCACATAAACCATACATGATCCAGTGAAGGCAACACATTTCAGGTATTTTTTGACTGGTAGGTACAAGTATAAAGTTCTGATTTTTTATATGTTTCCGATTTTAAGGATTGCATGCTCAAATGTTCATATATTCACCTTGTTCATATATTCACCTTTAGTCCTTATACGTAGATTCTACATGTAGGTTCCACTTGCACATTTGTATTAGCATACCCATACACTACTATATATCCTTTCTACTAAATAGGTGTGCTACTCGGGAAATAAGCCCCCGGGGGTTTGACTGCCACTTATTAGGCATATCAGAAGTTGTTGAGGGCATTGGATTTAAATCTCAGCATAAATTGCCAATTTATAACGAGAAATTGCGATCAGCACAGAAAACGATATATCTTCTCATAAATCGTAAATATATCGCTACAACTTTCAAAGTATAAGAATAAATGCCCAGGTTGGGGCCAAAAACCGACTTTATCATTTTCTCTGCATTTTTTATCAGCTAGCTGCTCGTGCACAGTAGAAGGCACTGCAGGATTTACGATGAGATCTAAATCTATACGGCCTGGCTTTACATAGATCCGATTATTCTGATGCTATCAGCAGTGAAACATTAGCTAGTCCTGGGTATTACTGAAGTCTGATACAGTCATACAGTGACCTGTCATTGACAATTTGACAGTCACTTCAAGCCCTCAACTTCCAGGAATACTGAAGTCTGATTACTGATTACTGTTTACATATTTGAGTATTGATTAATGTCTGATATTTGATTACTGATCACAATAATCAAAAAACCGGTGATATATCTTCTCATACATATTTGAAAATTGATATTACATGTTACTGTTTACATATGAATGAATGAATGAATGAAAGCCATTTCTAAGTGCAATTTTCAAACATATTGCATGTTGTCCGCTGTCAACTGATACATATTACAAATACAAACTACAGTGATTAACATTGAACTTTGAGTTTGAAGTACATACTTTGTTTTCAGACCTCAAGGAAAACAATAACACAGTCATACAGTATCAGCGTACAGTGTACAAGGACAGCCACAGGGATTTATTTTATTTTTCATTATCTTTTTAATATGAATCTAATCATGGATATCTACTTCATCTTCTACTTCTTCCCTTGATTAACAGTTAGGGTTAAATTCTTTTTTTGTTTGTTTTGTTTGTTTTATAGAGTTTAAGCTTGTTGTTTAAGAATGGCATCGACATCCCTTTCATCTACCCATCATAAGCCTATGTCCAATGACACTTATTGGAAGCACTGTGAAGCGACAGTAGAGGGAAATTGTGTTATATGCAATTATTGCAGTATGAAGATGAGTGGAGGTGTCTATCCCCTAAAATGCCACATCACAAAACTACCAGGTAATGATGTGGCATCGGGCACACAAGCATCAATTGAAGATCAAAGAGAGATGACTACTTGCCTTGCAGCTTATGCAAAGTAAAAAGAAGAAAAGATAAAGAAAGTTGATGCACAAGCAGCCCTAGTCAATAGGAGGGCAGCGAGTGATGATTATGACATTGAGGCCTCTCCCATTGTCCCAACTCCAGGAGGTCAAAGTCGAGGACAGGGTTCATCCACTGAAGATAGTTTGGCTACTTTTTTTGTTCCTCAAAGTAGCCCTGGGTCACAACCTTCACTCAAAGGTACTGCTTGGAATCGAGAACTACACAATGAAGCAAGGATAGTTGCGGCAAACTTTTCGTACTACAACAACATTCCTTTCAATGTCGAAAAAATTCCATATCAGAGGAATTTAGCTACTACATTGACCATTGTCAAAAAGAGGTTCAAAGCTTCTACTCCTCACAATGTGCGTGGCCCGTTGTTGGAGGATTTTGTCAAACATACACAAGATATTATAGAAGACCGAAGAAAAGTACGTCAAAAAAGGGATGCACCATTTTGTTTGATGGGTGGATGGATGGGAAAAACCACACATTGATTATCTTTCTAGTGGCTTCAAGTGGGCAATTGGTCTTTTTGAAGTCAATTGATGCCTCCCACCAAGTAAAAATGCAAACACTTTGTGTGATATACTGAATGAGGTGGTGATGGAAGTGGGTATGCAGAACGTCATCTAAGTTGTGACAGACAATGCGACATCATATGTAGTTGTAGAGAGACTTCTTGAGGAGAGGCATCCTACACTTTTTGGACCTCTTGCGTAGCCTATGGCATTGATCTCCTACTTGAGGACATAAGAAAGATCTCATTGATAAAAAAAGTGGTTGAACAGACAAGAAATATCACCAAGTTCATCTACAATCACACTTGGATGCTAAACTTGATGAGAGAGCACACTAATAGAAAAGAGCTTGTGCAATCGAGAGTCACACAATTAACCACAAACTTCATCACATTGCAGAGCATTGTGGCCTCACTAAAATCCCTTAAACAGATGTTTGTGAGTCATCAGTGATTGGAGTCTTCCTATACTAAGAAGGCCGAAGAGGAAAGGGTCGTGAAGACCATTTTTGATGATGTGTTTGCAAAGTGCATGGAGGAAATAATTAAGACAACTTTAAACTTAACTATATTTTTATTTATCATTTATTTGTTATACAAAAATTCTTAATTTTGATTTTAAATTTGTCTATTATTTTGTTTTAGGTGACAGCGTATAGTTTGAGTTCTACGGTTGATGGATTTGGAAAAAAACCCAATGGATTAACTATACGAGGCCATGGACGTGGCTAAGGAGGCCATAGCCAAATATTATGGGCCAAATCAAATAAAATATGAACCCATTTAGTGCATAATTGATCGAAGATGGAACAAGACGCTCTACCGACATTTATGCAACGGTCTAGAGAGGATGATCCTTGACAATGACACTAGAGATGTAGTTATTGAGCTACATATTTACAAGAATGCAACAGATAGACTCTTTTCTTCGGCTGTATACGTTAAAAGAAGAAACACCTCTCAGCGAGGTAAAAACAAATTGAGTCATTTGTTACTCATAGTCTATAGATACTAGTCTCGTTACTCGTAGTCTATAGATACTAGTAGTAGATTTCTTTCATTTATGCAATCCTGGTTGAATTAAAGAATTATAAATATCCTATTTGCAAATGTGTGATGGGAAGATTATGGTGCAAAAACACCAAATCTTCAAGGGCTAGCCATCGACATTTTGTGTCAACCATGTAGCTCTTCTAGTTGTGAACATAATTGGAGCATGTTTGAAGTTCATACAAAGAAGCGCAATAGGTTGACCATACAGTACCTCAATGACCTTGTCTTTGCACGATACAATTTTCATCTTCGCATGAGACAGGTGGAAGGGCTAGAGAAATATGATGCAATTGACTTGGCTGAGATCGATCCATATGCCGACTGGATTGTTAATGATGCAGAGCCCATGTTTACTGCAGAGGAGACCGCAGATTTAGAGAGGGAGGCAAAAGAAGCAATAGCATTCGGAGCAGTAGACGCATAAAGAGAGGTTGGTAAGGATCTAGATTATATCTTTGTTGATGATATTGGCATTGTAGAGGAGGAATTTTTACCTTCCACTTCCATGAGGCAAATGCAGTAGACTTATTTTAGGCAGTAGAGATGAAATGTAATATGTATATTTGATATTTCAAATGACTCTGAGCATTATAGTTTCTAACTTTATAGTTTGTACTCTTTTTTTGTCAAAAAAAATAGAAAACATAATTATGGCATTCTCTACATTCATTTCTCATGTCATTTAACATTGTTTTACATGTTATTTAAGTTTATTCTATGAAATTATATGTTTTTAAAGTAGAGATAAAATTTTTGAGTAATGTCGAGTAATTGTTGAGAAACTCCCAATCCCGAGACCAAGTCAAAATTTTGGGCTGCCAAGTAATTGCCAAGCACAAGTTTTTGAACTATGGTTGAGGGCACTGTTTGCATCATTCTTGATTTTCTCTCTCCTATATTTCACAACTTGCTAAGTGGATTAACAAGATCTTTTATGCTAGAGGATAATCCAGGAAGTAGCTCTGATCATACCCTAACAAGAGCAATAGGAATGTTTGGATGACAAAATTTGGCACTAGGCTTGGTTAAAAGATTTGCTATGATGGCATAAAGAATTCCAAAGCTGAAAACCCAAATAAATGGTTTGAAAGGGTAACCATGAACTCTAAAAACCCAAAAAAGGGCAGCCAAGTGAAGCATCAAATTGAAAACCCAAAAGGGCAGTTTGGCAGCCCAAGCACATACAATGATCCTGAACAAAGCATTACAACATTCAAAGCAAAACACACATTTTTTTCAGTTTAAGGGACCTTAGCAAAGAAAAAGAACCAAAAAATATTTAAAGCATAAATTTAAAAAGATAGAAAAACGAAAACGAGAAGAAAAAGAGAAAGTAAAAAGTACAAAAATAAAATAATAATTAAAAATTCCAAAAAATGGTCGGGTGCCTAAAGGACTTCCCCCTCACCCTTCTAACAAGGCACGAGTACCTAAAGGCCCTCCTTTGTCTGGGGAGTGCCTCCACCTTGATGCCAACACTAGAGGCAGTCAAGCCCTCCCACCCTTCTTCCGTCAGGGGAGTCCCCCTAGATGCCATGGGAATGCCTTTCCCTTGACCTTCTCAACCTCCTTCCATCAATTGAGAGCATAAATGCCATAAAGTCGACCGAGTGCCCTCCTGTTGGTCGAGCCCTCCTCAGACCAAGGGCCTTTAGGTGCTTGATCTATAGATCGAGAAGGGGTAGCGCCTTTAGGCCGACGAAAGGAGGTTGAGGGACCCCACCTCCCCTCCACAACAAAGGAGGGAGAGGAGGGCTTGACCAACAAGTGGGCACTCAACCACCTTTAGCATTGGGGTCAAGGGGAAGGACCTTTAGGCACTCACTCAACAAAGGGCCTTTAGGCTCACATCTAGAAATTATCACCTTTATATCAGGGCATTGTTGTATGCCATTGTCACACTACTCGCCATAAATAATGTCAAAGTGCATATGTTGCACAATTAATTAAGAAAATAATTGAAATAGTTCAAGGTTTGAGGAAGAAGCATATTAGAGCATAGATATTCAAGTGCCATCATCAATTACAAAGCCCCCACAAACACAAATTCTAGGTCATTTCCTTCGCTACCATGGCCTCTAAAATTGATTTTCATACACAACAATTGACGATAAAATACCTCCAAAAGTAATAGAGATTTTTTATCAGGTCATATAAAGGATGTTTCCTGATAGATTCCAACGGTATATGCCAGAAGAACTCACTCAATTTGTGAAAAATTTAAAGGATAGTGAAACTATTGTGAGAGGCAATATTTGATTTTTCAAATAACACTGTTGCAAAAGTAATTGACTATCCTTGATCAGGAGAAGAAAGGTTTAAAAAGAAATCTACCACCAATGAAGCCATGGTAGAATGAACCACAGTTTGACAAAAAGGTGAAACTTGCAAAAGAAACGAGGGAGCCCATTGAAATTCTTTAGGTAAACCCTGGGATGACGTGTCTCAGTTTATCAGAAAATATTTTATTTGTGATGGCGATCACACCTATTGTTTCAATCCCTACTTCCATTTTCTATATCATGTCTGACATAAGATTTTGCTGGATGTCCTTTTTGTTTGCTCCTATCAAATTCGTTGCAATATTTCCGAGAGCATGAGGAAGACACAAAGCTTGTTACTAGGCATCCAGGCTTGATTCAATTGTGGATAAGAAGGGCAAGAAATATTGAAAACCTTAATGATTACAGAAGAGCCCTCACCAACCAAGACAGCTGAGCAGAAGGGGGGAACAAGTACCCCAAGGAAAGTGAAAAAGGGACCCATGAACAACCTGCTCAAACTTGCAGTGCTAATAAACTAAAATCCACAGAGGAACCTTGAAAAACAGAATCTGTAAATAAAGAGGCAGAGGATGAGCGAGTTGAGTTGCCAAAGATGAAAGTGCATAATAACATGGGGGAGTCCTTAGTGAAGGGATTTGTAGTAACCCCTACATAAAACAAAAAATTTGGGAAATTGAGAGAACGGCCTTGTTGTACCAAATTAAGAAATCCCAAGAACAGGTTGAAAAGGCAGAAAAAGAAAAGAAAAATACCCTCAAAGAAAGAAAGAAAGCTGTAGATGATGGAAAATTGATGGAGAATGAAAGGGATGAGGCCATGAAATAAAAATTAAATGCTGACGTAGAGCAAAGTAAGATGGTTGAAGACAAAAGTTTGCAATAGAAATTGAAAGTTTGAAGAGAAAGCTCGATGATAGAGAAGAGGAAATTTCTTAAATTTCCTCTGTACAAAAGAAAGATCTAAATTGCAAACTCGGTTGAGCAAACTAAAGAAGGAGATGAAGAAAACGAACACAAAGCTAGCTGCTTTGAAGGAAATTTGGTTAAAAAGGAAGCAGGTTGCTCCTGCACAAAAAAATAAACTAAGGTTGATGAAGTTGTCTTGACAAAATACAAAGATTTGGAGGAGGAGCATGAAAGCATGACCCTGTTGATCAACAAAGATTCTCAGATTATCAAATTTGACAAGAGTTGCAAAGCTAAAGATGAAGATTTCAAGGATTGGAAAGAGAAAGGGAAAAAATTAAAATACCAAATTTCAATTGAAGCCAATGTCAAAAGACTCCACAGAAAAGTCAAAGAATTGGTTGCAGACCTTAACAGCAGGAATGAGGACTCCGAGAAAAAGAAGGATTGAGTGCCCCAATCCAAATATGGTGATCTGGAAGAATTTTGCAAAAAGGACATGGAGGTCACAGCCAAAGCACTTCATATCATCAAGTACAGGCCTCCACCTAGCGTATAAGCCTTGTATCTTTAGCAGTTGTGGTATATGTGAACTCCTTTCTATTGTTTCCCTTGTTCAGTGTTGTGATTGTTCTTTAGAAACCTTGAAGGAGCATTTTCTTATGTGTCGCCCAGAAAATCAGAATCTGCTTTGTGAATTAAATGTGACTAGCATGACAGGAAACACAGATGTTGAAGTGAATTTGAATCCCCATTTAGGAGCTGTTCATCTTAGGGCCTACTATTATGTTCTGCATAATAATAAGATAGACATTATTAATTACACTAGCTTGCCAACGCATGTAATAAGACAATCATTGTTGACTCTAAGTACAATGCATAACAAACGATTACAATATACGATAATGCTAACTATGTTTGCATATCATTCAACATAACTACAACTGGACTACCCATATCTCCATGGGGCATTCTCCTCTTGAAGTATTAGTGGCTTCCAACCTTTGTTGCCTCAATAGGAGGATCAAGAAAAAACCTCTTTTATGCAAATATTGGCCAAACTTACACCAAAATTCAGGATATTCTCCAATACACTCATTCCAAATTTGAGTACCTCATTCTTTCCAACTTGATGATCGAGTTTGGCTTCACTTGAATGAGTAGAGGTTTCATAAAAAACATCACTTGTGTATTTGAATTATTTCCCAAGTCAAATCATTTTAGACAATTTATTTATTAAATATTAATTAAAGATAATGCAAAAGACTAGATTTTCAAGCAAAAACTTCTATTTTCAAGAAATGCATCCTATATTACATCTATAGAAACAAGACTATGAGGCCATTTGAACATGAAGATGACAAGGAAAGTCTCTCACTATGTAAGCAAGGAATGAAAGCCTCTGAGACTAGGCCTCAATGGGCAAGGAGTCCACACCTTTACAAAATAAAAAGACTCGACTTCTCTCAACTAATAAAGGAAGTGTCCTAAAATATCATGCCAACTTCTCTTAAATGATCAAGGAAGTGTCCTAAAAAAATCATGCATCTCACCTTCTATAAAAAGCCAAAGGCTGCCAGCTGTATTGCATGCCATTAAGTCTTGCAACCATCCCTGATCATCCAAGAAGCCCCTACGAGATGACCTCAATAAGGGAGAGGAGCAATGAAAAGAAGTTGTATTTAGCCTATGAACACATCCGAAAAGTCTTGGCAGCAAAGCATTTTAAAAAGATGACTGGTTGTCTCCTCTCTTCCACACAATGCAAGAAGCATCTGAAATACAATCTTTGTGCAATCATGTCTTCACCGCTTGCCCTTGATGAAGCATTAACCATCACAAGGCTTTCTGTTTAAAACGTGACCTTTCCTTCCAAATGGTTTGGCAATGCCTTTGCCACCGCAATTCAAGCATTGACACACCATCCCTTATTTAAACACAAAGCAATAGCTAAGTGTGCTCACTTTCCCACACAAGTCTTTTGCCACAGCTATAAAATGCATTTCCATTACTCCACATCCAATCCCTACAATAAGGGTTTGATCCATGAAGTTGCAATTTGAAAAGACAAATTTTGGTGACCACTTTGCAAAGCTTGTGATAAGCCACCTCATTTGTTGCACTTGACTTTTAGGTGCGGTTTAAATCGCTCCAGGTGTGATGGCTACAACTCGTAATTCCATAAGTCCACCTACCAAAATAAACCTTTTTCCTATAAGAGATTTGATGTTTTCACAGTCCATGTGATCGATCAACTGATTTCTGAATTAAATTGTGTGCTTATTTTTTATCGACGCGTTTTAAATCATCATCCGTGATTCATCCTTGGGAAATTCGAATCACCATACGAATTTCCTAAGGATGAATCATGGATGGTGATTCGAAATGCGTCAATCAAAAATCAGCACACAGTTTTACCCAGAAATTTATTGATCAATCCTTTTCCTTTAAACCTTTTACCAGCAAAAGTGGGTAAAAGACCAATCTTCCCATGATGAGGATGAAATGTCCAAATAGGTCATAAAGCTAGGCCACAAGGATCAAAAGGTCCCTCATATTCCCATTGAGGATAATTTGAAAGTACTTTCCAAGTATCCCAAATTCGCTTAAGCAATGTTTATCCAATAAGAGGAAAGGCCTTGGCATTACCCATCATATCACAAAGTTTAAAAAGACCCCTACTCCTTTGAATTTGATGCGCAATAGGACTAGTAAAGGAGCTGCACTAGTGCATTGCCTTCTACAACTCTTACAATCCATTTCCCTACAAGGGATGTTCCATGGGATCTAATGCCAGAAAACCCCAAACCCCTTGCTCTGTTGGAAGAGCACAAAGGTCACAGGCTACTAAAGGAGTACCTCTCTTTCCCCATTCTTTTGCAATAAAAATTTTCTAACAATTTATAAGTTGTCTAAGATGGTAAGGGGCAAGAGGAACAATATATGTCACGCTACTACAATCTTCCGACAATTGCAATTGTCCCTAAAATATGGAGATCAAGAGATTCAAGAACATTCCAAGTTTGGAACATCTTTTCAAATTTGGCCATTATCCAACAACATTGATTTGCAATAGAGAGTTGAATAAGAAAGGGAATACTCAAATAGTAAATTATTTCACCCGGTTTTAAAATCTTCCCTCTATGGTTTAGCCAAATCGGAGGTTCAACTTCACAAATTACTAGATCTCTAATTTTTCCTCGCTAACCACTCCAATACCAATGTGCTTTCAAGAGTTAAAGCTGAGTGATCAGCAAAACACACATTAAGCAATTGTTTGTCATTCGAAAACCAAATCCTTTACTTTGTCCTTGCATTCTAGCTGCCTCCCGAAGATTACCAAGAGCATTGGCAGTGATCACATATAAATAAGGAGCTAGAGAAGAGCCTTGTCGTATGAACCAATAAAGAAGAATATCAAGGGGAATTCCCAGCTAGCAGATGATTTCACTATGTATTATAATCTTCCATCTTTGGTTTAGCCAAATTGGAGGATCATATTCAGCAATGACTAAAACCTTTGTTTTTTCCTCACTAGTTACTCCACTACAGCGATCGCAAAGGTGTCCAAATATAGCAATGTGCTTTCAACTGATTGTTGATTCAGTTCAAGAGTTAAAGCTGAGTGATCAGTAAAATGCACATAAAGCATTTGTTTGCAACTTCAAAAAAAATCCTATAATTTTTCCCTACATTCTAGCTGCCTTCGGAAGATAACAAAGGGCTTCGGTGACGATCACATATAAATAAGGAGCTTGATGGAAGCCATGTCATATGGACCTCTAAAGAAGAATGGGTTTAGGCCGGATTTCATTGATATTGACTCTTGTAGAATCCTATGAGAAAAATGTCTCAACAACCTTGTGGACAAAGGAACCGAACACCAGCCAATCCAAACAATTCAAGATAAAGTCCCATTATATCCTATAAAAGGCCTTATCAAATTCAATCTTCAGAAAGAGAACCTTTTGCTTAGATCCGAGGACTCCCCAAGCTACGATAAGATCAAGAAGAAGAAACATCCATTGATAAACCCAAACTCTCTCTTCGGACTATCTGTGCCACAAGAAGCTTGATTCTTCTAGCAATTAAAAGAATTTTATAAGATATATTCAAAAGTACAATAAGGCACTATTCTCCTACCATGTCCCTCCATGTTCCCCTACAAATAAATTTTGTGGGACCTCCTACTCTTCTAATCCTTACTCTCTGTATAAAAAATCCACACAAGGCTTGCATTCTTTTGGTGAAACACTTGATTGACAAGGTCCAAAAATGCGCTCCGCAAAGGATCGCTACCAAACAAATTGAGAATCTTCTTTTAAAACCTTGAAAAAAAATAGAATTTGAAGCAATTCCTTCATTAAGTTCTCATTAGTCCCTCTAAACACATAAATTTGGTATTAGACACTTGGCAACATCAATTTTGACATATTTTTACATATTTGGACTTGAACGTACACATTTGACAAAATTTTGTGCACACTCTCCCCTATCCATTTACTCACTTATTTTCATGGCCAACCCAATTTCTAAATATACGTATTCTAAATCACCCTAGTTTGTGCAATAATGCTTTACGATCCTACGCAGACTATCCCCATATTCCAGATCACTTATTTTCCCTCTTTGGACACTGCCGACAACAATCGGACTGTCGCGGTTTGCCGCAAGTATCCACCTCTACTAGTAGCACCCAGGTACCTCTAATGACTACTTTTCAAATTCAAATGTTTCCATTAGGTCGCCAAAACACATTTCACATCTCGGTAAGTGGGGGGAATATCAAAGAGTCCTCTATAAATGCAAATCAAGCCAAAGGCCATATCTATCTAGCAATCATATTGACAGGTTCTATCAAACTTGAGAAATCCATTGACACTCTCTTGAGACATTACCCCAAAGGCATACGCATCCAAATCTCTTCAATGGAGCAGCCTTAGAGCCAAGTCTAAATACAAGAAGTTATAAAGTGTTGAAAGTCAAAGCATTGCATTGCATTCTAGTGGATCACAATTGAGCACACACACCTAGATGGGAGAACAACATGCGGTTTGAGCCCTCTTCGAAGTATTGAAACGTAGGCAACACTCAATCACTCAGCGGGTAGTGGTTGGGGTTACTCAAACTTCAACCCATCTTTCTAACCTCTTTTAAATGGTCCCCTTGTGTTGAAAGTGCAATCAAAGTTTCAAGGCAAGGAGAAGCAAATCAAGGATATGCGCACAAGATTGAGGACAATCAAATACACATGAATCATCTACAGGTGCATGCACAGCGATCTAAGGCAACGTAGACTAGCAAAATATATAGGACAATACTAGCATAGACTGGACAGTATTGGTCATTATATGTGTCTGAACTTCGCCGTTAACCCGCACAGATTTTGGGAGTTTATTTCCTAATTTGCATTGTTAAAGAGCTAAAACAAAACATTTTCAATGATTGTGACATGAGTAGTGAGCAGTATAAATCATAAAATGAGCTAAGTGCTATATCAATATCTCTTTTACATTCAGATTCGTATGGTAAATGCCCTATCTTACATAATATGAATTTCAATAGTTTATCTTATTTAGATCACCTTAATCTAAAAATAGTTAAAACATTCCGATGACCCTGATCTTTGTCTTGAGTGTAGCAGCTCCTACGTCTTTCTCCCTTAGGGTTTCATCTTTTCTTTTTAGGTTTCAGATTTCTTTTGCATTAGGGTTTCCGATCTGATTTCTAATTTTTCATTTATTTTCACATAATCATAATGAAAGATATAATAAATATGGATGGTTATAAGGGAAATGATTATATTGATTTTCCTAATAAATTTGATGATATAGATCAAAAAGGAACTTACTGAATATCTTAAAATGAATCCACACATGATTAATGCATTGTTATATGGAACTAGAGATGTAAAGAAAAAGCTTGCTTGGTGCTGAGGAACCTACATTTGAAAAACAAAATGCTAAAATTTTAAATGATACTAAAGACATCTAAAATTAACTATTGCTCTGTCATTACCAATTTTATCATTATCCATCACTAATTATCATCATCTCTAACCACACTAATATCATTGTCTTAACATCACCATTTACATCCCTTCCACATCACACTAACCTTACAAAATCCTTTGCATCAATTAATCATCCACTTATCATCCTATTTAGTCTCTAATCAAATCCTCATATCATTAAGAAATTTTATATTCCTTGTCAACTACCCTCAACTACCACCACTAAGGCTCCTACAAATCACCTCCTTAATCCCTACCTAATCCCCAACTAATCCCTCATTAATTATCCTAACTCAATCTAGAAATTTTTAATCTTCCTTCAACCTTGTACCACCCTTCCTAGAATCTTCCATTAATTTTAAGTTCGTAAAATCCAAAAACCAAATCATCTCATCAAATTATGGCCATTGATCTTCATCTCCCATGGACAATTCTCAACCAAAGATTTCTTCCGTGAATCTCTATAAATGGAGCTGCATCCCCATGCAAATCCGAGAGCTTTGAATAGGAAATCTTGCAATGCAATAGTGCCATTACCTTGTCCAACTAACCATCCAACCCACAACAACATGCTGTCCAATTCTTGAGTCATCCATAGCAATCACACATCCAAGCATCAAGCACCAATTCAACAATCCTTTGGAGCTATCAACAACGTCAAGGAGACATTCACATGCAAATTTGAGATATAAACTTTCATTTTTGTTCTTCATTTACTTTGCATTTGAATTCCTGTTCCTTTTGTTCAGTCTGAGGTATTGTGATTGGGATTAGAGTAGGAGCGTTGCATGTGAATTTCATGGTTTCTAGCAAATAACTCTAATCTTTACCACATATACATTTTTGGCAACCATGGTGGGAGCAAATCCCTTGACAATTGCTTGTCAGGCCCCTAGATTGTTCTAGCAAGCTTGCAGGTTTATTAGAAGTTTAATTGGTATCCAAAATCCTCTGTTTTTTTGTGAATTTTTCAAGCCCAGACTTACAGCGACTTTGAACTATGTAGTAGCGACTTTGCTCTGTGTAGCAGTCGCTTTGCCACCACTATTAACGGCTTTGATCACTAACCATTGTTGCCCTTCGATCGTTTGGACTAACCTTGACAGTTTTCTGCCCGTGGATTGATTGTTCTATGCAGCTGAAGCAAAGCCGCTATTCACATATTTGCAACTTCGTTCATCTAGTAATGGCTTTAATTATAATCATAGCGATTTTGTCTTTTATAATCTGTTTTGTGCAGACAATGAAGTCGTTACTGCAAAATAGCGACTTGGACCACGAAAAAAACTTCGTTTAGATTGTTAGCGGCTTTGATTTTTCATCTAACTGTTTTTTTGTTTTTGTCTACAACGAAGTTGTCATTCTCGAATTAGCGACTGACATCAATACCGGCGACTTTGTTAACTCTTTAGTAGCATTGTCCTTTATCTTTTCTATTATGTCTATTATTTGTTCTTAACGGCTTTGATTAAATTCCTAGCAGCTTTGTAATCCAAATTAGCGGCTTTGTAGTCAAAATTAGTGGTTTTGTTTTCTGCTATGTCTAATCTATCCTAGTGACTTTGTTTTGTGCAATAGTGGCTTTGACCTGCAAATCAATGACTTCAACCTATGTAATAGCGGCTTTGACTTATGATAGTTTGTTTTGCAAGTTTCCCATCAAGATTGAAAATCAAACTACTACAGTCCATCAAAGTATCAGCAATCAGAACTCTTTTGTAAATAATTTTTGAATCATAATCACATGTTAATCAAGTTAATTAATTAGATCTTGTGTATGTGTCTAGATTGTGTTGGCTTAGTCTTGTGTTTGTGTGTGTGTTTCACCCAATGCAAGATTGTGTATGCTCTCCCCTCGCACCCGTAGGGCGACCTTGAGGATCAAAAGTAAATGGCACCTCCCTTTGTTCTTTTTTTCTAGGGGCAACATGACATGGATTTGATCACCATGCACTTGTCATGGTCCTTAGGTAGGTTGTGACATGCATTTCATCACCACGCACTAATCCAAACTCCGTGTCCTGGCAGAGTATAAATATCAAGGACAATTGTCATAAAGCTAAATGGGATTCCCCATAAAGGGTTCCATGAAGTGAGAAGGTCATACTCTAATACTCAGGTATCAGACAACATCCTTACACGGACTTGGGTCCCACATACCATAAGGTATTTATGGGATGCACCTAGAGAGCCTCGTATAGCCTAGATTAAGACCCTTCAGCCGCAAACAACTATCAGTGCAGAGGAGACAACATCCATAAAGATCACTCACCACATAGAGACATAGAGTAAGGGTTGGGAGACCAACCTAATCACCACTTTATGTGAGTAGATCGGAGGGCTCTTAGTTGAGTTGCACACCCTTATCTACTAGCATAGGCTTGTGGCTTGTTTGGTCTTGTTTGAGTGTTGTCGAGACCTGTACCATTTGAAAAACTCATACCCTACACCAAACAAGAATCTAATCAAAATCGATAATCCAAAATCAACAAAGACATAGGCATCCCTTAAATCCAAACACATCGACATCCCTTTATCCAAACACGTCGACCAATACCCTTAATCCAACCCCCAACAAGTCAACATCCTACACAAAGTCCAATCCCGTCATTACCTCGTCAATTCAATCAAAAACATCACCTATAGCCTAAGCGTGTCCATATCACACTTATCAAACCAACCACCCTAATTATACCAAATCTGCACTCATCTCGAATCATATCCAACCCATCAATTACTCATACGCTTACCCTAACCTGCATAGGCAACAACCCCCGTCACATATTACAACCAACATCATAAGCTTACTTGGACCCGAGGCCTAGTCAAGTTTGACTCATATTGTCAAATCCAATCATCCACTTTAGTCTAACCTAATCATCCACGTCATCCAAATCAAATTGAGCAAATCATATCAAAGTCATCCAATCAGTTGAGCTAACCTAATCAAACCAATCCAACTTCCTCTAATGTCACCTATAACCTAGTCATCCAATCAAATCAATCAAAGGTTAACAACTTGTCAAACACATTCTTTAGCTAGTCAAACCTAGCTCTCATCAAAATTTAGGGTCATTTGCAAACCCTAATCAATCTAGTCAATCAAGTCTAGGGTTACATCCAAACAACCCAAAGTCACATCCAAAAGCTTGTCTTAGCTCGTCATCAAATCCAAATGTCAAATCAACATCAAGGGTTATTATATCGTAATCAAATCCAAGTTTAGTCAGCTTGCATCTAAACAAGCTAATCAAGACAAATGTCTCACATCACATTAATCCAAAGAAAAACTTGAATCAATCTACGCAAAATCGTATCAAGAAGGCATAATCCAAATCTGGTCCAGAAAATCCAAACATTCAACAATCATTTCCTAATCTATTTGTTCAATCCCCCACACCTGTCGATTGGAGCCAATGAATCACATCATCCATCTTTTCCCCCATTTTGATCCATGGCACCCAAAACAGATTTGGATATTGCCCAAATCAAACAATACATCTTTTCAAACAAAGATACTATCCTTTTGCAGGTCCCACAAATGGGGGCCCGACTTCCTGCAAACTTTGATCCCATAAATCTGACTTCTATCATGAGCAGGAACAATTAAGTCTTTCCATGTCAAAATCAGCCTGCTCGTAGCACCCAAGCTAACCAATCACAATCAAGCTTTCCATCTACCAGTTGCAATCTTGATCATGACACCCACCATCACACTAGCAAATGGAAACCTATCCTGGCAACCCTATCCAATAGCAGTCCAGCCCTTGAGCCACCTCAAATGCAATCATCCAGCCGTGTCCTGCCATTGCTACACCAAGGACAATCATCCGACCCAGAATCAAATGCTTCCACATTCAAACAAGCTTGTGAACAGAGACAATATACTCCTTTAAATGAATCCTTGGAAGCTATCTTTTACCAACTAGCCGCAACAAATCTATGCATCAAACCTTTTGATCCAACCAAACCTAAGCCCTCTTGGTATAAAAAGGGGTGAATACTATTAATTTCAAAAAATCTAGGGACATTCCATTAATAGATGATTCAATTCAGAAATTATATACAAGATCTAATTGACCATGGCAACATAGAAATCATAATCGAATTAGATGAATCCACGTCCGAGAGTGAGCAGGAGGGGATATGCCAAGATTCCTTTCTAGATCACAATCAAACTCGTCCATTTTCGAATCAAGATCAAGAGAACGAACCTATCTTTGACAAACCCATCTTCAACAAAGAAACCATCTTTGACGAGCTTCACTTTGATGAGCCTCTCTATGATCATTTACCCACACTCGAAGAGCCTATCTTCGACAAACCTATCTTTAATCCGCCAGTCTTTGACAAACCCCTCTTCAATGAGCCCACCTTTAAAGAAACCATCATTGACCAACAATCCATCTTTTATCCATCACACAAAATCCCCCATTTCAAGGAATCCCTTTGTCCCAAAGCCTTCATCACCAAGCATAAAGTAAAGAAGGTACTTGTGGACAACACAATCCAAAAGGACCTCCATGAGGCCACAATCCAAACATCTACTATCAGCAGCAAACCAATCCAAACATCCCCTATTGGCACATCAGAAACAACATCCAAATCAACATTAGACTCATTATCAGCATCCACATCAGGGTTACCATCACAATCAAAGTCACCATCAACATCTACGTCTTAATCAGTGTGGCACAACATCGGCTATGCACCTCCTCAAGACATCAATGATTCATTCACGATTCTTGAGGAAGTTTTCTCCGACATCAAAACAAGTCCTCCCAATAACCTCTACGAAGATCGTGTTGCCCTCAATCCTTTCATCGACAACACCAATCCTTTCATTGATATCCCCCATTCTTTTTACAGCTTTAATCCTTTCCATCATCTCGACAATCACCCTCCCGCAACCGTCGATTGGGACCAACAGAATCACACTCCATCAAACTCCTTTCATAACAGCGCATCAGTTGCAAAATCCATAGGGATCCAAGATAGCATCCAATCAGCAGAGCATAATAAGGAAATCAGCTTCAATTCAGTAGCAAATCCAATAATCGGCCAAATCAAAAATCAACGTCCCCTAGTTAAAACCTCTGTGAGGTGCTAGTAGGCAATCTAAATCAAAATAGTGAAGAAAATCAAAAATCAAAGTCCCTTAATTTAAACCTCTTTGAGGTGCTATGGGACAATCAAAGTCAAGTAGATCCAGTAGATCAAGAAGAGTCTATTGGCAAAAAACTCTTTGAGGCGTCAATAGACAATCACATCAACTCTGCATCATTTGATCAAGATAACGGAACGGTTAACACTCCTCAAAGCATTCAGATCATAGAAAAGAAGAGTCTTGAGGTCTCTGGCCTTGCAACATTTGAAATCATGTTGCATAAAGCACAATTGGAGCATCTAGAATCACCAATGATGTGTGTACCTGTTAGTCCTAGTTTCCAGTATTCTAAAATTATACATCCCATCATGATCCTATCATCCATCCAAGTCCTATACACCACCAACAAATCAAATCCTTAATCCAATCCATACCACACCTCACCCTCTCGAGCAGCATTGTCTTTCGTAGGGGCTACAAAGACACCTTGTTAAGATGTCAAGAGGAAGCCGAATCAACAATCAACAAAGATCACAATGGCATCAGTGAAGCCAGCATTGACAACACCAACCTAGTAGCAAAGCTATCCAGAACAAGTTCAATTGAAGATCGCAAGTCATTAGCATCATGCATCTCGAACGCCTCCAATAAATCGAGATGTCTTCAAGCCATCCAAAAAAAATCATTCATCCAATGGTGAAAACTAGTTTTCTAACAAGTACCATGATGAAAACCAAATTTCCAACGTCATGCATAAATAATTCATTGCCCACAAGTCCTTCAACACTAGTGCAAAATCCACTTCATCCCTCCATTGATATCCTAATATCCATTTTCAGCCCCATCTGCATCGAAATCCTTATTCATCTTAACCATCCTTATCCATCCTAAACATCATGTGTCATCTTGTTTTCCATCCTATCAGGTCCATCCTTTCTTCCCGTCTTGACCTTCATAAGGAAGTGGAAGAAGTCTTGATATATGTTCTGAAAACATCTTGGCATATCCTCCAAGTAGCACTTGGGCGATAGGACATTTGGGTCCCATGCAACGTGGTCCTTGGAGATCCCTAGTCCATTCTTCATTGTCAATCATCCTCTCTATGCATCATCCAAACCCTTTCACCGTTTCCCATCCCGTTTGCTAGGCTTGGTTTTAATTTTGGTAGTGACCACCCTTTTGTACATACAAACAATCGGAAAAATCCCAAAAAAATCTAAAAATCATAAAATCTAAAAAATCCAAAACATCCCAATTGTCTTGTCCTACATCTTAAGAAAAATACAAATCCATATCCTTATCAAAATCAAAATCTTTGTCCAAATCCATATCCCTTATCCAACAATTCATTATGACTATCCTTTATCTAATTGTCTATCAAATCTAACTTCATGGTATATATCATTGCCTACGGGCAAAAAACCAAACGAATCATGATCTGTTCAACCATCTCAATGATTTTCAACGGCACAACAGACAAGACACCGATTACATCAAAATGCATCACATAAACTACATGTAAATACTTGTGTGTTTATTTTACTTGTATGATCTTTGATGATGTTTGACTTATCATGTACATATCCTTGTTTGATCATCTATGTTTATCTGCTTATCTGCAATTGTTCATTTAAGTGTCTTTGATTAGGAAATTTGTGGATATCTCTGTTCATCTTTTATCCATTTTATCGTTTGTGCAAATAGCATATGGCAAACATGTCATCTTGGTTCCTTATACCAATGGTGCATTACACTACATGCTACTTGTACACTTTGTTTTTAATCTTTGTATCTTTTGCGTCAATCCAACATGCATTATGGCTAGAAGTCATCATGGTTACCCATAGGTGCATACTACCTAGTGCTCCATCAAAACATGATTGCTTATACATATGGATCAAGACCATGGCATCACAAAATCATCACTTACAAAACATCCAATCATCAAAACCCCTACCGAAACTATACATTAAATCATCTATCTAAACCAATCATCTACAAAACTCTATCCAACATCCAAATCCAATCATCCATCCAATCACATCAACAACCAAATCACATCATCTAAGTCCATCATCAATCAAAGTCAATCATCTAATCTAATCAAATCGAAAATCCAATCATCTACCCAATCAAATCATTTTTCAATCCAATCATCTATCCTTCCTCTAATCATATCTAACAATCACAATCATCGCTAATCTAACATTTCTACTAACATCCATCATCCTCATCAATCCTAATCAGTCTCCTCGGGGCATCAATGAGGCATCGTCATCATCTAATCTATCATATCATCTATCATCACATAATTCCCTTTTAGGGAGAACTACATCGACCTGAGGTCCATATGAACTATGCAGGCAATGCTCAATCACATGGGTTATCTGAGGTCATCTTGGTCGCAATCTCACAATTATAAACAATCATTTGCAATCATTCATCATTTTCTTCTAACTATCCAAGTCTCTATCCAATCTCATTCAACCTATCAAATCCTTCATCAATATGATCCATCATCATTAATCCATGCAATCAATAGAATCCTTGAGCTACAATCAATCGGTTCATCTCGATCAACTAAGAAACATCGCTCCTACATCCAAGCTTGTCGCCTCTGCTCCCATGTATACATCATCACTTAGGGCAAATCAAGTGTGCAACTAATCAGTCAATCCAAATCCAAATTAGTCCAAAATTAAATCCAAAGTTGAGCTTAATTCCAAATCAACCACCATCCACTCAATCATTTCCTTGATCTTTCCATTCAATCTCCCTGACTTGTCGATTGGGAACTGACAAATCATGAAATCCATCTTTTCACCCATCTAAATCTAATCAATTGATCAATCAATCAGTCGATAAAATCAATCATAAACCAATCAATCAAATAGTCAATCAATCAATTAGTCAGTCAATCAATCAATCCAATCGAAGCTCGTAGCTCTCTCCAGCATATATCGTTGCCTAGGATATGTCCAAAGCTCGCAACTTTGATAATCAATCTATCTAAAGTTTATAGCTTCCCCTTTTCACATGTTGTTGACCGAGGCACGTCTAGGGTCATAACTTTATCCATCTCGCTCCCTCATATATATCATTACCTACAGCACCATCAATTTATCAAATCCAAATATCGATCAAATTGTAGCTCATCAATTAACAAAATTGCATCATATCCATCAGATCTATCCCATCTACTGAATCCAGCCCAAACCCTCTTTCTTCCATCCACACATCCTACCCCTCATTTTCTTTCGAGTGGCCATCCATCTTGTTTCTCCCCACATGACCCTCGAGGGGGCATCACCCACTCTAACTTTCATCCACTTACTAACTCGCATGACCTTTCACTTCTTTGAAAGGACATTATTTATTCCAATTGCAATGCCCTTTCAAAGAGGGGCAAAATATAGACATCTAAAATTAACCATTTCTTTGTCATTACTAATTTTATCATTATCCGTCATTAATTATCATCATCTCTAACCACATTAATATCATTGTCTTAACATTGCCCTTTACATCCTTCCACATCACACTAAACTTACAACATTCTTTATATCAATTAATTATCCACTTATCATCCTATTTAGTCTCTAATCAAATCCTCACATTATTAAGGAATTTTATATTCCTTGTCACCTATCCTCAACTACCACCACTAATACTCCCACAAATCACCTGCTTAATTCGTATCTAATCCCCACTTAATCCCTCATTAATTATTCTAACTAAATCTAGAATGTTTTAAGCTTCCTTGAGCCTTGCACCACCTTTCCTAGAATCCTCCATGAATTTTAAATTCATAAAATCCAACCACCAAATCATCTCATCAAATTATGGCCATTGATCTTCATCTCCCATAGAGATTTCTCAACCATTGATTTATTCCATGAAGCTCTATAAATGGAGCTACATCCCCATGCAAATCTGAGAGCTTTGAATAGGAAATCTTGCAATGCAATAGTGCCATCACCTTGTCCAACAAACCAGCCAATCCATAGCAACATGTTGTCTAACTCTTGAGACATCCATAGCAATCATACATCCAAGCATCAAGCAACAATTCAACAATCCTTTGGAGCAATCAACAATGTCAAGGAGGATAGATTCACATGCAAATTTGAGGTATAAACTTTATTGTTTGTTCTTCATTTGGTTTAAATTTGAATTCTTGATCCTTTTGCTCAGTCTAAAGTATTGTGATTGGGATTAGAGTAGGAGCTTTGTGAGTGAATTCTATGATTTCTTGCAAATAACTCTAATCTTTACCACGTATATAGATACTAATCAAACTTTTAGAGGCATAGATCTCTAGCAAGTGTTCAGACCAGTACTGTTACTACTACTATTCATATGTCTACACCTATGGCTACACAAGTGGTGCCCAGCAATGGTGTGGGGGAAACACAAGTTCATCCTAGGATTTTTATGGCTATTCGTACACAGCGTATTTTTGTACCTCCTAGGCTTACTACTTGTGACATCATCTATTGTTAATCAATCTTATATTGCTACTAATCAAGGGCTTATACGAACTATTCTCAATCTTCAAACTACCATTTCCCAATTGGAACAAGGTTCTTATAGAGCGGATCATTAGAAACAGACTCAGTGCGGTTCACAAGTGAACGTGTGTTTTCTATTTCAGAGGAAGTCAATCATGACTTTGTCAATTCAACATGGGATAATGTTTGCATCTCAGATACCAGTGCCATGCCGCATATGACTTTCCAAAGGGACTTCTTTGAGGAGTTTCATAAAGAAAGATGTGGTCCAATGGTCCAATGTATTTGGCAAACATAATAGTCTACAAACTGAAGGTAAAGGTACAATTCGACTCAAGCCACCAAGGCTTCCAGATTTCATCCTCAAATGTCCTATACCTTCCTCAATCAAAAATAAACTTTGTCTCTAGTCCTCATTTGACAAGAAGGCCACTCCATTCTGTTGGATGATGGAAAGATGCAAATGAAAATAAAAAGTGATAATGCAATCGTCTTAACTGGATTTGAGGAAGAAAAGTTGTTGAAACTCAAAGATGAACCTTCAATTCTAAGAAATTTCGCGTATCTCGTTGAAGAAGGAATGTCAATTAGTCTTCTTCAACATGCAAGATTTGGGCATACTAACTATGACAACATTTGAGCAATGCAAAAGAATGGTGTTGTAGGTCTGCCAACACTACCCAAACATATTAAAAAATGTGAAGCTTGCATATTGGCTAAACATGAAATTCAACCATTTCAAAAGGTCAAAATAGAAAGATGACAAAAAATGCAGTTGGATCACTATGATTTGTGTTTTCTGTCAATTCTTTTTGTCGGTGGTCATAAATACTTTATGTTGTTCATTGATCACTATAGTAGGACTTGGATCTACTTTATGAAACAAAAATCAAAAACCTTTGAAACTTTTCAAAGGTTTTGAACAATGATTGAAAATGAAGCACAATCTCGTATTGGGACACTGAAGACTGATAATGGTGGTGAATTCACGTTAAATGCGTTTGAAGCCTATCTCAAGCAAAATGGTATCAAACATTATCTCAGAGTCCCTTACACTCCTCAACAAAATGGAGTAGTTGAGAGGATGAACAAAACCATAATGAACATCATTCAAGGCTCCATAGATTGCATAACCGGCGAGTAACCGTTGATTACTCAATTACTCACTAGGAAAAAGCTCGAGTGGTTAACTACCACTCAAACTCGCTGCAAAAAAAAATCGTTGGTTTTTTAGTACCCTTGTTGGTTATAGGCAGTTATTGGCAGTTATTACCGGTTATTGGCGATTATTGGTTGTTATTACCAATTATTGGCAGTTATTGGCAGTTAATGTTTTTTTGATAGATTTAATTATTTTTTTACCTTTGTCGATTATTCTCAGTTATTCGACTACCTCTGTCGAATAACCATTAGTTACCCAAAATTGCCCCTTGGCGAGTACTCGCCAGTTATGGTTATGCGAACTATGGTTCAAGCAATGTTGTATTTCAAAGGGGTAAATATGTATTTCTAGGCAAAAACAAATAATAATGTATCTCTACAACAGGTCACCATCAACAACCCTTCAAATTACGGCTCCATATGAAGCAGCGCACAAACAAAAAAGAGAAAACGAAAACAAGAAAACCTCATAATCAGACTCAACACAAATCACAAGTGAATGTGTGCTTTCTATTTTGGATGAAGTCAATAATGTCTCTATCGATTGAACATGAGGTAATGTGTGGGTCCTAGCTATATGCTAGTGCAAATGTAAGTGCAAAATTAACAAAGCAAGTTAGAAATTCAAACAAAAGGAATTGAACTCATTCTAACAAATGCAAAATCACCTCGGATGAGCAAAAGAGAGAATTGTGCGTACCTTCACTTACCAAAGACAAAGAAAGCCTCTCTTGATGGTGCACTGAGCTCTAGATGATGCTTGGGATGTGGATGCTCAATGTCAATTTGTGCACGAACAAACCGACATCATGTCCCCTTGTGAATGGCTTTGATTGTTTGATGGATGCTTGCTTGATGAATGATGATTGTTCTTGATATCGACAGAGTATAGCTAGGCTCTCTTGGCTTGATGAAAGTAAGGAGTGTGAGCTCAATTTATAGATTTTCAGGATGAATGTGGACTGTTGATCTTGATGCAAGATTAAGGGTTGAGAATGAGTCAACTTCCTCATTCAATGAGGGAGCTTGAGGGTTAAATGTGGGGAGTTGAGTGTGTAAGGACTTGGATTTATGAAGAGTAGCTTAAATGCACTTCTCGTCCCTTGCCTTGGAATTTGTTGATTAACTTGGGGATTTGAAATGATTTGCTGATTTTTGGATTTATTGATTTTGGATATTGTGGAATTTGGCATTCCAATGATTTTTTTATTAGAACCAATTAATTAATTAATGCGATTGATTAGTTAATTAATCTGTGTTTGGCACTTAATGGGATTGGCTTGATGAAAGTAAGGAGTGTGAGCTCAATTTATAGATTTTCAGGATCAATGTGGACTGTTGATCTTCATGCAAGATCAAGGGTTGAGAATGAGTCAACTTCCTCATTCAATGAGGTAGCTTGAGGGTTAAACGTGGGGAGTTGAGTGTGTAAGGACTTGGATTTATGAAGAGTAGCTTGATTGCACTTCTTGTCCCTTGCCTTGGAATTTGTTGATTAACTTGGGGATTTGAAATGATTTGCTGATTTTTGGATTTATTGATTTTGGATATTGTGGAATTTGGCATTCCAATGATTTTTTTATTAGAACCAATTAATTAATTAATACGATTGATTAGTTAATTAATCTGTATTTGGCACTTAATGGGATTGGCAAGGTCCAATTGTACAATTGGATCAATCGATTGGATGTGATGATCAAATAGTGACAGGTTGATCAAGTATACATCTAACAAAATTAGGGTTACGATGTGGTGCAATAATGGGATTAGGGATATGATGTCAAGATTCGGGCTGAAAACGTTAATCAAATTAACAATTTGGGCTTATAAGAGAAATTAGGGTTTAAAAGGCAAAATAGAGGATAGTGATGACAGTGCATAGTTGCAACATCGAGATGGCAAAAAAGAGGTGGCTGCACTAAATATTGGTGCTATGTAGCATATGAGTTTCCGAAGGTACTTCTTTGAGGAGTTTCATGAAGAAAGATGTGGTCCAGTGTATTTGGCAGACATAATAAGTCTACAACCTAAAGGTAAAGGTACAATTCAACTCAAGTCACCAAAGCTTCCAAATTTCATTCTCAAAAATGTCCCATACCTTCCTCAATTGAAAAGAAACTTGTCTCTAGTGTTCATTCGACAACAAGGCAACTCCATTTTGTTGGATGATGGAGAGCTACAAATCAAGAGGAAATGCGATAATGCAATTGTCTTGACTGGATTTGAAAAATGAAAGTTGTTGAAACTCGAAGATAAGCCTTTCAATCCAAGAAATTTTGCTCAGCTAGTCTTCTCTGGCATGCAATATTTGTGCATACTAATTATGTCAAAATTCGACCAATGCAAAAGAATGGTGTTGTAGGTCTGCCAACACTACCCAAAGATATTGAAAAATGTGAAACTTGCATACTGGCTAAACATGAAATGGAACCATTTCAAAGGTCAAAATGAAAAGCCAATAGAAATTGTAGTTGGTTCACTCTAATTTGTGTTCTCTGCCAATTCTTTAAGTTGGTCGTCATAAATACTTCATGTTTTTCATTGATCACTACAACAAAATGACTTGAAACTACTTTTTGAAACTTTCAAATGTTTCGAACAATGATTCAAAATGAAACACAATCCCGTGTTGAGATACTGAGGACTAACAATGGTGGTGAATTCACATCAAAGGTGTTTGAAGCCTATCTCAAGCAAAATGGGATCAAACATCATCTTAGAGTCCTTACACTGTAATATTCCAAATCGGAATATTATACGTTAATTTGGATTTCTTGGAATTCCTTTTTGAAGTTCAACATAATATTCAATGAATATAGAATTATGTTCTTATTAACAAGATAATAAATTTATATAACAAATAATGTTGTATAATGATCAAATGTGCAATGTGGAATTATGGTTATAAGTATTCTAATATAGAACTCTCAAAGGGTTTCGTCCTTGAGGGGTTGATATCAAGGGGTTTCGTCCTTGTATCTAATAAATGAGAGGTTTCGTCCTCAATTATAAAAGAAGAGGCTGCTGCCTAAACTTCCGATAAAGGAATGAATGTCAAATCTGAATATATATCCTTTTCCTTCACCAAGTTCTTATAAATACCTTTCATAGCTTTGCATCAAATGATGTGTCTCCTTTCCAAAGTGATGTGTCTTTTCATCAAATGGAATGACTTGCATTAATATAACTTCTATTCCTCACATTAAATGTGGCGTTCCTTCGCATATGGCCAATTTATTTAATTCAATTGTAATTAATTTAATTGCTGGTTGTTTAGGCATTTGCATTGGTGATTTATTTACATTAATGCAATTCATGTTTATAGTCTCCTTTGTATTTGAGGATATTACAGACCTCCCTTCTTCAGATTGCTTGTCCTCAATCAATTTTAAACCCAATAGTACACTCCACAATAAACGATAATCCGCTCCAAGCTTAGATGTTTCTTTCCCCATCCTTGTAGAACTGATTGCATTATTATTAGTTCTCTCTTGCAAGGGATTTTTACAACTGCTCTTTCCCAGATCCCACAGCCTTCTGCCATTATAACCATTGTTGTAATTATTAATGAGCTCTTGGCTGAGCATAAGGATCCTGGGACCTTTACGTACTCCAAATTGATCATTTTTTGGGCTGCTAATGACCTGTTCAAGCTCATTTGTCACCAAATCTGCCCTTACAATCTCCACTAATGACTCACCTCCACTGTCCACAAAGACAAATCTTTTCATTGTGCTATTATGGAGACCAAGCAATGGTTCATCTTTGATAAAAGATTCATACATGTTTTCATTGCGATAATAGGACGAATTTATAGTTGTCATAAGATGATTCCAACGTTTGTTTGGCCGTTCAAGTTCAAGAACCATTGCCTCCAACTCAGACTCAGAGAATTCTTTGAGTGACGTTGTTGGTATGTTTTTCAACATTGAATAGTTTACTTCCACAAACTACTCCTGCAACTCAAGGTTGTTGCCTAAATCATTGTCAACCATCCAAATTTTATGCTCCTTCGGTAGCTGCTCTGTGATGACTTGTTTGACCGAATTTGGCTGCCATTCATCTTCCTCTAGGACACATTTTCCATATAAACGACAAAAATCTTTGAATGTCAATTCATCCCTTATCATAGGATCAAGATTCAAATATTTATTGTGACATTCATCAATATCATTGAAAATCAACTCAGCCTCATCTTTTTCCTGTATTGGTTCCTCTCATTGAAGGAATGTGAGCATGGGTGGGTGCACATAAGTCCTTGATGGGAGTCCTTCACAACTGTTATTAAATGTATAAACCTATTGTGCTTGTGATGATCTTCCCTCACCATTAGAATTTTGAGTTAGCGAGTTATTCAACTATTACATTTGTTGAACTAATTGTGACATCAACGTATATACTTGAATTTGCCCTTGGGCCCACTGGTCAAACTGTGCATCATTTATGTTGTTTATGTTGACCTTATGATTTGAATGCATAACACTTATTGAAACCTTCAAGCTAGCAGGATGAAAAGCTCTCATACCATTGTAATATTTCAAATCGGAATATTATACATTAATTGGATTTCTTGGAATTCCTTTTTAAAGTTCGACATAATAATATTCAATGAATATAGAATTATGTTCTTATTAACAAGATAATAAAGTTATATAGCAAATAATGTTGTATAATGATCAAATGTGCAATGTGGAATTCTAGTAATAAATGTTCTAATATAGAACTCTCAAAGGGTTTCGTCCTTGAGGGGTTGATATCAAGGGGTTTTGTCCTTGTATCTAATAAATGAGGGGTTTCGTCCTCAATTATAAAAGAAGAGGTTGCTGCCTAAACTTCCGATAAGGGAATGAATGTCAAATCTAAATATATATCATTTTCCTTCACCAAGTTCTTATAAATACCTTTCATAGCTTTGCATCAAATGATGTGTCTCCTTTCCAAAGTGATGTGTCTTTTCATCAAATAGGACTTGCATTAACATAACTTCTATTCCTTGCATTAAATGTGGTGCTCCTTCCCATATGGACAATTTATTTAACTTAGTTGTAGTTAATTTAATTGTTGCTTGTTTAGGCGATTCCTTTGGTGATTTATTTACATTAATGCAATTTATGTTTATGGTTTCCTTTGTATTTGGGGATATTGCATACACTCCTCAACAAAATGGAGTAGTTGAGAGGATGAACAGAACTATGATGAGCATGGTTTGAGCAATGTTGTATTTCAAAGGTATAAATATGCATTTCTAGGTAGAAGCAGCTCAAACAATAGTGTATCTCTGAAACCGGTCACCATCAACAACGCTTCAAATGAAGACTCCATATGAAGCAACTCAAGCAGCAATGTATCTCCGCAATAGTGTATTTTATTTTGATTTGTACATCATCATCCAACAGAATGGAGTGGCCTTGTCATCGAATAAGCACTAGAGACAACAAGTTTCTTTTCAATTAAGGAAGGTATCGAACATTTTTTAAGATGAAATCTAGAAGCCCTAGTGATTTGAGTTGAATCGTACCTTTACCTTCAAGTTGAAGACTTGTTATGTCTGCCAAATACATTGGACCACATTTTTCTTCATGAAAATCTCAAAGAAGTCCCTTCAAAAAGTCATATGCTACATGGAACTAGTTTTTAGGACCCAAGCATTATCCCAATTTGACTTGGCACAGGCATTATTGGCTTCATCTAAAATGGAAAGCACACATTCAATAGTGAACTGAGCTGAGTCTAATTCTGAGCTTTTCTTGTTTTCCTTTTCTTCTTTTTGTATGCAAGAGGCCTCAATTTTGTCCCATGATGTTTTGCATTCATGAGCATCATGGCTCCCTTTTCTGCCACAACGTTTACAAAATAAATTGTCTATCATTTTGCTTTTGATGTTGCCCATTGTTTTTGTCACTTTGGCCTCCTCTTCCCTTGTTTTTTCCCCTTTTCCTTCCTTTTTGGAAGATGAAGCCTTATTGGAAGAAGCATCCTTCAAAGAATTGACATTTTGATGAGCATAGCAAATACTTTCAATTGATTGCTTGTGTGCAAAGATTCCAAATAGGTTGAATATGTAGAAAGAAGAGTTTTTATGAATGCAATCACATATATGTCAAATTTTACACCATTAACATCAATATCATGTTTGATAACTTGGATTTTTTAGGCCAGACTCATCAGATCGCCAATTTTCAACTCAAGGTTGACAATTTTCATTGCACTTGTATTAACTCCAATTTTGAATGAGAATCTTAACAGTCTTTCAACTTCTGTAGTGCTTCCCATGGAGTATTGCACCCTTGTATATGATGAAAAACTTCTTCGTCAACTAAGGCCCTTATCAAGACCAATGCTTTTGAATTCTTGTGTTTCCATGATTGTAATTCCTTTGATTCCTTGGATTAAGCTAGTTTTGCATCCCTATCACAAATATCAAACTGCAAATAATTGAAGATGAGAGCGTTCTCCACTTATATGGACCATTCTTACAAGGTGTCATGTTCGATTAGTGTTGTGCCAACAATTGTTTTTATTGAATGCATTTTGCTATGAAAGGAGGTGGACTGGTTCCTTATCACTCCAAAAAAAATTAATTTTCTATATACACCTAGACCGATATACCAAACCTCTCAATATACTCATCATTCCTACATATCCGTTAGTATGTGAAAGAAGCTCATCCTTTCTATATACCCAACAGTACGTGAAAGGGGCATTAAAGCACATGAGATCAAAATGATACGTGGCACTTAGGTAGCATGAAAAAATGATTTGTTCTATCTATGAAACCTGCTTAATGAGAAGTCCTTGTACGTGAACGTAACAACCCTATACACTCGAAAATTCTTACTTTAAGGCTTTACGTCTAGCGATATACAAATGGATAATAGAAGGAAAATTAAAAAAAGAAGTTTTATCCTTCTTTCTCCCAGGCGATTTATAGGGACGATGTCTCAAACACCATTGTCATAGTTATATTAGGCAATAGATGCAGTAGTTCACACACAACAACATTAATCGTAAACGCAAACCAAATATATCATTAATACCGAAAGTTGCTTTTTTTCAGTTTGTTTGATTTTGTTTGCTTGGACCAAAATCAAATTTGTTTTGTTTTTTAATTGAAAATGTTTGTACAAAAAATGACTTATTGATTATTTTTAAATAAGTCAAAATTAAAAATTCCCTTATTGTATTTTGGGAAAATCCTCCAAAAATAAATGCTTTTCAAATTGTAAGCATAAAAAAATAAAAAATTTCAAAGCTAAAAAGAACTTAGCTTTGTTTTCTGTATGAATAAAATTTTAAAGCTTTTAATAAAAACTTATTTTGGAACGTCATACAACCTAGCAAGCACTTGAAACACTGTACAGACCTTGTGCATATAGCAGGGAGAATTGAATGAGAAGCTTAAAAGGAAAACGACAAAGTTGGAGGTGCATTTACAACTGCAATGCTCCAATGGCAGCAGGTCAGTGCTTCAGCAAGCCATGGCATTTGGAATGTCAAGCCAAACTGATTTGAATATCAATGCATAATTTTAGTGCCTCGATGCTGAAGCAGTGTCGTACAAGTGGTAGCAGGTGAATAACTGAGTAGAACAACACAAATTTTAATATTTTTCTTATTCCACCAACGCCTTTGTTGAGAGCAAGTCATGACAGAGAGAAACATTCAGGTCTAAAACACTCTAATTATTCACCACAATGATTGACAAAATGACTGAATAAGACAATCTTCACATTGAGTTTTTAATTGCAACAAATTTTGTGCAAGCCATAGAGCTATAAACTAGGAAGGAGGATTAGAAAAGAATAGGAATAAGCCTGTGCTCTGATATCAATGTTAGGCCAGGTAATTGAACTACGAAAATAAATTATATTGGTGCAAACCAAACTTGCATTTCATATATTGAAAGATAAGAAAGATTACAATAAATAGGCCACAGAGTGGCTGTTCATTTCATTTCCTACTATGACTATTCACCTTCTACTACAAGACAAAAGATATCCTATACCTAGGATTAATTAATATTATGTACAATAATATTACAAAATTTTCAAAGGAAATCAAGGATAACAACCCTCTTCTTTAGACGCTCCACACTTGATTTCTTCCTCATCTAAGCAATCACAAAGCACCAAGCAGACATTAGGCTCTCCACAGCGTCTTTGCATTAACAATCTAGAGACCACGATAACCATCTAACTACTCAAAAACAAAAGACCCAAGACAGGATTGGACCCCTATAAGCCACATTGGGAGATGTACGAAGCCCGAGAATATTTGTTGGGATTTCAGACATCTTTTAATGCAAATCGTGGATGGACTTCTTTTTTGGAGCATTATTCTGAAAACAATCCAGCTATGAGAATGCCTTATGGCTTGACCACGATTTCAGGCAAAACTCATGACACAATTTCAAACAGATTAAAGATGTTAATCACAGTTTCAGACGGGTTACAAATCCCAAACAATTTTGACCATTACCAAACCTCACTTAACAAAGGACAAAGCCCTATCTCAACCACAAAAAGGTAAATGAGCTGACAGAAACTTAGGTCACAATTTCAAATGCTTTGCCAATTCAAACAGTCATGATTACTAGGGCACAGATAGAATCAGATTGCACTTCTCCCATCTTCAGCTCAAGCAAAAACTCTTGAAATGGTAAGCGATATAACTGAGACTGATATCTGATCAAAAATTGATCAGCTAAAATATTCAATCCATGTAATTCATCAGAGATGGGGTTTGTATAAACCTTAACACACTCAACAACATGAACGTACTCACACTCCAAGATGGAAAAGA
Source organism: Torreya grandis (assembly GCA_037957365.1). Lineage (NCBI taxonomy): Eukaryota > Viridiplantae > Streptophyta > Pinopsida > Cupressales > Taxaceae > Torreya > Torreya grandis. The sequence continues at coordinate 1,801,085 of JARHVA010003246.1, forward strand.
CCATGCCAAAATGTGGCAGGGAAATTTGCATGGTTAGAAAGATATGCAGGAAGCTGAGGAAGGTTCAGACCTCTAAAGGCAACCTTGAACTTGCCAATTTTGGAAAAACACAGGAGCATGACACATTCAACCAGGGACAAACCTATCACATGTTGAAAAGTGACAAGTTTCACCATGGACAACCCTGTAGCATAGCTGAGCTTGTCACCTAGTAAAACATGACATCCACCGGTGACCAAACATGTCCCCTGTTGCTGAAATGACACATTCACACATGGCCACTGAAAACTGACACATTCACCCATGACCAAACTTCTCAACAACAGAAATGTAGAATGACCACCGAGATCCAAAGATGAAGCGATTCCCATTCTGACTATTGAGATGGAATGACTTTTGGATTCTTTTGAGTCATTTACTAACCCAGTGTATGCATAAATATGCCCAATGGCTCTTCCAATGGCAATAGAATCTCATCTGGAGTTAGTTCTAGAAGTGATTTCTGCATTTAAAATGAGTATGAAGTTGTTTGAATGAGTTTCAGAGCAGGACAACCGTGTGAGAGAACTGTAGAAGAGATGTATCTGTCCTACAATATTCTTGAAGGCTCCATGAGAGCAAAGGGCTTGTAATCTTGTTGATTTTGATTAACATAAGGAATCACAGCCCCAAGTTGTTGGAGTTTACACACATTGTATTTCTCCAATTAATATCTTGTATCCCTTTTTTAGTCTGTGTTCACTGTGCTAATTAGAAGGAAAAAAAATCGTATACCATCGAATGTGTATGAGGAAATCACCCACATAGATGAGATCAATTTGTAGCAATGTATGGATGAATTTGAACATGTACAAATGTAACTTGAATAGACAATGTAGATCGTAAGCACAGTTTTTAACAAACATCAATTTTCCGCCTTATGTATTTGGTCTCAATAGCAAATTGCGTTGGATCAACACAAGTAAAAAATAATAATGTGTTGAAGAATTGAATATTGGAATATCCAAGTCAATTATGGATCAGGCAGTATCAGAGGAGGTTTTCTTTGTGACCTGTGTAAGCCTATAAGGGTTTGCTAACACACTAAACTGTGTGTATTAATTCCATATTTTATATTTGACAGGGAATTCTAGATCTCTTGGGTTACATATTCCAACCATGGGCAAAGCTTTTAAGAGGGAAAGACTCCAAGAGCATGAAGATATCAATAAGAAAATTCAAGAAGATAATAAAGTGTTAAGAAAGATGGCGCAACACATGGAAATAGAGAATCAAGAGCTACAAGATAAATTGCAGAGCTATGGAGGCTTTCTCATTGGTTTCATGGAGGAGTTGCAACAAGAATTGGTTTCAAAATAAGAGATGCTGGTCAAGCTCCAAGAAGATTGTCAAGAGGAAAGAAGGGTCTACCAACAAAGGAGACTAGCCTCTACACAAGATGTCCAAACCATGAAAGAGGTAAGCATGGCAAGCATCCCATCATATGCTCTGTCTTCCAAAGAAGCTTTAAATGAGTCATTTGGTAGTTTTAAACAGTATACTAAAGGAATTGGCTCAAAGTCAATGGAAGTGATGTTTATAGTGGCCAAGGTCTTGGCAAGAATGGCCAAGCTCTATGAGAAATCCCATGGGGATTGACACAAGGCTTCAATATGTAGTTTTTTGGTATTTTGGTAGCATCATCAAGATTATAGAATGTTCAAAGGCAGCTGAAACAAAATTGTCTTCCAAAGAGGACTCCAAGCTACTATCTCAATGAGATATGTTTAAAAGGAGGTGCCAACACTCCTGTGATCGTTTTTGTGAAGGATCAAAAAGAATATAAAGCATCTCCAAAGAGAGGGTAGCATTCCAATGATGGGGGAGGTAGCACATCACCACTCCATGCAAGGGCAGCATTCCAATGAAGAGGTAGGTAGCACATCACCACTCCATGTGGCCAAGGTGTAAAGCATCTCCAAAGAAAGGGCAACATTCCAATAGAAAAGGAGAAGATAGTGCATCAACCTTGTGCAAGAAAGCTTAAGGGCAGCCTAAAGTATTCAAGGACATCATTCACTGTTTTTTTCCCCATTGTAAACAGAGGCCACATAACCTCCCATCCTTGGAATCTCTATCCATGTTATTTTTGTGGAATGAGTAACCGTTGTGTGGCTATGCATTGGAGGAAACAATCCATTACCAAAAAGCACATGTACTTCAAGAAGAAAGCAAGTTGTAAAGAACACTCTACAACCAGAACGAAGAGAAAGGCAAGAAGAAGATGTTGTTGTCCACGAGAGGGCACCTTCCCTTTCAATCATTATGCATCTTTGTTAAATTCTATGCATCTGCATGAAGGAAAAAACTGGCAAGGTGGCATGCAACAAAGATGTTACTCTGCTCGATCGAAAGGCACTTGACAAGTGATAACAAAGTCATGTATGTTGATCTCTTGCTCAATGTATAGCATTTGTTGAATACGCTGAATTTTCAACAAAATTAAAGGGAGGGAGTGTGATGTCCCTCTTTTGTTGAAAACTATGGGGGAAACAGTGATTTTATGCTTCATTAGGGAATAGAGGGTTGATGGTTGTATTTGGTTTCCTGGTGGATAATGGTCATTTTCTCTAGTATTTGATTGAAATATGGAACTCCAGGTGTTCTTCTCCCTCTTTTGGGGCATGTGTGTTGAATTTATGTTGTGGATGTCCTTCTAATGTAGGTCAATAAGGTGGCACTCATCTTTGCATAGCACTACTCCTAGGGCACCCCAACACACTAGCTCTCAACGATGGGAATTCACTCCTCAGTGTCATGGATCTGCTCCTCGTTGTTATGGATCTACTTCTTTGCAACTACCTCCCAGGCTATAGAGGCAAGCACACATTATGAGTTTCTTTGCTGCCATGGGAGCTTCTTCAACCTTGGATGTTAGGAGGAATTCTAGGGGAAGTGCTTTGCTTCCTCCTAGGATTACCCAACCTAGCACCCTTAGCCCTAGACATTCCCCAAGGAGCATTATCAAATCCTACAATGACCCTTTCCCAATGATAGACTATGACACAGATGATTCCTCTATCCTAGGCATGGTCGGAGATGTTTGATGAGGTTAACATTTAGTCTTTCCAACTTTTGACTTTCATCAGCCAATGCTCTATGGGGGTTCTTACTCCCCACACATGGCTATTTGTATTGCTATCCTACCCAGATGAGTTGGGGAATTCTCCTGCATTAGGTTTACCCCACATTTACATCCAGTGCTTTTGTTCTTTTATTTTGTTAGTCGTTGTTCCTATGGTCCTTTTACCCTAGCTCTTTCTATTATAATTGAGCGTATTCTCGAGTCCCATTGACCTACTTTTGGTCATTTGTGGACATTAATATATTTTCTTTGTTTCTTCAAGTTGTGGGAAATTCCTTTTCATGGTAGGGGAAGTTTTACATCGTGGGTTTTGATAAGCCACATTCTTGTCTTTCTAGTGCATTATGATTTGAGCTATCATGTAAGAGGTAGCGGGGTGAAAGAAGAATCTTCTACACTAGGCTCAAATCCCTTGGGTTTGGTATGTCTAACACATGGTTTTGGAATAGTCTTGGCGCTTTTTGTAGGTAAGAGGAGAGTAGTCATAAAGGAAAAAGATGGAACCCTAGAGACCTATGGATCTACCAGAAGGAAAGGAAAACAAAGGGCAGAGAGTTTGATTGCAGAAGCTCTGGGAGATCAGTTCTCAAAATGTCAACCAATAAATTTGTAACCCTTACATGCAAATTTGGGTACAAAAAAAGTGGGAGGCAACCAAATATATTGATGATGTGGAGGGAGAAGAGATTGGAAAATTAATGAAGAATTTGATGTTGGACCTAGGACAATCAGTTAGGCGATGAAATGTGTTTGATGTTGCACAGTCTCTAAGCTATGAAAATCTTATGTCCTATTGGTGTGTGCATATTAGACTAGGTGTCTATTTAGCTAGTCTTATTTTATTCATGTTCACCCTAAGTTAGTCTAAGCTCTATTTACACAAGTTAGGTAGTTGATTTGTTCGAGAGTGCCAACTTGAGAGCATGTAAATATTTAATAAAATATTGCATGCATATCCTTATTACTCCTAACTAATAGTTTGTTGTAACAAGAAACTATCCTACCTATATAATAGGACTTCCCATAGCATATGATGTGCTTGTAAGAAACACAATTTGAGGAATATGTGTTTTTCTTGTTGTCTGTATATTGGTAAAAGCATTCTTTTTCACTATGGTTTTGTTCTCTGGGTTGATTTTTTGGATCTGTACATCTCCTACTTCACTTCGATATGGTATCAAAGTAGTTGAGTTTATTTGGATGCCATTACATGTGAAGCTTCTTGCCCACATTCAATTGAAATTCTTTGCAATTTTTTTGACCTTCTCGGCCATACCAGGGCATACAAATGGGAAAAGTCTTTTTGGGTTTTTTTTAAATCTCCTTTGTGTAGGCCATACAGCACTGCCAAAACATTTAAAGCATTTAGTTTTGTCTTAACGTTGGGCATTGCTATTGCAGTAGTGGTAATTGTAATAGCAAGAATTCAGAAAATAAGCTAGAAACCAATAACAACTATCAATTCCTACTCTAAACTCAACCTAGAACCTCAGATAAGCTAAAAGAACAATACACAAATTACCATCACCTTACCAACCGATCAAAATCATCTTCCTTTGATGACTTGGATGTGCTCTTGCAAATTGGCATGTGGATGCTCAAAGTGAAATCTCCAATGCAAAGGGAATTTCAGCAGCAATTCAATGATTGGATAGCAATTTGATAGCTTAATGATGAACACAATTCGATAGCTTAACAATGGATGATCCCCACAATGGAGGGAGGCACGTCAATTTATAGTCATTTGGATGAGAAAATGGACAAATAGGAATATCTGGATTTATTTGATTATCTTGATTTTGGACTATCGGATTTGAGTCCTCATTCTAGTGGAGAAGACCAATTCCTTTAGTGGTTGAGAAATGAGGGGAAGTTAGTTGGGTGGTTGAAAGATTCCTATGAATGAGTCAAGGTAGTTGAATGACTCATGTTAGTTGCAAGTCACAAGGAGTTGGTCGGATGACTCAGCACTTGTCTGAGAGAATTAACGAAATGGTTGGGTGATTCAACCTCTTGGTTGAGAGAATTAGGGAAGTGGTGGGTGACTCTGATTTTAGAATTTTAATTAGTTTTTATGTAATTAATTTTGGAATTATGTATGCAAGATTAAATCATAAATGAATTAGTTAATTAATATTGATTAATTAAGTGAATAGAGGGGGAATAACAATGTTAGTGCACTAGGATAAAATTCGGATTTTGGATGACAGTTTAGTGAAGAATAATGGCAATTGTGTCGATATTTAGCCAGGTTAATTATGACACCAATGTGGCAGAATTTAGGTGTCTACAGTAATGCATATTGCTAGCAATGGAATTGTGCACCTAGTGGACTATGCCATTAGTCTATCTGAATAGTTGGTGCCTCATGCCACCCTTAACACTAGTTTTTTATTTTCCTGCTAAACACAAACTTCTCCATGTTTACCAACACCTGCTCTTGTTCTTCTGAGATAATTGCATTTGATTTTTGCATACAATTGGCATTAGCCTTCAAATAGTAGTCAAACAAAAGCTTCTTTGCCCGAGCACCATCTATCACCTTTGGCTCTTTCTCCGAAGGTCCTCCGCCTTCTATCAACGTTGAAACATTGGCAGGTATGCATTAGCGTTTGTATAATTATAATTGAAGCATTGGAAAAGTGTGTGGTTATTCAATAGGTGCCCAGCAGCTCCTCTAACCTCCACGCAGCTTGTTTTCACAAGGCATCATGTCAGCCATGTTCAATCCTCTCAAATCGCCCTTCTAAAGGTTCTCAATTTCCCTTATTTCTTGAATTTTTGAATTTATTTTATTTTTTTGAAATTCAAATAGAAGTATATCTATATATGTTTTCTAAAGACATACAATGGTGTAGTGACCATAAGATTTTTTGCTAAAAACTTCAAGCGGTCTAGATTTCAAGACTTTCCCACTGCATTTTTTTTAAAAAGGGTGTTTTTTCAAAGAGGAAGTCAAAAAAAATTATCAGGAACATTTTTTTTTTTAACAAAAGCAAGGAAATTTGTAAAGACTCATACTTGTGAAGGGGAGTCAATTTTTTTGTAAAGGGGGGGCGGGGAGGAGGGCGGGGGGTTATTTTCTGCTCTATGTCCTTTTTGAGGTCTTTTTCTTCCTCCTATGCAATGGCCAAAACCCGTCTAATAGAACCCCTCAACACCACAAACTACTTCACTTGGAAACCTAAAATGTAGAAGCTATTGCAATCTAAAGGCTTTTGGAGGGTTTTCTAGGAATCAGTCCCAACTTTCACACCAAAAAACAAGTCTGTGTAACCTTGCAAATAGAACAAAGCAATGGGTCTGATTGGTTTAAATGTGTCAGAAAACTTACTCTTACTCTTTCATATCACAAATGCCAAATCTTCAAAAGATGTGAGGGAAACCTTTGACAAATTATTTGGAAAAATAAATAAATTCCAGAAACTACAACTTGATGCAGAACTATCTTCTCTCATGCCTTATGACTTTCCCACTACTGAATATTTCCTTGCCAAATTCAAGTCCATTAGACTACAATTGAAAGCTTGTGGACAAGATAACAAAGATTATTTTTTGATTCTATCAAAATTTAAGGGTCAATTTAGTGTCTTTGCTTCCACTTTCTATTCTACACTAGATGCCTTTGGTGATCAATTCAAAATCCCTGTATTTGAGCTTTTTTGTGAATGGCTAAGTAGAGAGCAAACCAAGATGGTGTCCCTTGATGCTCTTCCCAATACCAGTCACGCACTTGTTGCTAGCTTCTCTAAGGGCAAACCTCCGCCTAAGCCTAAGACTAAGCCCATTCATAAACTTGCAAAATATACCTCCAAGTCTCCTAAATCCACTACGCCTAAACAATCATCAAGACGAAAGACGATGTTTGATCCTTGTGGCCTTTGTGGTGGGACAAATCATATTGAGTACAAATGTCATAAGAAAAGGGAAGCTTTAGAAGCAGCAGTAAAACAATACAAGATTTAAGTTCCCTCTCCTTCAGCGCCTTTCTTAGGCAAAGGGAAAGCACTTTTTGCCAGGGCATTGACTACATCACACGATAGTTGGATTCTTGATTCTGGTGCTTCTCACCATCTAACACATTCTCGTGATCTTCTCTCAACTCTTTCTAATTACATAACTTCTGAGATTGAAGTTGGCAACTCTTCACAAGTTTGATGTTTAGGGCTCTGACACAATTCTGATGCAAGAGGGCTGCACCAATGATGATTTCTTGTTCCCAAAATTCCCTCTAATTTGTTGTTCGTATATCAAATATGTAATTAAGACACTAGGAAGATTGTGGAATTCTCTCCACATAATGTTGTAATAAGAGAATTACAAGATCCGTAGGATGTAGTTGCAATAGGTGTTGTAGATCATCATTCACGTCTTTATGGTTTTAATACATTTGAGCCCTTTATAGGTCCATCTTTTGTTGCTCGTGTTGATTTCGTGAGCAAATTGTGACATGAGCGTTTTAGCCACCTGAACTACAGATATTTGTAGAAGATGAGTACACAACTAGGTGATTGGTCTTGATAAAGTCCCCTGTATTTATGGTGTTTGTCCAGGATGCATGCTTGGCAAACAACACTAGGACCCTTTTCCAAAATCCAAGGCTTCACGAGCAAAAGCTCCTCTTGAGTTGGTGCACAGTGATATCATGACATTTCCCGTTTGTTCTTTTCCTTGAACAAAATATGTACTCACATTTATTGATGATTTCTCTAGAAGAACATGGGTGTATTTTCTCGAGTACAAAAGTAAAGTTTTTGAGAACTTCAAAGCATTCAAAGACAAGTAGTCATCTCTTCCACTCAAGAAGATACACATAGATAATGGGAGGGAGAATGTGAATAAAGTCTTCCAAGAATTTCGTACTGAGCATGGCATATTGCATCAATTCACAATGCCCTATACTCAACAAAATGGTGTTGTCGAGCGAAAGAATAGAACCTTGAAGGAGATGGTGAAATGTAGGACTCAATCCAAGGACATGGCTCTTGGTTTTTGGGCTGAAGTAGTTAATTCAGAACCGCATTCCCCACAAGGTAGTGCAAAATAAAACACCTGAAGAGGCTGGGTCAGGGATCAACCCTGATGTATATGGAACTTGCATGTTTGGAAGTAAGACATGGGTGTTTGTTCCTGATGACAAACACAAGTCTATGGAGAAGAAGAGCAAACCACTCATCTCTGTTGGCCATTGTGAGGATATTAAGGCTTATCACCTCTTTGATCCAGTCACTCATGATGTCTTGTTTCGGCAGGATGTCAAAGTTGATGAGAATTTCATTCCACTAGAGCTGACATCTTCTTCTCCATCATTCACTCCATCTGGTCGTGAGGACTTACTTCTTGATATTGATGATGCTCCTGCACAACCACCTCCACCACTTGTTCCTTAGTCTATGCCCAAGTGGGCTCATACTACTTTGCAAGCAGCTAGTTCTTTATTTGGTGATCCTTTTGATCCTCACCCTACTCGATCTCAGACTTCTAGTGTTGCTCTTGTGAGCCACGCTATTTTAAAAGATGCAGTACTATTTTTTTAGGCTACATGAAAATCAAAGTGGAATACTACTATGCAAGAGGAATATTCTTCATTAATGAGCAGGGTATTGGATTAATTGTGAAGTTGGATATACCATGGCTGCGGAAGGATTGTCGATCTGCTAGTATCAATGAAGTTGAGTTATCTGTAGAAGACCCTATAGACATAATATTACTTCCACACCAAATCATCATTTATGTGTTGTTTATACATAGATCCTCATTTTGTATACTAAAGTACACTAATAATTTAAATGTGCAGGAGTGTCTTTATGCATTTGTAATTTTCTATTACTCAAAATGAGAGAACTTGGATCAACGCAGGGTCATTGAAGGATCTATGTTTGCATTCCATCGAAATTCTACATGTACTTGGTACTCTATCATAAGGAATGGCTTAAAGGGTTTATGTAAGATAAAGTACATGTCTGATGGAAATGTTTGCATCCACCTCTCGATTGACAAGAGCTATTCATATTTTTTCTGCTATCCTTCGTTGTTGAGTGAAAAAAAGAAACCTAAAGATTTCAGAGTATTGGTTCTTTGTAAAATTGTCTCATGGAAAACGTATACAAACTTTTCTGACATTTTGGTGGTTCCCAATGAGACTAAGGTTGTCATACGGTATTTGCTTGTATGGAGTTCATATGATCCTGCTACTTTTGGATTGTCAATAGAAGATGCAACGTGGGGAGGAACCTTACCTCTTGAACATTCCAATTTGCAATTGCTTGAGGACAAACAATTTGAGGTAGGGAGGTCTGTAATATCCCCAAGAAGATCGCTAAATTCAAGGAGAGGCGTTGCCATTTCAAATGAAGAAATCACTGCCAAGGAGCAGCATTGTCATTTAATACAACAGTCATTAAACGGATATGAATGGAAATGTCAAACGGAATTGTTGTCGGAAGTGAACGAAAGTGTCAAACAGAATTATTGCCAGAAGTGAATGCAAATGTCGACCGAAATGTTAATGGAATTGTCGACGGAAATGTCAACAGTCACGTCTTTTGGTGAAGAGGTGCCTATTGGATGGGATGCCTCCTTTGTGAGAAGTTTTTAAAGGCTATATAAGGGAGAAGAGATGTGGAAGTATTACAAGCATCCAATTATAAATTCAATCATCTAACTCGTATAAGCGTCATGCTATACAACCACTCTCAAGGACGAAAACCCTTGTGATTATAATAGCCCAAGGACGAAACCCCTTGTGGACTTATATTTTATTTAATTTATTATTTTAAATGCAATATTTATATTTATAAAATATAGGATTTCCGAGAAAACCAAATTAATGTAAAATAATATGATTTGGAATATTACAATAATATATATATATATAATAGTTTGAAACTTCAAATTTATTATATAGATTTTTTTTTGAATCTATCCCTACTCCTAAACGATACCCAGAAGATGGTCTTTGAATCCAGTCTCAAGTCCCTGGCATCATTTGGCATTATATTTATTATTATTTTGTCTCACTATTATCAACCATTAATATTTAATGACGTGGGGAGCCTCATTGATATCTGGCATTAATATTTTGAGATTGATTAAGACTTTCACGGCATACCCATTCAATATCCACGACAAACAAACATTTACATTTATAGTTTATAGTTTATATAATATTCTATAATATAAAAAATTTATTTTTTATAAAATATTAATATTTTAATATAATATAATAATATAGATTAAGGTACATTATAATATATATATATATATATATATATATATATATATATATTAGTTTTAAACTTTAAATTCATTATATAGAAAAAAAAAAATAATCTATATGTATTATTATATAAATTTAAAATATATTAGATGTATATTTCTTAGAGTTGAATTTAATCACGAATTTTATAGCTGATTTTTTTAGCAACGAATTTTATCCTTCACAAATTCGAATACAGTGACTTAAGCTATTACGCACATGAAGATATGTTTGGGAAAAATCAGGCATGTTCGGACACCATTTGTCTTTATTTCATGATCGAATGACGTTGACTGAGAAAAAAATTACTAGATTATGTGTGATTAGACATATGAAGGTAGATTTGGAGAAAATTGAGAGTTTATGAGAATTGTTTATCATTATTTTGTGATCAAATGTCATTATTTTAGCAAAATTGACTGAATTACATCCAAATTAGGTGCTATCAAGTACGTGAAGGTAGATTTGGCGAAAATCAAACATGTTTGAGCACCATTTGTTGTCATTTCATGATCGAATGTCATTATTTGAGCAAATTTGACTGGATTCGGCCTTGATTAGGAGCAATTAGACACATGAAAGTAGATTTGGAGAAATTTGGGAATATATGAGAACCGTTGTTGTTATTTCATGATCCTATGTTGTTATTTGAGAAAATTTGAACAGATTAGGCCCCGATTAGGTGTGATCGGATAGATATAGGTAGATTTAGGGAAAACTGAGCATATATGAGCACCATTTGTCATTATTTCATGATTAAATGCCAGCATTTTCACAAAATTTACTGAATCAGTCCCTAATTAAGTGCTATTAGGCACATGAAATCAGATTTGGGGATATTATGCATGTTTGAGCACCATTTGTTGTTATTTCGTGATCGAAATCCATTATTTGAGCAAATTTGACTGGATTAGGCCTTGATTAGGTGCAATTAGATACATGAAAGTAGATTTGGGTAAAATTGGGAATATATGAGAACCACTTGTTATTTTGTGATCTAATGTTGTTATTTGAGAAAATTTAACTAGATTAGGCCCCAATTAGGTGTGGTCAGATGGATATAGGTAGGTTGAGGGAAAATTGGGCATATATGAGCAACATTTGTCATTATTTCACGATAAAATGTTGTTATTGAGTAAAATTGACTGAATTAGGCCCCAATTAGGTGTTATTACGTACATACAGTAGATTTGGGGAAAATTAGGGATGTTGGAGAACCATTTGTCATAATTTCATGATCGACTGTCATTATTTGAGAAATTTTGACCAGATTAAGCCTTGATTACATACAATTGGATAGTTTTAGGTAGACTTGAGGAATATTGAGAATATTTGGGCACCATTTGTCATTATTTCATGAGTGAATGTCATTTTCTAGGTAAATTTGATTCAGTGGAGCCTTGACAAGGTGTGATCGGATACATGATGGTAGATTTGGGGAAATCTAGGAATACCTGAGAAACATTTCTCATTATATTGTGAGTGAATGTCATTGTTTGAGTAAAGATGTCTATATTAGGCCTTGTTTGGGAGCAATTGGATAGATTGATGTACATATTTGAGGTAAATTAGGCATATATATGCACCATATGTCATTACTTTGTGATTGAATGTTGTTATTTGAGAATATTTGCCCAAATTAAGCCCTAATTTCATGCAATTAGATAGATGTAGGTAGATTGAGGAACATTGACCATATACAAGCACCAATTGTTGTTATTTTGTGATCAAATCTCATTATTTGAAAAATGCTTGACTAGATTAAGCAAGTTTGGATGCGTTCAGATACATGTAGGTAGATTTAGGGAAAATAAGTCATATATGAGCATTATTTTTCATTATTGCATGATGAAATGTCATCATCTGAGAAAAATTGACCAAATTAGGCTTGTTGTCGTTCGAAACATGCACCCATGGATGTTCTGCGGCGCAAGGCTATTTTGTGGTGGGGCACTGAGAGCGAATGTCTTGCGTGGGGTGCAAGAGTATTCAGCGTTGGGCGTAGAAGTATTACCGCTCAGTTCCGCGCATGACCATCGATTGTCTTGTCACAACGATGGGAACGTCCCCACGGCGTGGGACCCTTGCGCTCCTTGGGATGAGCCTCCAGAGTAGGTCGGATTCCTTCTATTCTACGCGCACTTGGTTTAAGACCAACGCGCAAGCCTAAGGAACAGAAAGGTAATCTACCGCTAATCTAAACATAAAATCTAGCAAGAAAAGAGAGGGAGGAGGTAAGATTATGCTAGAAGTACAAGGCGATGTGCCTAGAATAGAGCGAGCGCTTCTGCTACCATAAACACACTACAACCATTTGAGAACAAGACATTTCCACATAGACTCTGCCAAGGTTACTCTAAATGCATCAATATTTCGTATAGAGGCGTGCAAATGCAGCGCAACACTGAAAGGGATGGCAATCAATCCACAGACCCGAATGCGCACAGGATATGACCTGCAAGTGAGTAGCAAATTCCACGTCGAGTTGCTAAGAATGGATGGCGATGAGAGGGGCAAATACTACCTAAAAACAAAGATCAACAAATGCAAGTAGCACACAACGCATAAGAATAACAAAGAGAGCCGAACTTAATTCCCATTAACTTGGAAGATTTAGCCAATACAAGTGCTCTTGGAGGGCAAATTTCAGCAGCATGAGGTTGCTAAAATGTGTCAACCCATTTTACGACGAGAAACCAAGCTTTTATAGTGAACAAGCCTTTTACAATTAATTTGCCACTTGGAGTGGCAGATGCAACTTTTAATTCCTTTGCGACGCCGCATCCATGCTTCTTGAATTTGGGCAAGTGAATCGAATCTGGAAGTTGATCACAGGGTTCTATCAAGGTACATGTGTGCGTGGAGGAATGAAAGATTTCCCTAACACAATCAGAGGATGGGGTGTACTCGTATCCCGATGTCTGGCAGCCGCTTATGCATTTATTCATTCTGACAACGCCTTGTGCTCCTCTCAACTGCTTTTCCAACTACCTCTTTATACCATGCCACCACTTGGCACTTATTGTGCAAGCTCCCTTTTGCCTTGTACCGTCATCATCCGGCGTGCGTTTCTTTCTTTCTATACTTTTTGCGCATGGAACTGCATGCGCGCCCTTAATTCGGAATTACTCTTGCGCCAAGGTGCGCGCGAGAGTTATTTGGACATCGAGTTTGCGGCGAGGGCAGTGCACGACTTCAAATTGCACTTTGCGCAGAGATAGGGCACAGATGCAAGGTTCTACTAATTGGCATGGGACTTTGATAGATGGGCATGGGAAGCCTTTAAATACGAGTGTGCACGAAAGCTACATGTCTTAGGTGCATTCCTCATGATTTATAACTACTCCTTGCACACTTCCTTTACTCGGCCATCCGCGACCTTGGGGCCCTGCATCCTTGAACCTGTGCGCCTCTTGAGTTGTACGCCAAAGGATCTTGCGTTGGGGCGCGCATTAAGGGCTCTTGGTGGGCGCGAATCATTACTTTGTTGCTGCACAGACCTACGCTTGATTGTCCTGGGCATGGGCGCAGATAGAGAAAGCTTGCACACATTTTGCTTGAGCGCCTAGGATCTCGTAGGTGCGCAACTCTTCTTATGGTCTCGACAAGTCCTGCGCCTACTGGGGGTGACTTGGAAAGTCAACAAGGCCCCGACTAGATGCTTTCAAAAACATGATTTGGGGGAAATAAGGCATGTTTGAGCAACATTTGATGTTATTTCATGATCAAATGTCATTATTTGAGAAATTTTGAATGGATTAAGACCCATTTATGAGCGAATGTTGTAGATCATCAATTATGAAAACATGTATTGTAAAGCATCAATTGTTTTGTTAGTCTTGTGTCGGTTTAGTTAATGATATAACAAGACCCTTAGTTATGTCAAGTGTGAGAGTTGGGTTGACCGAAAACCATTAGGTCTTGTTCTTCAAATAGCATATTGTATGTCGAGGCATGGTTGCTTGTATAAGGTCCTCCTAGTGTGCGAATTGTATTGAGAGTTATCTTTTATGAATACAAGCTACTATTGTTCAAATTACTATTCTTTGTACACTACTATTGATAGTCTAGCATCTCAATAGACTTTATCTATACAACATTTGACATCATTTATTTAAAGAACATTGGATCAAGTTAAATTTGGTTCACAAAATTATGTGTCGAACATAACCGTGAAACATGACGACAAAAGATCTTACAAGGGTAAAAAGAGTTCATCAATGCATACGAGCAATAATTCATGCTATTGACTCCAAACAAAGGTGGGTGAGAGACACAAAGTCAGGGAGGGGACCAAGAAGTAAAATGGTCTACTCGATTGGTGAGGCTACACCAAAGGAAAAAAGGTTGCGGAAAACAACCATTTCTTGAATTCATCAAGCGAAGTACAAATCAAAAGCCAAATCCAATGCCAAGATCGAAGTGTGACAAGTCATAGCCAACGCTGGAGCCAAAACCACGAAAGGTTCAGCTGGAACTAGTGGACCCCACGCCACTCACAATAAGGATTGAGTAGAGATTGCCATAGCCCCTTCCGGAGGAAGAAAGTGTGGACCTTACTAACTAGTTTGCATTGGAGGGTGCTGCAAGGGAATCACATGAAAATTCGGGGCAACCTAAATGATAAGTTGGAGCACATAAAAAGGGACCTAACGACATTTAAGATAGTCTATGAATCTGTGTCGAACGAAGGCCAAGCATGGGGACATGTCCAGTAGTGCTAAGAAAGATGAGGAATGTCCAATGCTGACCTTCTTAAGAGGAAGAAGTGTATTCTAAAAACACCAGAGCCACAGTTACCCCATCAACTCCATCTCCAAAAAAGCATAAGTTTCCAAAGTTCACTAGTGACAAATTAGAAGATCCAATATGACACTATTGTATGCAAATCACTATTTGGACTACCAATGGGCAAATAGATGATCAGATGTGGTTGATATGCTTCCCCGCTGCCATTTTGGAAATGGCCATTGATTGGTACATAGATGCATCAAGTACCAAAAAAGAAACCTGGGCAGAACTCAGCAAACGTTCAAAAAGAAATTCAAACTCCTTAGGGACGACAACGAGATTGTCATGGAGATCTGCAACACCAAACAAGGTAAGCACAAGATGGTCCTCACTTACAGTGGGAGACTCAAGGAGTTGCTTGGAAAACTTGAGAAGGAACCAACCAATGGGCTGAAAAAGAGGTGGTTATTGAAGGCTTAGTTCCCTCAGTGAGAAAAAAATGAAGGTAGTCCTATCTTCGTCATATGAAGATGCCTAACTGAGCGACGGACATCAAATGTGAGAATAAAAGATCATTCTCACACACAAGAAGATGAAGTGAAGATGAGGACTCTGATTCCAGTGATAGTGAACCATGATTTTTGTGAGCCTTGACATGCTCTAGATGATGAACTTAAGGGAGATAGTAAGAATGAAGGTAAGGATCTTTTTTGCAAGATTTGTCGAGTTCCAAGGCATTCGGTCAAGGATTTCTAGTACAATTTTCAGAATAAGAGAAGACAAGTATTGTTCACACAAGGAAAGCCATCAACACCACCCACCATGTCGCCAAGGAACTACTGAAGACAGAATAATAGTACAACTGAAGGATGGCCAATTATACAATGTTGAAAGTGCAATGAGGGGCCATTTCACAAGAGATTTGCTATACCCAAAATGACAAAGGATTCCTTTGTAGATGGTGTGGGTCCAAGAACCATAATGATAGCGATTGTCCAAAGCAAGCCAATGTCAATATGATTGATGTAGAAGAGGGCAAGGAAGTTATGGCAATTACTAAAGCACAAATGAAGAAGGCCAATTACCTTGACCCACATACAAAGAAGGAAAGGTTGGCCGAAGCAAAGGTGGAAGTCGACAGGGTCATGGTCGAAGAACGATGTCAGTCGAATGAACATGCAAGCATAGCAACAAGCAAATTGGAGTCCAACAAATGTATTACATGATAAGTCTTGAAAACCGCTATACCTATGATGATAGGTGACACTGCAAAGTATTCCAGAACTTAAGAATGCTCTCACTAATAGCATACAAGACATTAGCCCAAATATGGAGCATACAATGGTGCACCTAACATTGGATGATGGGGAGCGCAAAAAGCAAAAGAATGAACTCATAGTCAAGACCCCTTGTCAAGTGACCAAGTGATCAATCCTATGCTTCTGACGAATAACTTAGCCCAACATTTGGCAATTGTGCATATGGAAGTTCTGAATAGGCTTTGACAAACATCATCACCGACGGTGGTTCAGGTGTGAATGTTTTTCTAGAGGAGACTTGGGAAGCCAACTATGTGGCCTCCGACATTATGATTGGTAGGAGAAAATCAACAAGGTATTAAGGTATTGGATATATTGTTGGGTCAAAAAGTAATTGTTGGAACCCAACATTTTTTCTTAGATTTTTTAGTCATATCGTTCAAGAAGACCAGTGAAGCACTATTGGGTCAAGGTTGGTTGATAGCAGCCAAAGCATATCATAACTAGAAAAAGAATCTGATCTCCATTGAAAACAAAGGTCCGAGTATACCATAGACTTGAAGCGTCAGGGAATCGGTGAGGAAGCAACCTCATCAAACTCATCAGATTTGGATGTTGAAAGAAGAATGCTCAGTTGACGAGAACCAAGGTATGATGGAGCCAAATCATTAAGGGGTGATGGAGTTACAATCATGCTCTGAAGATGAAACAAACTCGTTTGTTCCATTGGCAGATGGAATACTACAAAGCTTTCCAGCGTGATTGCAATCGTGTTGAGATTATAGGGATTGAAGAAGTCCAATGCTTGCAGTGAGATGGGCAAAAGTAGATGTTAGTGATGCCAGGTCCTTTTGTACAGTCAACATCACAGCTTGTTTAATAGATTTCAAAGAGTACGTCACGAGTGCAAAGTTTAATGCAAAATTGGCCCACTAATTGGAGTAGGTAACTGACATGACATCTAAATAATTGACTTCAATGAGCAAGAACATGGGGTCAAATGGCAAAATTTTAATAAGCGGTGAAGCACGACATAACTGCGAGGTATGGTCGGATATGATGGACATGCTTGACCTGGATGAACATCGGGTCCTGGGTATCTTAAATTAACTATTGTATGGCCAAAATATTTATGAAAAGATATCATTATACACCCTTTTGCTAACGTGTGCCCTATTGCTAACGCCCTGCTCTACCCATACACCTTGCTCTGATTGAATGCCCTGCTTTGACCAAATGCCTAGTCTTGTTCGAACACCCCGCATTTGTTGTACATTCAAAACAATCTTAACACCTTGTTGTCGTATGCCCTTATTTTGGTGTATGTCCCTCCCCTCCTGTATGTTCCAACTGGGCCATATGTTCAATCTACCTTGTACATTACACCTATTTCATACACCCTTCCCTTGAGCTTGATAACATACAGATTGCTCTCGTACATCCCACATCTAAACCTGCTTCCTTTCCTTTACAACCGGTTCCTCCCATAAGTCTTGTCCCTTTCATGTTTTTTGCCACTTCTCTTCGTCCTACCCCTTTTGCACACCCTACTTTCATATGCCTTCAAATTGGTGAACCCTTGTCGTACAACTACAAGAGGCATGCCATCAATAGTACACCGTCATGCAGCCTCTTAAAAGCACTCTACAAAACTAGTGACATAGGTTGGCAAACGTACAAGGGACTGTTTAACAACTCAATGTACAACACAACATTTTTAGGGGCTTTCAAAAGCAACTTTTTTTTAATGAAATTTGGATAATGTCATGGTTTTTCAAGGGTTGCAAAAAGGTCAAGTTGTGCTTGGCTTCAAGGGTGTTGCTCCTCAACCTCGTTGGGGGTGTTCACCCCTACACCCCCACTTTGATTGGGAAAAAAAAGTTAGTTGAGAATTGCACCAAATGAAACATGTTTTTTCTTGCCTCTAGCAATTTCGCAAAGTCTATGGCTAATGTCAAAAGGGACTCCGACTTTTTTAAAGGGGGAGATAATGTAGACTGTCAATTATAAAAACATGTATTGTAAAGCATCAAATGTTTTGTTAGTCTTGCATCAACATTTAGTGATATAGCAAGACCCTTAGCTATGTCAGTTGTGTCGGTTGGGTTAATCGATAACCATTGGGTCTTGTCCTTCAAATAGAACATTGTATGTTGGAGCGTGGGCACTTGTATCCGATACTCTTTGTACTATGCAAATTGTATTTAGACTTGTCTTTTATAAATACAAGCTGCTATTGTTCAGATTACTATTTTGTGTACGCTGCTATCGATGGTCTAGTCTCTCAGTAGACTTTATCTATACAACAAATCTCTATTTGATTACACCCATGGGGGCTTAATTCAATGAAAATTTAACAAATAATGACATTTCATCACAATAATATGACAAATGGTGCTATCAAGTGCTAAATTGAGGTTAATCAAATCATGTTAACTAAAATTATCTTGTAAAACATTATATATAGACACCAAATTTGTACTTAAGATGCATTCAATTAGTGTGTATGTGAATTCATGTGATTAATAATGAAACTATTCTCACCTCTCACAATTCTCATTATGACTAAGAATGTAACTTGAAATGCTTTCTCACACTCATTTTCCATCATAAAATTCAATTCAATAAGACAACTGATTGTTAACAGGGTTCAAGAAGTATTCGCATCATATTAGTCCTAAAAACAGACACAATCTAGTGTAGAGGCTAAAAGAGCATATGGAATTCATCAGAAATACATATTTATTACATATTTGGTTTCCCCTTGAAAAATTATATACTTTCAAACAAAATGGCACCAGATTTTGAGTTTGTATGCAAAAGTTATAGCTTCCAAAAGGTAGAGGACTTATTACGATTGTAAAATGGACCGTCCAAAACCGATATACGTCCCAAATAGATATCCATTTTCCTTTTCAAAAAAAAAATCCCTCCATTTTTGGCTCAGATTTTGCCTTGGTTTTATGCATGTGTACCCGAGCCTAACTATGTTTTTGCAACGCATGGGCAGAATACAAATTCATAGAGTTCCCCTCTCTTTGCCCACATTTTTCGTTTAGTAATTTAGTTCCATACCCAAAATTCCAGATGGGTTTTGTCAAACAGACTATCTAGTTTTAGAATATATGATTGTTTTGAAAATTTAGTTTAAATTAATAATTAATATCGATTTTTTCCTAAAGTGGGTCCTACTGGTCAATAGATACATTGAAAAATGTTAATAACTTTTGACTTGTTAAATATTTTTGAAAAATAAAAGTACTGCAACATTCTCCACATTGTCAACTACAATATAAAATTGAAAATTAAAAAAAAATGTTCATGTTTGCCTTGGGGACAAACAATGTTTTGTGTTTCGTGGGTGCTCAATTAAATAATTAATAAAATCTATATATATATATATATATATATATATATATATATATATATATATATATATATATATATATATTAAAAATTTAGTTACGATGACATCCGTCATCAAGTCCTCCACATATTCACAAAAAATTATGAAAAAAAAATATTTTATTTCAAAAAAGGCCCAGCAGACATGTGTTCACTTTTTATGACACTATAAAAATATAAGAAGTGATACATTAAGACTGACAATATTCATCCACCAAATTTAATTTAATTGGAAAACAAAGTTTAGGCTCATAAACCACATTTGAAATGCTACTTCTCTTTTTACACTATGATGAAAATCTTCGTGGAAGCTCCTCAAATCGTCATTCAAAGTTGAGGTATGTCTGTTTTTCTGAAATTTGATTCCCACCTAAGCCCCACTTTTGGCCCCTCATTACCTTGTACTCACCCATATAGGTTAGTCGAATGATAGGTGTGTTAGTTAAACCACAACCATCTTGGTACTTAACTATGATAATAATGAAGACATTATTAATTACACTAGCTTGCCAACGCATGTAATAAGACAATCATTGTTGACTCTAAGTACAATGCATAACAAACGATTACAATATACGATAATGCTAACTATGTTTGCATATCATTCAACATAACTACAACTGGACTACCCATATCTCCATGGGGCATTCTCCTCTTGAAGTATTAGTGGCTTCCAACCTTTGTTGCCTCAATAGGAGGATCAAGAAAAAACCTCTTTTATGCAAATATTGGCCAAACTTACACCAAAATTCAGGATATTCTCCAATACACTCATTCCAAATTTGAGTACCTCATTCTTTCCAACTTGATGATCGAGTTTGGCTTCACTTGAATGAGTAGAGGTTTCATAAAAAACATCACTTGTGTATTTGAATTATTTCCCAAGTCAAATCATTTTAGACAATTTATTTATTAAATATTAATTAAAGATAATGCAAAAGACTAGATTTTCAAGCAAAAACTTCTATTTTCAAGAAATGCATCCTATATTACATCTATAGAAACAAGACTATGAGGCCATTTGAACATGAAGATGACAAGGAAAGTCTCTCACTATGTAAGCAAGGAATGAAAGCCTCTGAGACTAGGCCTCAATGGGCAAGGAGTCCACACCTTTACAAAATAAAAAGACTCGACTTCTCTCAACTAATAAAGGAAGTGTCCTAAAATATCATGCCAACTTCTCTTAAATGATCAAGGAAGTGTCCTAAAAAAATCATGCATCTCACCTTCTATAAAAAGCCAAAGGCTGCCAGCTGTATTGCATGCCATTAAGTCTTGCAACCATCCCTGATCATCCAAGAAGCCCCTACGAGATGACCTCAATAAGGGAGAGGAGCAATGAAAAGAAGTTGTATTTAGCCTATGAACACATCCGAAAAGTCTTGGCAGCAAAGCATTTTAAAAAGATGACTGGTTGTCTCCTCTCTTCCACACAATGCAAGAAGCATCTGAAATACAATCTTTGTGCAATCATGTCTTCACCGCTTGCCCTTGATGAAGCATTAACCATCACAAGGCTTTCTGTTTAAAACGTGACCTTTCCTTCCAAATGGTTTGGCAATGCCTTTGCCACCGCAATTCAAGCATTGACACACCATCCCTTATTTAAACACAAAGCAATAGCTAAGTGTGCTCACTTTCCCACACAAGTCTTTTGCCACAGCTATAAAATGCATTTCCATTACTCCACATCCAATCCCTACAATAAGGGTTTGATCCATGAAGTTGCAATTTGAAAAGACAAATTTTGGTGACCACTTTGCAAAGCTTGTGATAAGCCACCTCATTTGTTGCACTTGACTTTTAGGTGCGGTTTAAATCGCTCCAGGTGTGATGGCTACAACTCGTAATTCCATAAGTCCACCTACCAAAATAAACCTTTTTCCTATAAGAGATTTGATGTTTTCACAGTCCATGTGATCGATCAACTGATTTCTGAATTAAATTGTGTGCTTATTTTTTATCGACGCGTTTTAAATCATCATCCGTGATTCATCCTTGGGAAATTCGAATCACCATACGAATTTCCTAAGGATGAATCATGGATGGTGATTCGAAATGCGTCAATCAAAAATCAGCACACAGTTTTACCCAGAAATTTATTGATCAATCCTTTTCCTTTAAACCTTTTACCAGCAAAAGTGGGTAAAAGACCAATCTTCCCATGATGAGGATGAAATGTCCAAATAGGTCATAAAGCTAGGCCACAAGGATCAAAAGGTCCCTCATATTCCCATTGAGGATAATTTGAAAGTACTTTCCAAGTATCCCAAATTCGCTTAAGCAATGTTTATCCAATAAGAGGAAAGGCCTTGGCATTACCCATCATATCACAAAGTTTAAAAAGACCCCTACTCCTTTGAATTTGATGCGCAATAGGACTAGTAAAGGAGCTGCACTAGTGCATTGCCTTCTACAACTCTTACAATCCATTTCCCTACAAGGGATGTTCCATGGGATCTAATGCCAGAAAACCCCAAACCCCTTGCTCTGTTGGAAGAGCACAAAGGTCACAGGCTACTAAAGGAGTACCTCTCTTTCCCCATTCTTTTGCAATAAAAATTTTCTAACAATTTATAAGTTGTCTAAGATGGTAAGGGGCAAGAGGAACAATATATGTCACGCTACTACAATCTTCCGACAATTGCAATTGTCCCTAAAATATGGAGATCAAGAGATTCAAGAACATTCCAAGTTTGGAACATCTTTTCAAATTTGGCCATTATCCAACAACATTGATTTGCAATAGAGAGTTGAATAAGAAAGGGAATACTCAAATAGTAAATTATTTCACCCGGTTTTAAAATCTTCCCTCTATGGTTTAGCCAAATCGGAGGTTCAACTTCACAAATTACTAGATCTCTAATTTTTCCTCGCTAACCACTCCAATACCAATGTGCTTTCAAGAGTTAAAGCTGAGTGATCAGCAAAACACACATTAAGCAATTGTTTGTCATTCGAAAACCAAATCCTTTACTTTGTCCTTGCATTCTAGCTGCCTCCCGAAGATTACCAAGAGCATTGGCAGTGATCACATATAAATAAGGAGCTAGAGAAGAGCCTTGTCGTATGAACCAATAAAGAAGAATATCAAGGGGAATTCCCAGCTAGCAGATGATTTCACTATGTATTATAATCTTCCATCTTTGGTTTAGCCAAATTGGAGGATCATATTCAGCAATGACTAAAACCTTTGTTTTTTCCTCACTAGTTACTCCACTACAGCGATCGCAAAGGTGTCCAAATATAGCAATGTGCTTTCAACTGATTGTTGATTCAGTTCAAGAGTTAAAGCTGAGTGATCAGTAAAATGCACATAAAGCATTTGTTTGCAACTTCAAAAAAAATCCTATAATTTTTCCCTACATTCTAGCTGCCTTCGGAAGATAACAAAGGGCTTCGGTGACGATCACATATAAATAAGGAGCTTGATGGAAGCCATGTCATATGGACCTCTAAAGAAGAATGGGTTTAGGCCGGATTTCATTGATATTGACTCTTGTAGAATCCTATGAGAAAAATGTCTCAACAACCTTGTGGACAAAGGAACCGAACACCAGCCAATCCAAACAATTCAAGATAAAGTCCCATTATATCCTATAAAAGGCCTTATCAAATTCAATCTTCAGAAAGAGAACCTTTTGCTTAGATCCGAGGACTCCCCAAGCTACGATAAGATCAAGAAGAAGAAACATCCATTGATAAACCCAAACTCTCTCTTCGGACTATCTGTGCCACAAGAAGCTTGATTCTTCTAGCAATTAAAAGAATTTTATAAGATATATTCAAAAGTACAATAAGGCACTATTCTCCTACCATGTCCCTCCATGTTCCCCTACAAATAAATTTTGTGGGACCTCCTACTCTTCTAATCCTTACTCTCTGTATAAAAAATCCACACAAGGCTTGCATTCTTTTGGTGAAACACTTGATTGACAAGGTCCAAAAATGCGCTCCGCAAAGGATCGCTACCAAACAAATTGAGAATCTTCTTTTAAAACCTTGAAAAAAAATAGAATTTGAAGCAATTCCTTCATTAAGTTCTCATTAGTCCCTCTAAACACATAAATTTGGTATTAGACACTTGGCAACATCAATTTTGACATATTTTTACATATTTGGACTTGAACGTACACATTTGACAAAATTTTGTGCACACTCTCCCCTATCCATTTACTCACTTATTTTCATGGCCAACCCAATTTCTAAATATACGTATTCTAAATCACCCTAGTTTGTGCAATAATGCTTTACGATCCTACGCAGACTATCCCCATATTCCAGATCACTTATTTTCCCTCTTTGGACACTGCCGACAACAATCGGACTGTCGCGGTTTGCCGCAAGTATCCACCTCTACTAGTAGCACCCAGGTACCTCTAATGACTACTTTTCAAATTCAAATGTTTCCATTAGGTCGCCAAAACACATTTCACATCTCGGTAAGTGGGGGGAATATCAAAGAGTCCTCTATAAATGCAAATCAAGCCAAAGGCCATATCTATCTAGCAATCATATTGACAGGTTCTATCAAACTTGAGAAATCCATTGACACTCTCTTGAGACATTACCCCAAAGGCATACGCATCCAAATCTCTTCAATGGAGCAGCCTTAGAGCCAAGTCTAAATACAAGAAGTTATAAAGTGTTGAAAGTCAAAGCATTGCATTGCATTCTAGTGGATCACAATTGAGCACACACACCTAGATGGGAGAACAACATGCGGTTTGAGCCCTCTTCGAAGTATTGAAACGTAGGCAACACTCAATCACTCAGCGGGTAGTGGTTGGGGTTACTCAAACTTCAACCCATCTTTCTAACCTCTTTTAAATGGTCCCCTTGTGTTGAAAGTGCAATCAAAGTTTCAAGGCAAGGAGAAGCAAATCAAGGATATGCGCACAAGATTGAGGACAATCAAATACACATGAATCATCTACAGGTGCATGCACAGCGATCTAAGGCAACGTAGACTAGCAAAATATATAGGACAATACTAGCATAGACTGGACAGTATTGGTCATTATATGTGTCTGAACTTCGCCGTTAACCCGCACAGATTTTGGGAGTTTATTTCCTAATTTGCATTGTTAAAGAGCTAAAACAAAACATTTTCAATGATTGTGACATGAGTAGTGAGCAGTATAAATCATAAAATGAGCTAAGTGCTATATCAATATCTCTTTTACATTCAGATTCGTATGGTAAATGCCCTATCTTACATAATATGAATTTCAATAGTTTATCTTATTTAGATCACCTTAATCTAAAAATAGTTAAAACATTCCGATGACCCTGATCTTTGTCTTGAGTGTAGCAGCTCCTACGTCTTTCTCCCTTAGGGTTTCATCTTTTCTTTTTAGGTTTCAGATTTCTTTTGCATTAGGGTTTCCGATCTGATTTCTAATTTTTCATTTATTTTCACATAATCATAATGAAAGATATAATAAATATGGATGGTTATAAGGGAAATGATTATATTGATTTTCCTAATAAATTTGATGATATAGATCAAAAAGGAACTTACTGAATATCTTAAAATGAATCCACACATGATTAATGCATTGTTATATGGAACTAGAGATGTAAAGAAAAAGCTTGCTTGGTGCTGAGGAACCTACATTTGAAAAACAAAATGCTAAAATTTTAAATGATACTAAAGACATCTAAAATTAACTATTGCTCTGTCATTACCAATTTTATCATTATCCATCACTAATTATCATCATCTCTAACCACACTAATATCATTGTCTTAACATCACCATTTACATCCCTTCCACATCACACTAACCTTACAAAATCCTTTGCATCAATTAATCATCCACTTATCATCCTATTTAGTCTCTAATCAAATCCTCATATCATTAAGAAATTTTATATTCCTTGTCAACTACCCTCAACTACCACCACTAAGGCTCCTACAAATCACCTCCTTAATCCCTACCTAATCCCCAACTAATCCCTCATTAATTATCCTAACTCAATCTAGAAATTTTTAATCTTCCTTCAACCTTGTACCACCCTTCCTAGAATCTTCCATTAATTTTAAGTTCGTAAAATCCAAAAACCAAATCATCTCATCAAATTATGGCCATTGATCTTCATCTCCCATGGACAATTCTCAACCAAAGATTTCTTCCGTGAATCTCTATAAATGGAGCTGCATCCCCATGCAAATCCGAGAGCTTTGAATAGGAAATCTTGCAATGCAATAGTGCCATTACCTTGTCCAACTAACCATCCAACCCACAACAACATGCTGTCCAATTCTTGAGTCATCCATAGCAATCACACATCCAAGCATCAAGCACCAATTCAACAATCCTTTGGAGCTATCAACAACGTCAAGGAGACATTCACATGCAAATTTGAGATATAAACTTTCATTTTTGTTCTTCATTTACTTTGCATTTGAATTCCTGTTCCTTTTGTTCAGTCTGAGGTATTGTGATTGGGATTAGAGTAGGAGCGTTGCATGTGAATTTCATGGTTTCTAGCAAATAACTCTAATCTTTACCACATATACATTTTTGGCAACCATGGTGGGAGCAAATCCCTTGACAATTGCTTGTCAGGCCCCTAGATTGTTCTAGCAAGCTTGCAGGTTTATTAGAAGTTTAATTGGTATCCAAAATCCTCTGTTTTTTTGTGAATTTTTCAAGCCCAGACTTACAGCGACTTTGAACTATGTAGTAGCGACTTTGCTCTGTGTAGCAGTCGCTTTGCCACCACTATTAACGGCTTTGATCACTAACCATTGTTGCCCTTCGATCGTTTGGACTAACCTTGACAGTTTTCTGCCCGTGGATTGATTGTTCTATGCAGCTGAAGCAAAGCCGCTATTCACATATTTGCAACTTCGTTCATCTAGTAATGGCTTTAATTATAATCATAGCGATTTTGTCTTTTATAATCTGTTTTGTGCAGACAATGAAGTCGTTACTGCAAAATAGCGACTTGGACCACGAAAAAAACTTCGTTTAGATTGTTAGCGGCTTTGATTTTTCATCTAACTGTTTTTTTGTTTTTGTCTACAACGAAGTTGTCATTCTCGAATTAGCGACTGACATCAATACCGGCGACTTTGTTAACTCTTTAGTAGCATTGTCCTTTATCTTTTCTATTATGTCTATTATTTGTTCTTAACGGCTTTGATTAAATTCCTAGCAGCTTTGTAATCCAAATTAGCGGCTTTGTAGTCAAAATTAGTGGTTTTGTTTTCTGCTATGTCTAATCTATCCTAGTGACTTTGTTTTGTGCAATAGTGGCTTTGACCTGCAAATCAATGACTTCAACCTATGTAATAGCGGCTTTGACTTATGATAGTTTGTTTTGCAAGTTTCCCATCAAGATTGAAAATCAAACTACTACAGTCCATCAAAGTATCAGCAATCAGAACTCTTTTGTAAATAATTTTTGAATCATAATCACATGTTAATCAAGTTAATTAATTAGATCTTGTGTATGTGTCTAGATTGTGTTGGCTTAGTCTTGTGTTTGTGTGTGTGTTTCACCCAATGCAAGATTGTGTATGCTCTCCCCTCGCACCCGTAGGGCGACCTTGAGGATCAAAAGTAAATGGCACCTCCCTTTGTTCTTTTTTTCTAGGGGCAACATGACATGGATTTGATCACCATGCACTTGTCATGGTCCTTAGGTAGGTTGTGACATGCATTTCATCACCACGCACTAATCCAAACTCCGTGTCCTGGCAGAGTATAAATATCAAGGACAATTGTCATAAAGCTAAATGGGATTCCCCATAAAGGGTTCCATGAAGTGAGAAGGTCATACTCTAATACTCAGGTATCAGACAACATCCTTACACGGACTTGGGTCCCACATACCATAAGGTATTTATGGGATGCACCTAGAGAGCCTCGTATAGCCTAGATTAAGACCCTTCAGCCGCAAACAACTATCAGTGCAGAGGAGACAACATCCATAAAGATCACTCACCACATAGAGACATAGAGTAAGGGTTGGGAGACCAACCTAATCACCACTTTATGTGAGTAGATCGGAGGGCTCTTAGTTGAGTTGCACACCCTTATCTACTAGCATAGGCTTGTGGCTTGTTTGGTCTTGTTTGAGTGTTGTCGAGACCTGTACCATTTGAAAAACTCATACCCTACACCAAACAAGAATCTAATCAAAATCGATAATCCAAAATCAACAAAGACATAGGCATCCCTTAAATCCAAACACATCGACATCCCTTTATCCAAACACGTCGACCAATACCCTTAATCCAACCCCCAACAAGTCAACATCCTACACAAAGTCCAATCCCGTCATTACCTCGTCAATTCAATCAAAAACATCACCTATAGCCTAAGCGTGTCCATATCACACTTATCAAACCAACCACCCTAATTATACCAAATCTGCACTCATCTCGAATCATATCCAACCCATCAATTACTCATACGCTTACCCTAACCTGCATAGGCAACAACCCCCGTCACATATTACAACCAACATCATAAGCTTACTTGGACCCGAGGCCTAGTCAAGTTTGACTCATATTGTCAAATCCAATCATCCACTTTAGTCTAACCTAATCATCCACGTCATCCAAATCAAATTGAGCAAATCATATCAAAGTCATCCAATCAGTTGAGCTAACCTAATCAAACCAATCCAACTTCCTCTAATGTCACCTATAACCTAGTCATCCAATCAAATCAATCAAAGGTTAACAACTTGTCAAACACATTCTTTAGCTAGTCAAACCTAGCTCTCATCAAAATTTAGGGTCATTTGCAAACCCTAATCAATCTAGTCAATCAAGTCTAGGGTTACATCCAAACAACCCAAAGTCACATCCAAAAGCTTGTCTTAGCTCGTCATCAAATCCAAATGTCAAATCAACATCAAGGGTTATTATATCGTAATCAAATCCAAGTTTAGTCAGCTTGCATCTAAACAAGCTAATCAAGACAAATGTCTCACATCACATTAATCCAAAGAAAAACTTGAATCAATCTACGCAAAATCGTATCAAGAAGGCATAATCCAAATCTGGTCCAGAAAATCCAAACATTCAACAATCATTTCCTAATCTATTTGTTCAATCCCCCACACCTGTCGATTGGAGCCAATGAATCACATCATCCATCTTTTCCCCCATTTTGATCCATGGCACCCAAAACAGATTTGGATATTGCCCAAATCAAACAATACATCTTTTCAAACAAAGATACTATCCTTTTGCAGGTCCCACAAATGGGGGCCCGACTTCCTGCAAACTTTGATCCCATAAATCTGACTTCTATCATGAGCAGGAACAATTAAGTCTTTCCATGTCAAAATCAGCCTGCTCGTAGCACCCAAGCTAACCAATCACAATCAAGCTTTCCATCTACCAGTTGCAATCTTGATCATGACACCCACCATCACACTAGCAAATGGAAACCTATCCTGGCAACCCTATCCAATAGCAGTCCAGCCCTTGAGCCACCTCAAATGCAATCATCCAGCCGTGTCCTGCCATTGCTACACCAAGGACAATCATCCGACCCAGAATCAAATGCTTCCACATTCAAACAAGCTTGTGAACAGAGACAATATACTCCTTTAAATGAATCCTTGGAAGCTATCTTTTACCAACTAGCCGCAACAAATCTATGCATCAAACCTTTTGATCCAACCAAACCTAAGCCCTCTTGGTATAAAAAGGGGTGAATACTATTAATTTCAAAAAATCTAGGGACATTCCATTAATAGATGATTCAATTCAGAAATTATATACAAGATCTAATTGACCATGGCAACATAGAAATCATAATCGAATTAGATGAATCCACGTCCGAGAGTGAGCAGGAGGGGATATGCCAAGATTCCTTTCTAGATCACAATCAAACTCGTCCATTTTCGAATCAAGATCAAGAGAACGAACCTATCTTTGACAAACCCATCTTCAACAAAGAAACCATCTTTGACGAGCTTCACTTTGATGAGCCTCTCTATGATCATTTACCCACACTCGAAGAGCCTATCTTCGACAAACCTATCTTTAATCCGCCAGTCTTTGACAAACCCCTCTTCAATGAGCCCACCTTTAAAGAAACCATCATTGACCAACAATCCATCTTTTATCCATAACACAAAATCCCCCATTTCAAGGAATCCCTTTGTCCCAAAGCCTTCATCACCAAGCATAAAGTAAAGAAGGTACTTGTGGACAACACAATCCAAAAGGACCTCCATGAGGCCACAATCCAAACATCTACTATCAGCAGCAAACCAATCCAAACATCCCCTATTGGCACATCAGAAACAACATCCAAATCAACATTAGACTCATTATCAGCATCCACATCAGGGTTACCATCACAATCAAAGTCACCATCAACATCTACGTCTTAATCAGTGTGGCACAACATCGGCTATGCACCTCCTCAAGACATCAATGATTCATTCACGATTCTTGAGGAAGTTTTCTCCGACATCAAAACAAGTCCTCCCAATAACCTCTACGAAGATCGTGTTGCCCTCAATCCTTTCATCGACAACACCAATCCTTTCATTGATATCCCCCATTCTTTTTACAGCTTTAATCCTTTCCATCATCTCGACAATCACCCTCCCGCAACCGTCGATTGGGACCAACAGAATCACACTCCATCAAACTCCTTTCATAACAGCGCATCAGTTGCAAAATCCATAGGGATCCAAGATAGCATCCAATCAGCAGAGCATAATAAGGAAATCAGCTTCAATTCAGTAGCAAATCCAATAATCGGCCAAATCAAAAATCAACGTCCCCTAGTTAAAACCTCTGTGAGGTGCTAGTAGGCAATCTAAATCAAAATAGTGAAGAAAATCAAAAATCAAAGTCCCTTAATTTAAACCTCTTTGAGGTGCTATGGGACAATCAAAGTCAAGTAGATCCAGTAGATCAAGAAGAGTCTATTGGCAAAAAACTCTTTGAGGCGTCAATAGACAATCACATCAACTCTGCATCATTTGATCAAGATAACGGAACGGTTAACACTCCTCAAAGCATTCAGATCATAGAAAAGAAGAGTCTTGAGGTCTCTGGCCTTGCAACATTTGAAATCATGTTGCATAAAGCACAATTGGAGCATCTAGAATCACCAATGATGTGTGTACCTGTTAGTCCTAGTTTCCAGTATTCTAAAATTATACATCCCATCATGATCCTATCATCCATCCAAGTCCTATACACCACCAACAAATCAAATCCTTAATCCAATCCATACCACACCTCACCCTCTCGAGCAGCATTGTCTTTCGTAGGGGCTACAAAGACACCTTGTTAAGATGTCAAGAGGAAGCCGAATCAACAATCAACAAAGATCACAATGGCATCAGTGAAGCCAGCATTGACAACACCAACCTAGTAGCAAAGCTATCCAGAACAAGTTCAATTGAAGATCGCAAGTCATTAGCATCATGCATCTCGAACGCCTCCAATAAATCGAGATGTCTTCAAGCCATCCAAAAAAAATCATTCATCCAATGGTGAAAACTAGTTTTCTAACAAGTACCATGATGAAAACCAAATTTCCAACGTCATGCATAAATAATTCATTGCCCACAAGTCCTTCAACACTAGTGCAAAATCCACTTCATCCCTCCATTGATATCCTAATATCCATTTTCAGCCCCATCTGCATCGAAATCCTTATTCATCTTAACCATCCTTATCCATCCTAAACATCATGTGTCATCTTGTTTTCCATCCTATCAGGTCCATCCTTTCTTCCCGTCTTGACCTTCATAAGGAAGTGGAAGAAGTCTTGATATATGTTCTGAAAACATCTTGGCATATCCTCCAAGTAGCACTTGGGCGATAGGACATTTGGGTCCCATGCAACGTGGTCCTTGGAGATCCCTAGTCCATTCTTCATTGTCAATCATCCTCTCTATGCATCATCCAAACCCTTTCACCGTTTCCCATCCCGTTTGCTAGGCTTGGTTTTAATTTTGGTAGTGACCACCCTTTTGTACATACAAACAATCGGAAAAATCCCAAAAAAATCTAAAAATCATAAAATCTAAAAAATCCAAAACATCCCAATTGTCTTGTCCTACATCTTAAGAAAAATACAAATCCATATCCTTATCAAAATCAAAATCTTTGTCCAAATCCATATCCCTTATCCAACAATTCATTATGACTATCCTTTATCTAATTGTCTATCAAATCTAACTTCATGGTATATATCATTGCCTACGGGCAAAAAACCAAACGAATCATGATCTGTTCAACCATCTCAATGATTTTCAACGGCACAACAGACAAGACACCGATTACATCAAAATGCATCACATAAACTACATGTAAATACTTGTGTGTTTATTTTACTTGTATGATCTTTGATGATGTTTGACTTATCATGTACATATCCTTGTTTGATCATCTATGTTTATCTGCTTATCTGCAATTGTTCATTTAAGTGTCTTTGATTAGGAAATTTGTGGATATCTCTGTTCATCTTTTATCCATTTTATCGTTTGTGCAAATAGCATATGGCAAACATGTCATCTTGGTTCCTTATACCAATGGTGCATTACACTACATGCTACTTGTACACTTTGTTTTTAATCTTTGTATCTTTTGCGTCAATCCAACATGCATTATGGCTAGAAGTCATCATGGTTACCCATAGGTGCATACTACCTAGTGCTCCATCAAAACATGATTGCTTATACATATGGATCAAGACCATGGCATCACAAAATCATCACTTACAAAACATCCAATCATCAAAACCCCTACCGAAACTATACATTAAATCATCTATCTAAACCAATCATCTACAAAACTCTATCCAACATCCAAATCCAATCATCCATCCAATCACATCAACAACCAAATCACATCATCTAAGTCCATCATCAATCAAAGTCAATCATCTAATCTAATCAAATCGAAAATCCAATCATCTACCCAATCAAATCATTTTTCAATCCAATCATCTATCCTTCCTCTAATCATATCTAACAATCACAATCATCGCTAATCTAACATTTCTACTAACATCCATCATCCTCATCAATCCTAATCAGTCTCCTCGGGGCATCAATGAGGCATCGTCATCATCTAATCTATCATATCATCTATCATCACATAATTCCCTTTTAGGGAGAACTACATCGACCTGAGGTCCATATGAACTATGCAGGCAATGCTCAATCACATGGGTTATCTGAGGTCATCTTGGTCGCAATCTCACAATTATAAACAATCATTTGCAATCATTCATCATTTTCTTCTAACTATCCAAGTCTCTATCCAATCTCATTCAACCTATCAAATCCTTCATCAATATGATCCATCATCATTAATCCATGCAATCAATAGAATCCTTGAGCTACAATCAATCGGTTCATCTCGATCAACTAAGAAACATCGCTCCTACATCCAAGCTTGTCGCCTCTGCTCCCATGTATACATCATCACTTAGGGCAAATCAAGTGTGCAACTAATCAGTCAATCCAAATCCAAATTAGTCCAAAATTAAATCCAAAGTTGAGCTTAATTCCAAATCAACCACCATCCACTCAATCATTTCCTTGATCTTTCCATTCAATCTCCCTGACTTGTCGATTGGGAACTGACAAATCATGAAATCCATCTTTTCACCCATCTAAATCTAATCAATTGATCAATCAATCAGTCGATAAAATCAATCATAAACCAATCAATCAAATAGTCAATCAATCAATTAGTCAGTCAATCAATCAATCCAATCGAAGCTCGTAGCTCTCTCCAGCATATATCGTTGCCTAGGATATGTCCAAAGCTCGCAACTTTGATAATCAATCTATCTAAAGTTTATAGCTTCCCCTTTTCACATGTTGTTGACCGAGGCACGTCTAGGGTCATAACTTTATCCATCTCGCTCCCTCATATATATCATTACCTACAGCACCATCAATTTATCAAATCCAAATATCGATCAAATTGTAGCTCATCAATTAACAAAATTGCATCATATCCATCAGATCTATCCCATCTACTGAATCCAGCCCAAACCCTCTTTCTTCCATCCACACATCCTACCCCTCATTTTCTTTCGAGTGGCCATCCATCTTGTTTCTCCCCACATGACCCTCGAGGGGGCATCACCCACTCTAACTTTCATCCACTTACTAACTCGCATGACCTTTCACTTCTTTGAAAGGACATTATTTATTCCAATTGCAATGCCCTTTCAAAGAGGGGCAAAATATAGACATCTAAAATTAACCATTTCTTTGTCATTACTAATTTTATCATTATCCGTCATTAATTATCATCATCTCTAACCACATTAATATCATTGTCTTAACATTGCCCTTTACATCCTTCCACATCACACTAAACTTACAACATTCTTTATATCAATTAATTATCCACTTATCATCCTATTTAGTCTCTAATCAAATCCTCACATTATTAAGGAATTTTATATTCCTTGTCACCTATCCTCAACTACCACCACTAATACTCCCACAAATCACCTGCTTAATTCGTATCTAATCCCCACTTAATCCCTCATTAATTATTCTAACTAAATCTAGAATGTTTTAAGCTTCCTTGAGCCTTGCACCACCTTTCCTAGAATCCTCCATGAATTTTAAATTCATAAAATCCAACCACCAAATCATCTCATCAAATTATGGCCATTGATCTTCATCTCCCATAGAGATTTCTCAACCATTGATTTATTCCATGAAGCTCTATAAATGGAGCTACATCCCCATGCAAATCTGAGAGCTTTGAATAGGAAATCTTGCAATGCAATAGTGCCATCACCTTGTCCAACAAACCAGCCAATCCATAGCAACATGTTGTCTAACTCTTGAGACATCCATAGCAATCATACATCCAAGCATCAAGCAACAATTCAACAATCCTTTGGAGCAATCAACAATGTCAAGGAGGATAGATTCACATGCAAATTTGAGGTATAAACTTTATTGTTTGTTCTTCATTTGGTTTAAATTTGAATTCTTGATCCTTTTGCTCAGTCTAAGGTATTGTGATTGGGATTAGAGTAGGAGCTTTGTGAGTGAATTCTATGATTTCTTGCAAATAACTCTAATCTTTACCACGTATATAGATACTAATCAAACTTTTAGAGGCATAGATCTCTAGCAAGTGTTCAGACCAGTACTGTTACTACTACTATTCATATGTCTACACCTATGGCTACACAAGTGGTGCCCAGCAATGGTGTGGGGGAAACACAAGTTCATCCTAGGATTTTTATGGC
The DNA here is from genome assembly GCA_037957365.1 of Torreya grandis. Lineage (NCBI taxonomy): Eukaryota > Viridiplantae > Streptophyta > Pinopsida > Cupressales > Taxaceae > Torreya > Torreya grandis. The sequence goes on from JARHVA010003246.1 coordinate 1,836,097, forward strand.
TATTCGTACACAGCGTATTTTTGTACCTCCTAGGCTTACTACTTGTGACATCATCTATTGTTAATCAATCTTATATTGCTACTAATCAAGGGCTTATACGAACTATTCTCAATCTTCAAACTACCATTTCCCAATTGGAACAAGGTTCTTATAGAGCGGATCATTAGAAACAGACTCAGTGCGGTTCACAAGTGAACGTGTGTTTTCTATTTCAGAGGAAGTCAATCATGACTTTGTCAATTCAACATGGGATAATGTTTGCATCTCAGATACCAGTGCCATGCCGCATATGACTTTCCAAAGGGACTTCTTTGAGGAGTTTCATAAAGAAAGATGTGGTCCAATGGTCCAATGTATTTGGCAAACATAATAGTCTACAAACTGAAGGTAAAGGTACAATTCGACTCAAGCCACCAAGGCTTCCAGATTTCATCCTCAAATGTCCTATACCTTCCTCAATCAAAAATAAACTTTGTCTCTAGTCCTCATTTGACAAGAAGGCCACTCCATTCTGTTGGATGATGGAAAGATGCAAATGAAAATAAAAAGTGATAATGCAATCGTCTTAACTGGATTTGAGGAAGAAAAGTTGTTGAAACTCAAAGATGAACCTTCAATTCTAAGAAATTTCGCGTATCTCGTTGAAGAAGGAATGTCAATTAGTCTTCTTCAACATGCAAGATTTGGGCATACTAACTATGACAACATTTGAGCAATGCAAAAGAATGGTGTTGTAGGTCTGCCAACACTACCCAAACATATTAAAAAATGTGAAGCTTGCATATTGGCTAAACATGAAATTCAACCATTTCAAAAGGTCAAAATAGAAAGATGACAAAAAATGCAGTTGGATCACTATGATTTGTGTTTTCTGTCAATTCTTTTTGTCGGTGGTCATAAATACTTTATGTTGTTCATTGATCACTATAGTAGGACTTGGATCTACTTTATGAAACAAAAATCAAAAACCTTTGAAACTTTTCAAAGGTTTTGAACAATGATTGAAAATGAAGCACAATCTCGTATTGGGACACTGAAGACTGATAATGGTGGTGAATTCACGTTAAATGCGTTTGAAGCCTATCTCAAGCAAAATGGTATCAAACATTATCTCAGAGTCCCTTACACTCCTCAACAAAATGGAGTAGTTGAGAGGATGAACAAAACCATAATGAACATCATTCAAGGCTCCATAGATTGCATAACCGGCGAGTAACCGTTGATTACTCAATTACTCACTAGGAAAAAGCTCGAGTGGTTAACTACCACTCAAACTCGCTGCAAAAAAAAATCGTTGGTTTTTTAGTACCCTTGTTGGTTATAGGCAGTTATTGGCAGTTATTACCGGTTATTGGCGATTATTGGTTGTTATTACCAATTATTGGCAGTTATTGGCAGTTAATGTTTTTTTGATAGATTTAATTATTTTTTTACCTTTGTCGATTATTCTCAGTTATTCGACTACCTCTGTCGAATAACCATTAGTTACCCAAAATTGCCCCTTGGCGAGTACTCGCCAGTTATGGTTATGCGAACTATGGTTCAAGCAATGTTGTATTTCAAAGGGGTAAATATGTATTTCTAGGCAAAAACAAATAATAATGTATCTCTACAACAGGTCACCATCAACAACCCTTCAAATTACGGCTCCATATGAAGCAGCGCACAAACAAAAAAGAGAAAACGAAAACAAGAAAACCTCATAATCAGACTCAACACAAATCACAAGTGAATGTGTGCTTTCTATTTTGGATGAAGTCAATAATGTCTCTATCGATTGAACATGAGGTAATGTGTGGGTCCTAGCTATATGCTAGTGCAAATGTAAGTGCAAAATTAACAAAGCAAGTTAGAAATTCAAACAAAAGGAATTGAACTCATTCTAACAAATGCAAAATCACCTCGGATGAGCAAAAGAGAGAATTGTGCGTACCTTCACTTACCAAAGACAAAGAAAGCCTCTCTTGATGGTGCACTGAGCTCTAGATGATGCTTGGGATGTGGATGCTCAATGTCAATTTGTGCACGAACAAACCGACATCATGTCCCCTTGTGAATGGCTTTGATTGTTTGATGGATGCTTGCTTGATGAATGATGATTGTTCTTGATATCGACAGAGTATAGCTAGGCTCTCTTGGCTTGATGAAAGTAAGGAGTGTGAGCTCAATTTATAGATTTTCAGGATGAATGTGGACTGTTGATCTTGATGCAAGATTAAGGGTTGAGAATGAGTCAACTTCCTCATTCAATGAGGGAGCTTGAGGGTTAAATGTGGGGAGTTGAGTGTGTAAGGACTTGGATTTATGAAGAGTAGCTTAAATGCACTTCTCGTCCCTTGCCTTGGAATTTGTTGATTAACTTGGGGATTTGAAATGATTTGCTGATTTTTGGATTTATTGATTTTGGATATTGTGGAATTTGGCATTCCAATGATTTTTTTATTAGAACCAATTAATTAATTAATGCGATTGATTAGTTAATTAATCTGTGTTTGGCACTTAATGGGATTGGCTTGATGAAAGTAAGGAGTGTGAGCTCAATTTATAGATTTTCAGGATCAATGTGGACTGTTGATCTTCATGCAAGATCAAGGGTTGAGAATGAGTCAACTTCCTCATTCAATGAGGTAGCTTGAGGGTTAAACGTGGGGAGTTGAGTGTGTAAGGACTTGGATTTATGAAGAGTAGCTTGATTGCACTTCTTGTCCCTTGCCTTGGAATTTGTTGATTAACTTGGGGATTTGAAATGATTTGCTGATTTTTGGATTTATTGATTTTGGATATTGTGGAATTTGGCATTCCAATGATTTTTTTATTAGAACCAATTAATTAATTAATACGATTGATTAGTTAATTAATCTGTATTTGGCACTTAATGGGATTGGCAAGGTCCAATTGTACAATTGGATCAATCGATTGGATGTGATGATCAAATAGTGACAGGTTGATCAAGTATACATCTAACAAAATTAGGGTTACGATGTGGTGCAATAATGGGATTAGGGATATGATGTCAAGATTCGGGCTGAAAACGTTAATCAAATTAACAATTTGGGCTTATAAGAGAAATTAGGGTTTAAAAGGCAAAATAGAGGATAGTGATGACAGTGCATAGTTGCAACATCGAGATGGCAAAAAAGAGGTGGCTGCACTAAATATTGGTGCTATGTAGCATATGAGTTTCCGAAGGTACTTCTTTGAGGAGTTTCATGAAGAAAGATGTGGTCCAGTGTATTTGGCAGACATAATAAGTCTACAACCTAAAGGTAAAGGTACAATTCAACTCAAGTCACCAAAGCTTCCAAATTTCATTCTCAAAAATGTCCCATACCTTCCTCAATTGAAAAGAAACTTGTCTCTAGTGTTCATTCGACAACAAGGCAACTCCATTTTGTTGGATGATGGAGAGCTACAAATCAAGAGGAAATGCGATAATGCAATTGTCTTGACTGGATTTGAAAAATGAAAGTTGTTGAAACTCGAAGATAAGCCTTTCAATCCAAGAAATTTTGCTCAGCTAGTCTTCTCTGGCATGCAATATTTGTGCATACTAATTATGTCAAAATTCGACCAATGCAAAAGAATGGTGTTGTAGGTCTGCCAACACTACCCAAAGATATTGAAAAATGTGAAACTTGCATACTGGCTAAACATGAAATGGAACCATTTCAAAGGTCAAAATGAAAAGCCAATAGAAATTGTAGTTGGTTCACTCTAATTTGTGTTCTCTGCCAATTCTTTAAGTTGGTCGTCATAAATACTTCATGTTTTTCATTGATCACTACAACAAAATGACTTGAAACTACTTTTTGAAACTTTCAAATGTTTCGAACAATGATTCAAAATGAAACACAATCCCGTGTTGAGATACTGAGGACTAACAATGGTGGTGAATTCACATCAAAGGTGTTTGAAGCCTATCTCAAGCAAAATGGGATCAAACATCATCTTAGAGTCCTTACACTGTAATATTCCAAATCGGAATATTATACGTTAATTTGGATTTCTTGGAATTCCTTTTTGAAGTTCAACATAATATTCAATGAATATAGAATTATGTTCTTATTAACAAGATAATAAATTTATATAACAAATAATGTTGTATAATGATCAAATGTGCAATGTGGAATTATGGTTATAAGTATTCTAATATAGAACTCTCAAAGGGTTTCGTCCTTGAGGGGTTGATATCAAGGGGTTTCGTCCTTGTATCTAATAAATGAGAGGTTTCGTCCTCAATTATAAAAGAAGAGGCTGCTGCCTAAACTTCCGATAAAGGAATGAATGTCAAATCTGAATATATATCCTTTTCCTTCACCAAGTTCTTATAAATACCTTTCATAGCTTTGCATCAAATGATGTGTCTCCTTTCCAAAGTGATGTGTCTTTTCATCAAATGGAATGACTTGCATTAATATAACTTCTATTCCTCACATTAAATGTGGCGTTCCTTCGCATATGGCCAATTTATTTAATTCAATTGTAATTAATTTAATTGCTGGTTGTTTAGGCATTTGCATTGGTGATTTATTTACATTAATGCAATTCATGTTTATAGTCTCCTTTGTATTTGAGGATATTACAGACCTCCCTTCTTCAGATTGCTTGTCCTCAATCAATTTTAAACCCAATAGTACACTCCACAATAAACGATAATCCGCTCCAAGCTTAGATGTTTCTTTCCCCATCCTTGTAGAACTGATTGCATTATTATTAGTTCTCTCTTGCAAGGGATTTTTACAACTGCTCTTTCCCAGATCCCACAGCCTTCTGCCATTATAACCATTGTTGTAATTATTAATGAGCTCTTGGCTGAGCATAAGGATCCTGGGACCTTTACGTACTCCAAATTGATCATTTTTTGGGCTGCTAATGACCTGTTCAAGCTCATTTGTCACCAAATCTGCCCTTACAATCTCCACTAATGACTCACCTCCACTGTCCACAAAGACAAATCTTTTCATTGTGCTATTATGGAGACCAAGCAATGGTTCATCTTTGATAAAAGATTCATACATGTTTTCATTGCGATAATAGGACGAATTTATAGTTGTCATAAGATGATTCCAACGTTTGTTTGGCCGTTCAAGTTCAAGAACCATTGCCTCCAACTCAGACTCAGAGAATTCTTTGAGTGACGTTGTTGGTATGTTTTTCAACATTGAATAGTTTACTTCCACAAACTACTCCTGCAACTCAAGGTTGTTGCCTAAATCATTGTCAACCATCCAAATTTTATGCTCCTTCGGTAGCTGCTCTGTGATGACTTGTTTGACCGAATTTGGCTGCCATTCATCTTCCTCTAGGACACATTTTCCATATAAACGACAAAAATCTTTGAATGTCAATTCATCCCTTATCATAGGATCAAGATTCAAATATTTATTGTGACATTCATCAATATCATTGAAAATCAACTCAGCCTCATCTTTTTCCTGTATTGGTTCCTCTCATTGAAGGAATGTGAGCATGGGTGGGTGCACATAAGTCCTTGATGGGAGTCCTTCACAACTGTTATTAAATGTATAAACCTATTGTGCTTGTGATGATCTTCCCTCACCATTAGAATTTTGAGTTAGCGAGTTATTCAACTATTACATTTGTTGAACTAATTGTGACATCAACGTATATACTTGAATTTGCCCTTGGGCCCACTGGTCAAACTGTGCATCATTTATGTTGTTTATGTTGACCTTATGATTTGAATGCATAACACTTATTGAAACCTTCAAGCTAGCAGGATGAAAAGCTCTCATACCATTGTAATATTTCAAATCGGAATATTATACATTAATTGGATTTCTTGGAATTCCTTTTTAAAGTTCGACATAATAATATTCAATGAATATAGAATTATGTTCTTATTAACAAGATAATAAAGTTATATAGCAAATAATGTTGTATAATGATCAAATGTGCAATGTGGAATTCTAGTAATAAATGTTCTAATATAGAACTCTCAAAGGGTTTCGTCCTTGAGGGGTTGATATCAAGGGGTTTTGTCCTTGTATCTAATAAATGAGGGGTTTCGTCCTCAATTATAAAAGAAGAGGTTGCTGCCTAAACTTCCGATAAGGGAATGAATGTCAAATCTAAATATATATCATTTTCCTTCACCAAGTTCTTATAAATACCTTTCATAGCTTTGCATCAAATGATGTGTCTCCTTTCCAAAGTGATGTGTCTTTTCATCAAATAGGACTTGCATTAACATAACTTCTATTCCTTGCATTAAATGTGGTGCTCCTTCCCATATGGACAATTTATTTAACTTAGTTGTAGTTAATTTAATTGTTGCTTGTTTAGGCGATTCCTTTGGTGATTTATTTACATTAATGCAATTTATGTTTATGGTTTCCTTTGTATTTGGGGATATTGCATACACTCCTCAACAAAATGGAGTAGTTGAGAGGATGAACAGAACTATGATGAGCATGGTTTGAGCAATGTTGTATTTCAAAGGTATAAATATGCATTTCTAGGTAGAAGCAGCTCAAACAATAGTGTATCTCTGAAACCGGTCACCATCAACAACGCTTCAAATGAAGACTCCATATGAAGCAACTCAAGCAGCAATGTATCTCCGCAATAGTGTATTTTATTTTGATTTGTACATCATCATCCAACAGAATGGAGTGGCCTTGTCATCGAATAAGCACTAGAGACAACAAGTTTCTTTTCAATTAAGGAAGGTATCGAACATTTTTTAAGATGAAATCTAGAAGCCCTAGTGATTTGAGTTGAATCGTACCTTTACCTTCAAGTTGAAGACTTGTTATGTCTGCCAAATACATTGGACCACATTTTTCTTCATGAAAATCTCAAAGAAGTCCCTTCAAAAAGTCATATGCTACATGGAACTAGTTTTTAGGACCCAAGCATTATCCCAATTTGACTTGGCACAGGCATTATTGGCTTCATCTAAAATGGAAAGCACACATTCAATAGTGAACTGAGCTGAGTCTAATTCTGAGCTTTTCTTGTTTTCCTTTTCTTCTTTTTGTATGCAAGAGGCCTCAATTTTGTCCCATGATGTTTTGCATTCATGAGCATCATGGCTCCCTTTTCTGCCACAACGTTTACAAAATAAATTGTCTATCATTTTGCTTTTGATGTTGCCCATTGTTTTTGTCACTTTGGCCTCCTCTTCCCTTGTTTTTTCCCCTTTTCCTTCCTTTTTGGAAGATGAAGCCTTATTGGAAGAAGCATCCTTCAAAGAATTGACATTTTGATGAGCATAGCAAATACTTTCAATTGATTGCTTGTGTGCAAAGATTCCAAATAGGTTGAATATGTAGAAAGAAGAGTTTTTATGAATGCAATCACATATATGTCAAATTTTACACCATTAACATCAATATCATGTTTGATAACTTGGATTTTTTAGGCCAGACTCATCAGATCGCCAATTTTCAACTCAAGGTTGACAATTTTCATTGCACTTGTATTAACTCCAATTTTGAATGAGAATCTTAACAGTCTTTCAACTTCTGTAGTGCTTCCCATGGAGTATTGCACCCTTGTATATGATGAAAAACTTCTTCGTCAACTAAGGCCCTTATCAAGACCAATGCTTTTGAATTCTTGTGTTTCCATGATTGTAATTCCTTTGATTCCTTGGATTAAGCTAGTTTTGCATCCCTATCACAAATATCAAACTGCAAATAATTGAAGATGAGAGCGTTCTCCACTTATATGGACCATTCTTACAAGGTGTCATGTTCGATTAGTGTTGTGCCAACAATTGTTTTTATTGAATGCATTTTGCTATGAAAGGAGGTGGACTGGTTCCTTATCACTCCAAAAAAAATTAATTTTCTATATACACCTAGACCGATATACCAAACCTCTCAATATACTCATCATTCCTACATATCCGTTAGTATGTGAAAGAAGCTCATCCTTTCTATATACCCAACAGTACGTGAAAGGGGCATTAAAGCACATGAGATCAAAATGATACGTGGCACTTAGGTAGCATGAAAAAATGATTTGTTCTATCTATGAAACCTGCTTAATGAGAAGTCCTTGTACGTGAACGTAACAACCCTATACACTCGAAAATTCTTACTTTAAGGCTTTACGTCTAGCGATATACAAATGGATAATAGAAGGAAAATTAAAAAAAGAAGTTTTATCCTTCTTTCTCCCAGGCGATTTATAGGGACGATGTCTCAAACACCATTGTCATAGTTATATTAGGCAATAGATGCAGTAGTTCACACACAACAACATTAATCGTAAACGCAAACCAAATATATCATTAATACCGAAAGTTGCTTTTTTTCAGTTTGTTTGATTTTGTTTGCTTGGACCAAAATCAAATTTGTTTTGTTTTTTAATTGAAAATGTTTGTACAAAAAATGACTTATTGATTATTTTTAAATAAGTCAAAATTAAAAATTCCCTTATTGTATTTTGGGAAAATCCTCCAAAAATAAATGCTTTTCAAATTGTAAGCATAAAAAAATAAAAAATTTCAAAGCTAAAAAGAACTTAGCTTTGTTTTCTGTATGAATAAAATTTTAAAGCTTTTAATAAAAACTTATTTTGGAACGTCATACAACCTAGCAAGCACTTGAAACACTGTACAGACCTTGTGCATATAGCAGGGAGAATTGAATGAGAAGCTTAAAAGGAAAACGACAAAGTTGGAGGTGCATTTACAACTGCAATGCTCCAATGGCAGCAGGTCAGTGCTTCAGCAAGCCATGGCATTTGGAATGTCAAGCCAAACTGATTTGAATATCAATGCATAATTTTAGTGCCTCGATGCTGAAGCAGTGTCGTACAAGTGGTAGCAGGTGAATAACTGAGTAGAACAACACAAATTTTAATATTTTTCTTATTCCACCAACGCCTTTGTTGAGAGCAAGTCATGACAGAGAGAAACATTCAGGTCTAAAACACTCTAATTATTCACCACAATGATTGACAAAATGACTGAATAAGACAATCTTCACATTGAGTTTTTAATTGCAACAAATTTTGTGCAAGCCATAGAGCTATAAACTAGGAAGGAGGATTAGAAAAGAATAGGAATAAGCCTGTGCTCTGATATCAATGTTAGGCCAGGTAATTGAACTACGAAAATAAATTATATTGGTGCAAACCAAACTTGCATTTCATATATTGAAAGATAAGAAAGATTACAATAAATAGGCCACAGAGTGGCTGTTCATTTCATTTCCTACTATGACTATTCACCTTCTACTACAAGACAAAAGATATCCTATACCTAGGATTAATTAATATTATGTACAATAATATTACAAAATTTTCAAAGGAAATCAAGGATAACAACCCTCTTCTTTAGACGCTCCACACTTGATTTCTTCCTCATCTAAGCAATCACAAAGCACCAAGCAGACATTAGGCTCTCCACAGCGTCTTTGCATTAACAATCTAGAGACCACGATAACCATCTAACTACTCAAAAACAAAAGACCCAAGACAGGATTGGACCCCTATAAGCCACATTGGGAGATGTACGAAGCCCGAGAATATTTGTTGGGATTTCAGACATCTTTTAATGCAAATCGTGGATGGACTTCTTTTTTGGAGCATTATTCTGAAAACAATCCAGCTATGAGAATGCCTTATGGCTTGACCACGATTTCAGGCAAAACTCATGACACAATTTCAAACAGATTAAAGATGTTAATCACAGTTTCAGACGGGTTACAAATCCCAAACAATTTTGACCATTACCAAACCTCACTTAACAAAGGACAAAGCCCTATCTCAACCACAAAAAGGTAAATGAGCTGACAGAAACTTAGGTCACAATTTCAAATGCTTTGCCAATTCAAACAGTCATGATTACTAGGGCACAGATAGAATCAGATTGCACTTCTCCCATCTTCAGCTCAAGCAAAAACTCTTGAAATGGTAAGCGATATAACTGAGACTGATATCTGATCAAAAATTGATCAGCTAAAATATTCAATCCATGTAATTCATCAGAGATGGGGTTTGTATAAACCTTAACACACTCAACAACATGAACGTACTCACACTCCAAGATGGAAAAGACCATGCCAAAATGTGGCAGGGAAATTTGCATGGTTAGAAAGATATGCAGGAAGCTGAGGAAGGTTCAGACCTCTAAAGGCAACCTTGAACTTGCCAATTTTGGAAAAACACAGGAGCATGACACATTCAACCAGGGACAAACCTATCACATGTTGAAAAGTGACAAGTTTCACCATGGACAACCCTGTAGCATAGCTGAGCTTGTCACCTAGTAAAACATGACATCCACCGGTGACCAAACATGTCCCCTGTTGCTGAAATGACACATTCACACATGGCCACTGAAAACTGACACATTCACCCATGACCAAACTTCTCAACAACAGAAATGTAGAATGACCACCGAGATCCAAAGATGAAGCGATTCCCATTCTGACTATTGAGATGGAATGACTTTTGGATTCTTTTGAGTCATTTACTAACCCAGTGTATGCATAAATATGCCCAATGGCTCTTCCAATGGCAATAGAATCTCATCTGGAGTTAGTTCTAGAAGTGATTTCTGCATTTAAAATGAGTATGAAGTTGTTTGAATGAGTTTCAGAGCAGGACAACCGTGTGAGAGAACTGTAGAAGAGATGTATCTGTCCTACAATATTCTTGAAGGCTCCATGAGAGCAAAGGGCTTGTAATCTTGTTGATTTTGATTAACATAAGGAATCACAGCCCCAAGTTGTTGGAGTTTACACACATTGTATTTCTCCAATTAATATCTTGTATCCCTTTTTTAGTCTGTGTTCACTGTGCTAATTAGAAGGAAAAAAAATCGTATACCATCGAATGTGTATGAGGAAATCACCCACATAGATGAGATCAATTTGTAGCAATGTATGGATGAATTTGAACATGTACAAATGTAACTTGAATAGACAATGTAGATCGTAAGCACAGTTTTTAACAAACATCAATTTTCCGCCTTATGTATTTGGTCTCAATAGCAAATTGCGTTGGATCAACACAAGTAAAAAATAATAATGTGTTGAAGAATTGAATATTGGAATATCCAAGTCAATTATGGATCAGGCAGTATCAGAGGAGGTTTTCTTTGTGACCTGTGTAAGCCTATAAGGGTTTGCTAACACACTAAACTGTGTGTATTAATTCCATATTTTATATTTGACAGGGAATTCTAGATCTCTTGGGTTACATATTCCAACCATGGGCAAAGCTTTTAAGAGGGAAAGACTCCAAGAGCATGAAGATATCAATAAGAAAATTCAAGAAGATAATAAAGTGTTAAGAAAGATGGCGCAACACATGGAAATAGAGAATCAAGAGCTACAAGATAAATTGCAGAGCTATGGAGGCTTTCTCATTGGTTTCATGGAGGAGTTGCAACAAGAATTGGTTTCAAAATAAGAGATGCTGGTCAAGCTCCAAGAAGATTGTCAAGAGGAAAGAAGGGTCTACCAACAAAGGAGACTAGCCTCTACACAAGATGTCCAAACCATGAAAGAGGTAAGCATGGCAAGCATCCCATCATATGCTCTGTCTTCCAAAGAAGCTTTAAATGAGTCATTTGGTAGTTTTAAACAGTATACTAAAGGAATTGGCTCAAAGTCAATGGAAGTGATGTTTATAGTGGCCAAGGTCTTGGCAAGAATGGCCAAGCTCTATGAGAAATCCCATGGGGATTGACACAAGGCTTCAATATGTAGTTTTTTGGTATTTTGGTAGCATCATCAAGATTATAGAATGTTCAAAGGCAGCTGAAACAAAATTGTCTTCCAAAGAGGACTCCAAGCTACTATCTCAATGAGATATGTTTAAAAGGAGGTGCCAACACTCCTGTGATCGTTTTTGTGAAGGATCAAAAAGAATATAAAGCATCTCCAAAGAGAGGGTAGCATTCCAATGATGGGGGAGGTAGCACATCACCACTCCATGCAAGGGCAGCATTCCAATGAAGAGGTAGGTAGCACATCACCACTCCATGTGGCCAAGGTGTAAAGCATCTCCAAAGAAAGGGCAACATTCCAATAGAAAAGGAGAAGATAGTGCATCAACCTTGTGCAAGAAAGCTTAAGGGCAGCCTAAAGTATTCAAGGACATCATTCACTGTTTTTTTCCCCATTGTAAACAGAGGCCACATAACCTCCCATCCTTGGAATCTCTATCCATGTTATTTTTGTGGAATGAGTAACCGTTGTGTGGCTATGCATTGGAGGAAACAATCCATTACCAAAAAGCACATGTACTTCAAGAAGAAAGCAAGTTGTAAAGAACACTCTACAACCAGAACGAAGAGAAAGGCAAGAAGAAGATGTTGTTGTCCACGAGAGGGCACCTTCCCTTTCAATCATTATGCATCTTTGTTAAATTCTATGCATCTGCATGAAGGAAAAAACTGGCAAGGTGGCATGCAACAAAGATGTTACTCTGCTCGATCGAAAGGCACTTGACAAGTGATAACAAAGTCATGTATGTTGATCTCTTGCTCAATGTATAGCATTTGTTGAATACGCTGAATTTTCAACAAAATTAAAGGGAGGGAGTGTGATGTCCCTCTTTTGTTGAAAACTATGGGGGAAACAGTGATTTTATGCTTCATTAGGGAATAGAGGGTTGATGGTTGTATTTGGTTTCCTGGTGGATAATGGTCATTTTCTCTAGTATTTGATTGAAATATGGAACTCCAGGTGTTCTTCTCCCTCTTTTGGGGCATGTGTGTTGAATTTATGTTGTGGATGTCCTTCTAATGTAGGTCAATAAGGTGGCACTCATCTTTGCATAGCACTACTCCTAGGGCACCCCAACACACTAGCTCTCAACGATGGGAATTCACTCCTCAGTGTCATGGATCTGCTCCTCGTTGTTATGGATCTACTTCTTTGCAACTACCTCCCAGGCTATAGAGGCAAGCACACATTATGAGTTTCTTTGCTGCCATGGGAGCTTCTTCAACCTTGGATGTTAGGAGGAATTCTAGGGGAAGTGCTTTGCTTCCTCCTAGGATTACCCAACCTAGCACCCTTAGCCCTAGACATTCCCCAAGGAGCATTATCAAATCCTACAATGACCCTTTCCCAATGATAGACTATGACACAGATGATTCCTCTATCCTAGGCATGGTCGGAGATGTTTGATGAGGTTAACATTTAGTCTTTCCAACTTTTGACTTTCATCAGCCAATGCTCTATGGGGGTTCTTACTCCCCACACATGGCTATTTGTATTGCTATCCTACCCAGATGAGTTGGGGAATTCTCCTGCATTAGGTTTACCCCACATTTACATCCAGTGCTTTTGTTCTTTTATTTTGTTAGTCGTTGTTCCTATGGTCCTTTTACCCTAGCTCTTTCTATTATAATTGAGCGTATTCTCGAGTCCCATTGACCTACTTTTGGTCATTTGTGGACATTAATATATTTTCTTTGTTTCTTCAAGTTGTGGGAAATTCCTTTTCATGGTAGGGGAAGTTTTACATCGTGGGTTTTGATAAGCCACATTCTTGTCTTTCTAGTGCATTATGATTTGAGCTATCATGTAAGAGGTAGCGGGGTGAAAGAAGAATCTTCTACACTAGGCTCAAATCCCTTGGGTTTGGTATGTCTAACACATGGTTTTGGAATAGTCTTGGCGCTTTTTGTAGGTAAGAGGAGAGTAGTCATAAAGGAAAAAGATGGAACCCTAGAGACCTATGGATCTACCAGAAGGAAAGGAAAACAAAGGGCAGAGAGTTTGATTGCAGAAGCTCTGGGAGATCAGTTCTCAAAATGTCAACCAATAAATTTGTAACCCTTACATGCAAATTTGGGTACAAAAAAAGTGGGAGGCAACCAAATATATTGATGATGTGGAGGGAGAAGAGATTGGAAAATTAATGAAGAATTTGATGTTGGACCTAGGACAATCAGTTAGGCGATGAAATGTGTTTGATGTTGCACAGTCTCTAAGCTATGAAAATCTTATGTCCTATTGGTGTGTGCATATTAGACTAGGTGTCTATTTAGCTAGTCTTATTTTATTCATGTTCACCCTAAGTTAGTCTAAGCTCTATTTACACAAGTTAGGTAGTTGATTTGTTCGAGAGTGCCAACTTGAGAGCATGTAAATATTTAATAAAATATTGCATGCATATCCTTATTACTCCTAACTAATAGTTTGTTGTAACAAGAAACTATCCTACCTATATAATAGGACTTCCCATAGCATATGATGTGCTTGTAAGAAACACAATTTGAGGAATATGTGTTTTTCTTGTTGTCTGTATATTGGTAAAAGCATTCTTTTTCACTATGGTTTTGTTCTCTGGGTTGATTTTTTGGATCTGTACATCTCCTACTTCACTTCGATATGGTATCAAAGTAGTTGAGTTTATTTGGATGCCATTACATGTGAAGCTTCTTGCCCACATTCAATTGAAATTCTTTGCAATTTTTTTGACCTTCTCGGCCATACCAGGGCATACAAATGGGAAAAGTCTTTTTGGGTTTTTTTTAAATCTCCTTTGTGTAGGCCATACAGCACTGCCAAAACATTTAAAGCATTTAGTTTTGTCTTAACGTTGGGCATTGCTATTGCAGTAGTGGTAATTGTAATAGCAAGAATTCAGAAAATAAGCTAGAAACCAATAACAACTATCAATTCCTACTCTAAACTCAACCTAGAACCTCAGATAAGCTAAAAGAACAATACACAAATTACCATCACCTTACCAACCGATCAAAATCATCTTCCTTTGATGACTTGGATGTGCTCTTGCAAATTGGCATGTGGATGCTCAAAGTGAAATCTCCAATGCAAAGGGAATTTCAGCAGCAATTCAATGATTGGATAGCAATTTGATAGCTTAATGATGAACACAATTCGATAGCTTAACAATGGATGATCCCCACAATGGAGGGAGGCACGTCAATTTATAGTCATTTGGATGAGAAAATGGACAAATAGGAATATCTGGATTTATTTGATTATCTTGATTTTGGACTATCGGATTTGAGTCCTCATTCTAGTGGAGAAGACCAATTCCTTTAGTGGTTGAGAAATGAGGGGAAGTTAGTTGGGTGGTTGAAAGATTCCTATGAATGAGTCAAGGTAGTTGAATGACTCATGTTAGTTGCAAGTCACAAGGAGTTGGTCGGATGACTCAGCACTTGTCTGAGAGAATTAACGAAATGGTTGGGTGATTCAACCTCTTGGTTGAGAGAATTAGGGAAGTGGTGGGTGACTCTGATTTTAGAATTTTAATTAGTTTTTATGTAATTAATTTTGGAATTATGTATGCAAGATTAAATCATAAATGAATTAGTTAATTAATATTGATTAATTAAGTGAATAGAGGGGGAATAACAATGTTAGTGCACTAGGATAAAATTCGGATTTTGGATGACAGTTTAGTGAAGAATAATGGCAATTGTGTCGATATTTAGCCAGGTTAATTATGACACCAATGTGGCAGAATTTAGGTGTCTACAGTAATGCATATTGCTAGCAATGGAATTGTGCACCTAGTGGACTATGCCATTAGTCTATCTGAATAGTTGGTGCCTCATGCCACCCTTAACACTAGTTTTTTATTTTCCTGCTAAACACAAACTTCTCCATGTTTACCAACACCTGCTCTTGTTCTTCTGAGATAATTGCATTTGATTTTTGCATACAATTGGCATTAGCCTTCAAATAGTAGTCAAACAAAAGCTTCTTTGCCCGAGCACCATCTATCACCTTTGGCTCTTTCTCCGAAGGTCCTCCGCCTTCTATCAACGTTGAAACATTGGCAGGTATGCATTAGCGTTTGTATAATTATAATTGAAGCATTGGAAAAGTGTGTGGTTATTCAATAGGTGCCCAGCAGCTCCTCTAACCTCCACGCAGCTTGTTTTCACAAGGCATCATGTCAGCCATGTTCAATCCTCTCAAATCGCCCTTCTAAAGGTTCTCAATTTCCCTTATTTCTTGAATTTTTGAATTTATTTTATTTTTTTGAAATTCAAATAGAAGTATATCTATATATGTTTTCTAAAGACATACAATGGTGTAGTGACCATAAGATTTTTTGCTAAAAACTTCAAGCGGTCTAGATTTCAAGACTTTCCCACTGCATTTTTTTTAAAAAGGGTGTTTTTTCAAAGAGGAAGTCAAAAAAAATTATCAGGAACATTTTTTTTTTTAACAAAAGCAAGGAAATTTGTAAAGACTCATACTTGTGAAGGGGAGTCAATTTTTTTGTAAAGGGGGGGCGGGGAGGAGGGCGGGGGGTTATTTTCTGCTCTATGTCCTTTTTGAGGTCTTTTTCTTCCTCCTATGCAATGGCCAAAACCCGTCTAATAGAACCCCTCAACACCACAAACTACTTCACTTGGAAACCTAAAATGTAGAAGCTATTGCAATCTAAAGGCTTTTGGAGGGTTTTCTAGGAATCAGTCCCAACTTTCACACCAAAAAACAAGTCTGTGTAACCTTGCAAATAGAACAAAGCAATGGGTCTGATTGGTTTAAATGTGTCAGAAAACTTACTCTTACTCTTTCATATCACAAATGCCAAATCTTCAAAAGATGTGAGGGAAACCTTTGACAAATTATTTGGAAAAATAAATAAATTCCAGAAACTACAACTTGATGCAGAACTATCTTCTCTCATGCCTTATGACTTTCCCACTACTGAATATTTCCTTGCCAAATTCAAGTCCATTAGACTACAATTGAAAGCTTGTGGACAAGATAACAAAGATTATTTTTTGATTCTATCAAAATTTAAGGGTCAATTTAGTGTCTTTGCTTCCACTTTCTATTCTACACTAGATGCCTTTGGTGATCAATTCAAAATCCCTGTATTTGAGCTTTTTTGTGAATGGCTAAGTAGAGAGCAAACCAAGATGGTGTCCCTTGATGCTCTTCCCAATACCAGTCACGCACTTGTTGCTAGCTTCTCTAAGGGCAAACCTCCGCCTAAGCCTAAGACTAAGCCCATTCATAAACTTGCAAAATATACCTCCAAGTCTCCTAAATCCACTACGCCTAAACAATCATCAAGACGAAAGACGATGTTTGATCCTTGTGGCCTTTGTGGTGGGACAAATCATATTGAGTACAAATGTCATAAGAAAAGGGAAGCTTTAGAAGCAGCAGTAAAACAATACAAGATTTAAGTTCCCTCTCCTTCAGCGCCTTTCTTAGGCAAAGGGAAAGCACTTTTTGCCAGGGCATTGACTACATCACACGATAGTTGGATTCTTGATTCTGGTGCTTCTCACCATCTAACACATTCTCGTGATCTTCTCTCAACTCTTTCTAATTACATAACTTCTGAGATTGAAGTTGGCAACTCTTCACAAGTTTGATGTTTAGGGCTCTGACACAATTCTGATGCAAGAGGGCTGCACCAATGATGATTTCTTGTTCCCAAAATTCCCTCTAATTTGTTGTTCGTATATCAAATATGTAATTAAGACACTAGGAAGATTGTGGAATTCTCTCCACATAATGTTGTAATAAGAGAATTACAAGATCCGTAGGATGTAGTTGCAATAGGTGTTGTAGATCATCATTCACGTCTTTATGGTTTTAATACATTTGAGCCCTTTATAGGTCCATCTTTTGTTGCTCGTGTTGATTTCGTGAGCAAATTGTGACATGAGCGTTTTAGCCACCTGAACTACAGATATTTGTAGAAGATGAGTACACAACTAGGTGATTGGTCTTGATAAAGTCCCCTGTATTTATGGTGTTTGTCCAGGATGCATGCTTGGCAAACAACACTAGGACCCTTTTCCAAAATCCAAGGCTTCACGAGCAAAAGCTCCTCTTGAGTTGGTGCACAGTGATATCATGACATTTCCCGTTTGTTCTTTTCCTTGAACAAAATATGTACTCACATTTATTGATGATTTCTCTAGAAGAACATGGGTGTATTTTCTCGAGTACAAAAGTAAAGTTTTTGAGAACTTCAAAGCATTCAAAGACAAGTAGTCATCTCTTCCACTCAAGAAGATACACATAGATAATGGGAGGGAGAATGTGAATAAAGTCTTCCAAGAATTTCGTACTGAGCATGGCATATTGCATCAATTCACAATGCCCTATACTCAACAAAATGGTGTTGTCGAGCGAAAGAATAGAACCTTGAAGGAGATGGTGAAATGTAGGACTCAATCCAAGGACATGGCTCTTGGTTTTTGGGCTGAAGTAGTTAATTCAGAACCGCATTCCCCACAAGGTAGTGCAAAATAAAACACCTGAAGAGGCTGGGTCAGGGATCAACCCTGATGTATATGGAACTTGCATGTTTGGAAGTAAGACATGGGTGTTTGTTCCTGATGACAAACACAAGTCTATGGAGAAGAAGAGCAAACCACTCATCTCTGTTGGCCATTGTGAGGATATTAAGGCTTATCACCTCTTTGATCCAGTCACTCATGATGTCTTGTTTCGGCAGGATGTCAAAGTTGATGAGAATTTCATTCCACTAGAGCTGACATCTTCTTCTCCATCATTCACTCCATCTGGTCGTGAGGACTTACTTCTTGATATTGATGATGCTCCTGCACAACCACCTCCACCACTTGTTCCTTAGTCTATGCCCAAGTGGGCTCATACTACTTTGCAAGCAGCTAGTTCTTTATTTGGTGATCCTTTTGATCCTCACCCTACTCGATCTCAGACTTCTAGTGTTGCTCTTGTGAGCCACGCTATTTTAAAAGATGCAGTACTATTTTTTTAGGCTACATGAAAATCAAAGTGGAATACTACTATGCAAGAGGAATATTCTTCATTAATGAAGAATCATACATGGGACTTGATGCCTCTTCCTAAAGGAAGAAAACTTGTGCGTTGTAAATGGGTCTATAAGACCAAATATGTCGCAGATGGTTCTGTTGATAAGCATAAGGTACATTTGGTAGCAAAGGGTTTTTCAAAAGTGGGGTTGATTAATCTTAAACCTTTGCACCTGTTGCCAAGATGGATTATGTTCATCTTGTACTTTTCCTTGTTGCAACCCTTCATTGATCAATATACCAAATAGATGTGAATTGTGTGATTCTACACAGTAAGCTTCAAGAGGAGATCTATATGGAGCAACCTCGAGGCTTTGTGCAAGACCCTTCACTTGTATGCAGTATCCATTGTTCTATCTACAATCTCAAACAAGCTCCTAGAGCTTGGTATGAGAAGATGGATAGTTTTCTACTCAATTCTAGCTTTATCAGTTGTTACTCTAACCTTAACGTCTACATCCAGAAGAAAGGGGATAATCTTCTGATACTAGTCCTATATGTCGATGATCTTATTCTCACGGGCAGTTCAGACCCTAGATTTAGGATGTCAGGCACAAGTTAATGGAGCAATTTGACATGACCAACTTAGGACTTTTGCACTATTTTCTTGGCCTTCAGATTCATCAATCCTCTAAGGGGATCTCCATTGGGCAACAAAAGTATGCTCATGATTTGTTTCATCAATTTTGGCATCGCTGATTGCAAGCATGTCCCCACACCATTTCAATCAAGTGTTGTTTTGTCTACTAGTTGCAAAACTCCTATGGTTGATATTACCTTGTATTGACAATTGGTGTGCAGTCTTATGTATCTGACTCACACTCATCCCAATATTTCTTTTATTGTCAATCTTGTCTTTTGGTTCTCCCATGAGACTCATGAGAGTCATTGGCAAGCAACCAAACATCTTTTGCACTACTTTCAAGGCACTACACACTTTGGGAATCGATATGCACCACATGGAACTTCACAAGTTGAGGGATATATAGATTCAGATTAGGCGATCAATGTTGATACTCGCAAGTCCACTTGCGGATTTGTCTACGACCTTGGTTTTGATCCAGTTGCATGGGCTTGCAAGAAGCATGATGTTATTGCATTGTCTTCCACTGAGGCCGAATATCAAGGTGTTGTTAAATCCAGTCAGGAGGCACTCTAGCTTTGATAGTTGATAGATGAGTTCGGTTTCTCACAACATAATCCCACTAATCTTTGGTGTGACAACCAAAGTGTGATTGCAATTTCACACAACCCTATTGAGCATTAGCGAACAAAGCACATTGAGATACATATGCACTTCATTTGACATCTTATTCAGGATGGAGTTCTTACATTGGAGTTCATGCCTACCACTGAGCAGGTTTCCGACATCTTGATTAAACCCTTGGCACCACCTCATTAACTTCAACCGCGAGCTTTGCTTGGGGTGAAGGAAGATGTTCTTGGGGGGGGGGTTTCCGCACAAAGTCCTTCCCTCCTTTTCTTTTCTTTTGATTGTGCATGGATACCTTATCAGGCCTAGTAGCCGAGGCCCATATTTGATTTGTCTTCTTCTCTCACCCGAACTTTCACTTATGGGAGGGTATTGGTGTGTGCACATTAGACTAGGTGATTATTTCACTAGTCTTATTTTATTCATGTTCACACTAAGTTAATACAAGCTCTATTTAGGAGTCTAGTTAGTTGATTTGTTCAAGAGTGCCAACTTGAGAGCACGTAAAGATTTGATAAAATATTGTGTGCATATCCTTAGTACTCATAACTAATAGTTTGTTGTAAAACAAACTATCCTACCTATATAATAGGACTTCTCATGGCATATGATGAGCTGCTAAGAAACACCATTTGAGGACCTATATGATAGGACTTCCCGTAACATATGATGCGCTTGTAATAAACACAATTTGAGAAATAATATTTTGTGTTTTTCTTCTTGTTTGTTTGTGAATTGGTAGAAGCATTCTTTTTCACTATGGTTTTATTCTCCAGGTTGGTCCTGTGGATTTGTGCATCTCCCGCTTCACTTCGATAGGAATAAAATTGTTTTTTTCTTGTTGTGTGTTTGTGTATTCGAAGATGCATTCTTTTTCACTGTGGTTTTGTTCTCCGAGTTGATCATGTAGATTTGTGCATATCCCGCTTCACTTCAATATGTCCTATGCTGTTGGAATCTTCTCATTGCATGAAGACCACTGAGACCTTGAATGCATGGTGCACTCCATAAGGGCAGAGATCCTTCATCATCAACACTTAAAGTTGGATTGATTAAGGCTCCTAAGCAAGGGCAAGGTGAAATAGCTAAGAGATTGAGGACTATGCTCTCTTCTAATGAGATCCTCAACCCACCTGCGTGCTATCATAAGTCTAAAGAGGAGGATGCAACATGAATGTAACACTGGAAAAGTAATTGTGGTGGACTAAGTAATTGTTGTTTTTTCCCTTTTCCCTTTGTGCTCAATAAAATTTGTAGTCTTTTTGGTGTTATAAGGTAGCCTCTGTAATTTGCCCCTTGCAAGTGTATGGAAGATTGGATCAATTTGTTGTTTTGGCATAATAAGAAGATAATGTGCAAGATGAAGGTAAATGTAGATATTAAAAGACTTTCATTTTCGAAGTTTAATAGATATTGTAGATGCTTAAATCTAGATTTATATGATAAACTAGTCTTATACACTTGACAAATATCACTCAAGACTCTACCCATCAATTCTTGACTTTTCTTGCAACCAATAGGCTCGTATTCGCCATCTCACTAGACCTAAATGCTTATATTGTAGTCCGAATATGTTATTTTGATTATCCAGATCACCTATAGCCCATTGTATACTTGGATTATGATATATATCTTTCACTATCAGTTATAGAGTTCCAACAACCTTCTATGTTCCTGAATAATTGCATTCAGACTTGGATAGTAGCATTGACGCTACTGTCCATTCTCCAACGCAAGTGTCCATGCCTTCTAAACACTCAAATTTGCAAATCTTTTGATCTGTACGGGTCAGCCTATTATGTTTCACTAACCCTTCAGTGAGGAACTTTTCAAAAGAGGTAGTATAAATACAAGTTAAAACCAACTCATTACCCATCTAGCAAATACCAAGCAAACACCTATTCAAGCTCATTCAATCAATTGCACAACTGAATTATACTGCCTTATTCGTCCCTATTTCTATATCAATCACAGGAGAGCCATATTACAGGACTGAAGCATTTAAAGAACAATCCATGAGTAGTATTTGTCATGTTACAAGCTAGATCCCTAATAGCATTCTACACCATTGTTCACACACAAACCAACACTAGAAGGGAACTACATGTGTCTGAGGCCCTCTTCAGAGTATGGCCTATATAGGCAGCACTTATTAACAAAGGGGTCCTTGAAGTCAGCTCGACTTTGTGAGCCCATTAACCCATTTTTGGCAAGGTGACAAGACCTAAGAGAAGGATCTAGGGTTTGAGTTATTTTCATATCGAAAGCATGTTTGTGCAATTTGAACACATTATCTAAAAGGCGAAAAAAAATCAAAAAGACCTAGGTGGAAGTTTCAGTCAACAGTCAATATATCATACATGACAAATACATTGAAGCATGGACAGTAGCATCAATGCAAGTGTCTGTGCTAACAAAAAGCTAATCTTCAAAATTTGACTGGATCAGAATCATCATACAATCTATTTTTACACTTGCATTACTCAGATTTGCCTATGCATTGTGTATAAGCTAAGTACAATTTCTCCTTCATATTGTTATTATCAAAATATTAAATGTTGTACTTTCTATATTTCGCATATGATTACATTCTGTATTTTTTATCAAAATATTAATAGAATCTAAATTCATTAATTGGCCTGCTTTTTAGAGTAGCTTACTCGTTTGATTTGGCTATTCTTTCATATATTAATCCTTATTTCCAAAAAGGGTTAAACATTTGGTGAACCTGACCTCTAAGTCTTCCAGTGCTACTACTAGCTTGTTCTAGGGTTTTCAACCTGTTAGGGTTTCGGATTTTAGTAATTTGTAGACCCGATTTTTTTCATTACTTGTGGCATCTTTGTTTGCATTTAGCAAATATGGAAAATGTTTAAGAAGATCATTTTGAAATGGAATAAAGCAACCTTAACCATTTGAATACAAATCAAGAATTGATTAATGCATTCTTACATGTTACACAAGAAGAAATCAATAACCATGCTAAGACTAGTGCATCCACATCTAATAATGGGGAACCTTTCGATGGTACAACTATTGCTACATCCTCCATGGGAGCAATTAATATTTCAACTCAATTACCGATTTCAATGCCTACATCAACACAAGTGGTGTTTTCATTCCCTTTGGTGACTTCTCAAGTTTTAAATCAAAATTTCAATGGATCTACTATGCAGATTCTTTTACAAGTTATGCAAGCTTTGGAAGCTAAGGTTTACCAATATTGAGCAAAATGCTATGAAATCAAATCATGTTATTGATTCACAAGATGTATTGCATAATCCTCTAGCAAATGATATATCTTTGCACCCTTTGCCAACTGGTTTTGTTGCACCCAAATTCACACTATATGATGGCAAGGGTAACCCTGAATAGCATCTTCGATCTTTCTATGCAACATGCCTTGATTATGTTTCAAATGATAGACTTTTAACCAAAGTATTTCCAAGAAGTCTAAAGGACTATGTTTGAGATGGTTCTATAATTTACCAATACAATCTGTAAGAGCATTCAAGCCTTTGGTGAATCAGTTTTTAACACATTTTTCAATCAACATTACAGAAAAGATGTCATATGAATCAATTGCCAAAATAAAACAAGGAACCAATGAGTCTATTAATGAATATGTCTTGAGATATAAGACAATGTTGACCAAAATGACAAATCTAATGGTAGATAAGGAGCTTCAAAATATCTTTAAAAAAAGTTTGCTTGTTCTCTTACATGAGTCTATTGTTTTCAAGAAGTTCAAATTTTTTGATGACTTATGCCATATTGTTTGAGATTAAAAATGAAACTTATTTCATTGAACAAACTTAAGTATGTAGCAAACACACCAACTACATTCAATCCCAAGTTTCATATCAAACCAAGCTATAAGGTCAAACCTACTGAGGTTGAATAGGAAACAACTACCACGGTTAATACAGTGTCCCAAAAACCTAATTGGCTTATCTTATCCAATGCACTTAAGAGACAATTTACACGATTACCTGAGTCTCCATCTTCGCTATTTCAGAAGCTTGTGGAGTGTCATCTCATATCTCTCCCTCCCATGATGGTTAATACGTGTCGACCTCTACCAAAGGGTTATGATGCCAATGCTTATTGTGACTATCACCAATGTGCGGGGCATCCTACGAATAGATGTTTTAAATTGATGCACAAGATACAAGATCTTATTAATAGCAATTTATTCACCTTTGACAATTCTCCAACGGATTCAGGGTCACAACCCAATGATCATCAAAATCAAAAGATATTCAAAAATCCATTACCAGATCATTCTAAGGAAACCCCCGAAGTGCAAATGGCATATCATGCACATCCTCCACCATATTATGGGCACCCATTAGATGGAATTATTGGCACACTTATACGCAAGATGCCTCCTATGGTTCAGAGGCCTTATATTTCATTTGATAATAGCGAGATTGTGGACGATGACTTAGATGTTCATTATTTATTTAACAAGGCACATATTGATCATTGACCTATACACAGTGTTATGGTTGATAATGATTTTAGTGAGAATCTATGTACCATGACATTAATCACACATTTGGGATACACACAAGATGATTTATTCCCTTCAACTAAAATGGTAAAATCATTCGATGAAAGACGCAACAAGTTTTTGGGGAGATTAATTTACCTTTACAAGGTGGTCCAACACATGTGACCACAACATTTTTTATTATACCACATACAAAAGTCTTTGATATATTATTGGGACGACCTTGGATTCATACGCTCCATGCAGTACCTTCCACAATGCATGGGTGTCTTAAATATATTCATGCCAACATGGTAATTACGGTTTCAGGGATTCAATATGAATATCCTTTGCAACAAATAAAATTTGTTCCACAATAGCTAATTCTACAACCTACTAAAATTAACAATGCACAAAAGGGTAAACAACAGGCAATCCCCTTTCCTAGGCAACCAATACTTCAGAGGCCATTGCATCAGATATCTACAATGGACTCTTCAAGATCTTAATTTACACCTCCATGGCCTAACCAATTATTGACCGCATAACACCATGTTTTAGAACGGGTACAAAGACCCAATATTACACCAAAGAAGTCATAGAGCATTAAACAATGGGTTCCACAAACCACTACACCTACTACTACCTCACGACCACAGAGTCCTATGACGCATACGCAAAGTATTATAGATACTCCCATTTCAAATTTGGTACATATACATGATCCTTGGCAACATGACCAGTTTAATATACCATATGCAAAGTATAGAGCACTCTATGAGCATCCCTTAGGATCATCGACTAGCAATCCCTTTTCAAGCATTCCTAAAAATTCAAAAAAAAATCAAAAATTCAAGAAAGTACAAAAACATTCAAAGAAAGCAAAAATACAAAACTATGCAACATTTCACATGTTTACTAGCTTTTACATATGTTGTTTACTTTATATTAGTAGATAGCATATCACTTCTATAAACACATGTTTCATAGGTACTTAAGTATGATACAGACATACATGAGATCCATGATACATCAGCGTGCAAATGTTGGACCTTTCATTTTCCCACATGACACTATGTTGGGGGCATCTTGCTTCTATATGATCACAAATGACAGGTTCTATTGTTTACGGTCATGTCCATTATCACATTGAGCTTATATATTGGCATTTACACATACCTATACTCATGTTGCTATCCTACACAATGTACTTGATATGCTATTCTACATAACATTTTGCTAACATAAGTATGTAGAGACTAGTATGACATACTTATGTTAGTTGTTTCTATTTCATTTACTTCATCTCTTCATGTGGCTTACATGAGTGTGGTTCTTGTTTGTTTCTTTGTCTTGATTGTGAAACATATGAACATATTCATTGCTAGTTGGCCACAGTGTGCTGAATCTTGCTTGTTTCTTGGGTGTGTGGACATTTGCATATGTCCTCGAGTGTGTGGCATTTGAACATGACCCTTGTTTGTGGTCCCCTTAGACCCCTATTTCCCTGACATTTGAGTACTTGTGTTTGTGCTTGATTGTTTGTTGAGTTTGTTATCTTCTAGACGTTGCAATGATACACATCATGCATCTTAGGACTTCTTATGCATGTATGTTGCGAGCTTCATTGCTATATCTACTTTGACATGATACTACTATATGATTCACACAGATACAACATAGTTATCTTATCCTTTTGAGATAAAGCGACTCACTCTTCCATTCCTCTCACCTCAAAAGGGGGGCATATCAATGGGGGTATGTCATAGAGACATGGTTCCACATACATACAATTGACAAAATTGGTAGAATTTTGTTTAGTTTACATGATTCAAATATACACATGGGACAAAATTCTATACATTTGGCACAGATTGGGGATAGAGTTTTTCAAATTTGTTATACATATTCTACAAAGCAAAGGTTACATTTTGACAGATACTTCAGCTCGAAACACATTTGAGGTGCTTATACCATGCAAATGCACCAAATTACAGATACATTATTCACATTATACCAATATTCATGCACCACCTCTTCCAAGATGCACTGTTTGAGCTTTTATTTGTTGTAGCAGTTGACTTCTTTGATCGGTGCCATTGAGATTATGCATTCTCGATCTCACTATTTTCTATTATTGCGAGTTGATATGGTTAAACCATTTCATTCGAGCGAGATTCGCTAGATTATGATACACTAGAGTTGTGCGATTGAGATTCTAAGCTCTCGATGAACTTGGCACAACTCACCCTTATACCGAATTGGGGGCATGATCAACCTCCAATTCTCCTATTCACATCTCCAAGATTCAGTTGTGAACCTCTCTCCAATGCTTCAACTAGGAAGCATCATTACTAAAGCAAACTATCAAGAAGCAACATGGTTGGATCGACACATAGGCGTACTCCTTTCTTGGTCTCTTTTCTTTCAAACAAATTTTTAAATTATATACACTAATTACACTTGTAACATGCTCTTGGTTGCAAGCATACACATGTAGCAAATTCAAACATGAATCAAGCATAACAAGGGGTGTTGTACACACCACGATACAGATTTATTTCCTTTAAACTAGTAATTTCATTCTTCAACATTGCTAAACTAAGGGGAGCCAAATGCGGATGCTTAAATCTAGATTTATATGTTAAATCAGTCTTGTAAACTTGACAAATATCACTCAAGGCTCTACCCTTCAGTTCTTGACCTTCCTTGCAGCCAATAGGCTTGCATTCACCATCTCACTGGGCCTAAATGCTTATCTTGTAGTCCGACCCTGTTATTTTGATTATCCAAATCACCTGTAACCCATAATACGCTTGAATTCTAATATATATGCTTCACTCTTAGTTAAAGAGCTCCAACAACCTTCTATGTTCCTGGACAATTGAGTTCAGACTTGGACATTAGTGTCAACGCTATTGTCCATTTTTCAATGCAAGTGTCAATGTCTTCTAAACACTCAAATTTGCAAATCTTTCAATATGCAGGGGTTGGCCTATTATGTTTCATTAACCCTTCTATGATGAACTTTTCAAAAGAGGTGGTATAAATAAAAGTTAAAGCCAACTCATTACCCATCTAGCAAATACCAAGCAAGCACCTATTCAAGCTCATTCAATAAATTACACAACTGAGTTATACTGCCCTATTCTTTCTTATTTTTATATCAATCATAGGAGCAGTCGTATTACAGGTCTAAAGCAATCAAAGAACAACCCATGAGTAGTATTTGTCAGGTTAAAAGCTAGATCACTACATGCATTTCCATATAGCATTCTACACCATTGTTCACACACAAGCCATTACATAGGGGAGAACTACATATGTCTGAGGCCCTCTTCAGAGCATTGGCTATGTAGGCAGTACTCATGACATAAGGGACCTTGAGGTTAGCTCAACTTCATAAGCTTGGTAGCCCATTTTTGGCAAGGTGACAAGACCTAAGAGGAGGATATAGGGTTTGAACTATACTTTGATATCGAAAGCATGTACCCATGATCTGAACACAATCCGAAAGGCAACAAAAAACCCAGAAAGACCCAGGGAGAAGTTTCGTCAATAGTCAATATTTCGTACAGGTCATATGCATTGAAGCACGAATAGTAGCGTCGACACAGGTGTCCACAAAGCGACACAAATGTTTGTGCTGACAGAAAGCTAATATTCAGAATCTGACAACTAGATCAGAATCATCATATAGTTTGTTTTTACACCTACATTACTCAAATTTGCCTGCTCATCAATGTATAAGCTAAGTACAACTCCTTTGTATTGCTATTATCAGAATATTGAATGTTGTACTTTCTATATTTGGCATATGCTTAGATTCAGTGTTTCTTATTAGACTATCAGTAGAATCTAAATTCATTAATTGGCTTACTTTTTAGAGTAGCTTGCTCGTTGTTTGATTAGGCTACTCTTTCATATATTAATCCTTATCTCCAAAAAGTGTTAAACAGATATAAAGCTAGTAAATTAGTATTTTATCTTTTTTCTTTTGTTGCTTTGATAGACAAAGATGGTTTGCAAATATTTTGGGTTGTGCCTGGCATGAAATTGGGTGCTATTTGCCCTGTTGCATTTTCTGACAAATTAGGACGCTGAGGTTGTCAAGTAAATTTGAATATATGATTGTACCTGTAAGATGCACACACTATTGAGAGTTGGTCCACTGCCTAATACAATGGTGGTTGTTCCCTTATTCACCATAATTAATCTTGTGACAAGGACAAACAACTATTCTTCCGATGCACAGTTTCCAAGTTCCAGTTTGTAAATGGCACTCTTAGTGTGATCTAGTTCAGTTTGGCATTTTCAGCAGAAGTGTTTTGAGCTCTATGTGATTTGCACAATGTAGGATGATTGGTTAGTGAGTTGACAGTTGACTGTAACCCCACCCTATCCTGCACACATGTAGAAGCTTCTGGCCCTATCATTGGTACCATACTAGTAATTTCCTTTCAAAATGGAGTAGGTGACTAGGAATGAAGGCCAACATTTCTTTTTGTGGTGAAGATCTTTCTCAATTTGTAGCTTCAATTTGGATCAAGCGACTGTTTCATTCCTCCCACACTAGGTGAAGCAGGATTGGCTGTTTTTCTTTCTACCAGTGGGCTCTTCTTTCCTTGTTAAGACAAGACAATCTTGGTGGTAAGTTGTTTACGCAACTGAGTGCATGATAGTTTGGCATATGACTCTAGAAGGTTTTCCCCTTCAAAACCTCGGAAGGAGGTCATCTTCGTGCCAAATCAAACTGTACGTGTGGCTTCCTCTTGTACGGCAAAAAGGGATAAATTCTCTTTATTCCTCCTTTGTTGGAGTGGACTTTGATCTTTTACTGATTCTTGTGGGCTTGATGACAAATCTCTTAACTTTTGGTACCCAACGTGTTTTTCTTTCCGTGTTGGAGCTTCCCCTCCTTTACCCACTATTCTAGGGCCCTTGTCTAGTTATAATTAAGCAAAAAAAACACCTGCAAATAATTGGTGATCGACAATGCAGTACTAGAGAAACAATTACAAAGAGGATGGCAACCCTATTCAACCTTGAAATAATTGCAAAGCCACTGCATGTGGGATATGGGAGAACATGAAACTATTTTATACCTCGCTCACCCCCACTCATCTGTTAAAATAAGTAGAATGGAATGAAGCATATCTAATATCACTAGAAACATAGGGGTTAACGATGAATAAGTTCCACATCAAACAAGCGGTTCTCCCACCTATCCTATTATGACACTAGCTTCCTCCAGGTACACTCAAAGGCATGAGAGGTAAAGGCCATCAAACAAAGAATCATTGCAGCATGCACAAAAAAAATCTTGTTGCTTGAAAAGTAAAACAAGTCGATAGAGAATTCAAAAGGCACCATAGAAGAGAAAATATGGCAATTTACTGTTAAGCATGGACTACTTGTAAATTTTTATACATATCTAGCATATGGAAAACCTTGATACAGACCTAATTAATCACCTTTAGTTACTAAGGTTCGCTATTGTGAGATGAGACTCATTACCTCATAGTGACACAATCTATCAGATATGTCCCTTAATTCACATATATATCCTATCACCCCATCATTTCATCTATTCAATTTATTATTCTATATTCAATATGTAAAATTCAACAAATTGTGTACCTAGTATGTACGTGACAAGTGGTACCAAAGTTAGCGAGGACTCTTGCCCTTGAACTCTGAACTTTGGGTTCAATTGAACTTCGATTTTGTGATGATAATATTCTTTGGATTCTGACTTGTATTTTCTTTGGCTTGTGGCCAAATAAGATCCAATTTTAATTTAGAAGAGAGAATTTTCAAAAATTAGATTTTTAATAAACTTAGACCCAATTGAAAAAAAAAACCAAAAAGATTTAGAAGCCTTGTTAATTCCTTTAAATATATAAATAAATAAAACAATAGAAAAGCCCTAAACCGTAGACCAAGGTAATAAAAATCTCAGAAATCAAAACCTAAAAAAAATGATATATATTGAAGTTAAACAAACATTTCGTGCCCACTCAACCCCTATTTTCTTTTCTCTTGTTTCCCATTTTGTTTCCCTGTACACTACGTTGCCACTTAATGTCCCTTTCTATTTCTAACCTATGTATTTTTTTCTATTGTTGTCCTCATCCATCCCTTTCTCCCTCTTTCCTTTTCTCTACATTTGTGTTCCTTTGCATCATCATCCCACCACCAC
The DNA here is from genome assembly GCA_037957365.1 of Torreya grandis. Classification (NCBI taxonomy): domain Eukaryota; kingdom Viridiplantae; phylum Streptophyta; class Pinopsida; order Cupressales; family Taxaceae; genus Torreya; species Torreya grandis. The sequence goes on from JARHVA010003246.1 coordinate 1,866,758, forward strand.
TCATGCTCCACATTTTTACAGAGTTCTCTATTTTTCCCCTTTGTGTCTCCTTACATTTCCTCGCTCTTGCTGCATTTTCACTTTTTGCACATATTCTCTATTTGTATCCCTACTAGTTTTCTTCCACCTGCACATCTGCTCTCATCCCCTCATCATCAATGACCACCCTGTATCTTGCCCTACTCTCTTCCTTCTGTCACACACCTCTTTGTATTGTTTTCCATTTGTCACTGTTCCTTTTTCTCTAAGGCGTGTCAGTTTGCAGAAGTCACCAAAACAAATCAAAGAGAAAAATAAGCCACTTTCAAATCTCTTTAAAATATATATATAAATCTTAGATTCATAATTATCTTAGTAAGATAGTAAGAAGTTTAGCTCGAGAACAAACAAAAGAGGAAAAAAATGAAAATTAAAGGCTCTGATAAAGGATTCAATGGAACCCAAACTAGTTTATTTGAAAGGTGTAATTAGTCTGTCTTAAGAGATCATATGAGATTTATTAAATGGACATTTGAATTGATTTAATTTAATATTGAAATTTTACTGAGATTTTGAAAGGGTATAAATATGTAAAAGGTGCTTTTTAATAAATATTTATATATTAAATATATCTATAAATACACCCGGATGGCCCTCCTATAATGATTGAGGAGGGTTTGAATCAAGCCAACAATGAACTCCCATTGGGAGTTAACTCATTAGCAACTTTATCACATAGCTTTTTGGATATCCATGAGATTTGAACCTGGATGGGGAACAAGAAATCCCACCCACTTGACCATTTGAGCTATCACTTATGAGTGAAAAAGGTGTTAACCAAACTTTTAAGTGAGGTACATAGGAAAAATAATATAGTAGTACCTTAGTTAAAAAATACATTAAAGTTATAAAATGGTAATATCAATTAATATCAAAAATAAAATATTATTTTGAAGGTATATATAAACAATTTAATATGCTAAACAAAAACTTTTACAGGTCACTTACTAGAGTTAATTTGGGAAGAGATTAAAAACCCTTTTAACCCCAATGGACCATATATATTAAAAAAAAATCTATATTTCCAAATTGCATATCTACTTTTTTTTAAAGACAAGGCAAAAGAATGGTAAGATAATGTCAATATAAATTTTGAAATTTTTGACTTTGATGAATTTGAAAAAAATCTTCTTGAACAGATGGTCTAAGGAAGGGACCTTTAAAGCCCACCCACTAGACCATTTGAGCTATCACTTGCAGGAGAAAAAGGTATTACGAAAACTTTTAAGTGAGGTGCATACGAAAACTTTTAAGTGAGGTGCATACGAAAAATAATATAAATGTAACTTTGTTAAAAAATACATTAAAGTTATAAAATAGTATTATTAATTGAATCACGCATCATACCGGAGTAAAAACTTCTACAGATCACTTACTAGCGTTAATTTAGGAAGAGATTAAACCATTGCCCCAATGGACCATATATAAAAAAATGAAATCTTTCCAAATGGTATATCAACCTTTTTTTGAAAGATAAGGCAAAAGAATGGTATGATAATGTCACTATAAAACTTGAAATTTTTGACTTGGTATGAATTTGAAAAAATCTTCTTAAACAAATGGTCTAAGGGAACTTTAAAGCCCATCCACTCTACCATTTGAGCTATCACTAATGGGTGAAAAAGGTGTTACAAAAACTTTTAAGTGAGGTGCATAGGAAACATAATCTAATAGTAACTTAGTTAAAAAACACAAGTCACATGCTAGTGTTATTTTGGGAAGAGATTAAAAACCCTTTACCTTAATGGACCATATATAAAAAAAATGCTATCTTTCCAAATGGTATATCAACTTTTTTTTGAAAGACAAGGCAAGATAATGTCAATATAAAATTTGAAACTTTTTACTTGGGATGAATTTGAAAAAATCTTCTTAAACAGATGGTCTAAGGAAAGGAACTTTAAACATGAAATTTTGATTTGAAAGAATAAAGTGAGGCATTATTGAAATTTAAAACTCAAAATAAAAATTTCGCAAAAAATATATATGACAAAGGTGTTGATATTTTATACCTTCAATATGATAATCAAAACTTTCTTACTAAAGTTCAACAAAATGAATCTGATAATGTGTTAGTTAGAAAAAGGAATGGAAGGATGAATTTCTTGGAGGCTTTCCCCTCGGGGTTTATCAAAAGCAATTTCAATGGCATTGAAAATAGTAATCTAGGACTTGCCGGCGGAGTAAGTGTGTTTAGAGACAAGTGTCAACCAATTATGATCTTGGCATTAGATATCAAGGAGGACACTAATAATCAAGCTCAAGGCTTGGCCATGCTCAAAGGCATTCAAACAATGGGTATTAAAGGATGGAGGGACCTTATTGTAGAAGGTGACTCAGATCCTAACCAATACCATAAGAATGGTCAAATTTCTTCTTGGAGGTTGAAAGCAAATGTGAAGAAGCAAAATGGTTAGTAAAACAACGGAACGTTGTACCCTTTCATCATATTAAAAGAGTTGGTAATCAAGTTGTCGACTTGGACACAAATTTAGTGGTGGATTTCATGATTAAGAATGGAGTGCCTGATCAGTTTTGGGAAACAAAATTCCCAAGCAATTTACAAATTTTGATTGTTATGGATGCAATGCATGCCTCCCTTCCTAACCCCTCTACACCTCCCACCCCTTCTACCTTGGTCCTTCTCCCCTTGCATATCCATCACCCTATATCCACTTCTTTGTCATACCTTCATGTCATTCTTACGACCTTGGGTAATCATTCCAAAAAATCAATGAATGATTGCTTGCTTACACACCTAGAAGGTTAATTACTCATGGCACAATCTCATTATTGAGTGGCGGTTATATTGATTGAGAAAGTATAGGCATTTGTTTCTATCTTGTTTTTTCCCCTTGGTGGCATTTGGATTTGTATCCTGTGTAATGGCATCCCCTCTAGGTATGATGAATTAATTTGTCTAGTTTGACAATGGTCAAGTTATGGGAAGTATGTGTCTCTCATTCTCTTACTCTCGTGGTGTTCCATCGATTCTTGTGTTCTCTGTTTTGTCTGTCGCATGAAAAGGAATGGTAATCCCTATTTCATTTTGAGTTTAAAAGTGCTCTTGTTTTCTTTTCATAAATAATTTTGATATCAATCTATTATTCAATCATTCATACTACTAACTGGGTCTAAGTTTTGTGTTTTTTATAGAATCCATCTCCAAGAAAGGGCCAACTAAGCATAGGAAAAAAGATGGATGTACCTCGGAAAGCTCAACCTTGCAAAAAGAAAAGCTAGCTGGAGATAAGCATTCTAACTAGGGTGGGAAAAGCCTCAATGCTGAAAATTTCATGGAGGAATTCGGCACTACTCTGTACAAACTCATTCATCATGAGGCAGTCAGGAATTGACTTTTATACTGTGTGGAAATGGGTAGACAATTGGTTGCCAGAGATACGGTACCTATTCAACAATTGGTGAACCTAATGATGAAGGACCCAAGCACCACATATGGTAGGAGTCTGTATGATACTATCCATGATCTATCTTCTACAACTATGGTAGCAATTGTTGCTACTTTGTATCAAGTAAATAGGAATGTTAGTGTCTGATGCAAACAATAATATTAATCATGCTAGACTAGGTACAAGGTTAAAGAGAACACTAGGTGGCTCGATTATATTAAAGTTATCAATGAACTATTAGTTATCTATTGGCTCATGTTCGGTTATCAACCTACTCAGCTGATTTAACTTTAGTTTGCGTAATAAAAGACACAAACACATGCGAGTATGTCAATGTGCCGTATGCCTTTCATTTCTCTTCATTCTTTCTTTCATTTTTTCTAACATTGGTGTCAAAGCCAATCATTTGACGAAGCCCTAGTCTAGTAAGAATGGAGCAAGTTGTTTGAGGGAGCCCTAGGAGAAGGGTACGAACAGTACAAGGGAAAAGAGGTTCAAACTCGACTAGAAGGGTTAGTTCATGATTTGCAGAGGCAGAGACAAGGGCACATGATTCAAGGAACATAATACAGAAATAACATGATCAAGACAACGATTGCTAGGGCACAAATCTACAAAAGATTTTGAGGCTTTCACAGAAATTCCAAACCAAAGACCAGAATGTGAAGGATCGTGAACGATACGTGAAGGTTTATGAGGAAGATCTAGATGTGATTAAGCACAAACAAAGTTAAAATCGTGACTGAAGGTAGTTGCGTGAAGAAATAGACCACGCAAGTTTTGAAGAAATTTTCCCAGCAATTTGCAGATCAAAACGACACTGAGGGAGGAAGGACTAGTCACAAGAAAAACCCGATGATAGAGATAAAAAGTTATGATTTGTAGACAAAATATGTGATTTCCATAACAATATGAACATGCTACGGCACAAAAGAATCAAAAACTTGAAGGACAATGAAGATTAAATAGAAGACAAACTTCAGACTGTTGGCGACAGTTGCAGACTAGTTTTACAAACTCTAACATCGAGCTAACACACAAGTTGTAGGCAAGCTCTGTAGACTCAAAAAAAGTGATTTACAACATTTTTTTGTGAGTAGATAGACTTAAAAATGGCCAATATTCCAAAATTTGGTTTTGCCCGAAGTGCAGAAATTGATTGGCCAGAACTACAATATCTAGTCACAATATACTCATGATTGTTGATTATCGGGATTGCAATAAAATTATTCTCAACAAGGAATCAAGACCTGCTACTAACTTTGCCAATTATGACAAATGTCACAAGGAGGCTCTTCTGTTGTTGAAATTATTTGTTTCAGATGATTTGATACCTGAGGTCTAAAATGCCACTGTGGCAAGTGTGCTTTGGACAAGTCTTTAAAACAAGTATCAAACTTCGAAGAAAATTTGGGTCTTACCTAAAGAGTATTAATTTCCGCAAAGATGACTAAGGATGGGTCCCTATCAGAAAATCTTGTTTGGATGAAAGATCTCCAAGGCCAACTTGCCACCATAAACAAAACGGTGGATGACAAATGACCTAGTTGCTCTTGTTCTAAACAGGGTGACGACCTCAAATGAATCTTTGGTGGAGGCTCTACACTCAATGGCATGAAACCAAACCCTGAATTTTAATCAGGTCAATTCTTATTTGCTACAAAAGTAATGCAGGCAAATAGGAGCAAATGAGTCCAATCTTGGACAAACAGAGAGTGCATTTTCTACTCAGTCAAAGGGGAAGTGGAAACACATTCTTGGTGATTCATCTTCCAAGCACCAAATGAAGTGTTTTTACAATCATAAGATTGGACATGTCAAAAGGATTGTTGAAAGCAACAGTATGCTCTTTCCCAACAAAGCAGTCCAAAAAATGTGGCAACAATTGAAGATGAATAGGATTCTATGGAAGAGCATGCCCTCATGGAATTATACTCAAACAATAGTACTACCAATTGTTGGTTCATTGATTATGGTGCACCAAGACATTTTACGTGTCCAAAGGACTGGTATATTACATTTATTACAAATACAAACATTTGTGATACAATTTTATTAGCTGATGGAGAGTCACTTGGAGTAGGGGATTGAAGATATTTGCATAGTGTTGAATAATTCTAAAAAAATCATAGTAAGGAATGTTAGGTATGTTCCTAGCATGAATAAATATCTCATCTATTAGTCAATTAATAAAAAATCTTAACATTGTTATAAATTTCTTTGGGAAACAATGTATTGTGTTTGATGTGAAACAAGATACACTAATTGCCCTAGGCATTGGGCAACGTGGTTTGAATAGGCTTGTTGACTTTGCTACAGTAAATTTAAATCAATTTAAATGTAATGTGTGGAGAGAAACCCCATCACATAGAATGAAAGGGAGGCTGAAATGCCTCGATCAAATGCATGGTTAGTTGTGCGGGAGGTTGCAATGCCTCAATCAACAACACTAGCTCGGAAGACTAGACCCGAGGTTGTAGAGCATGGTCATTTCACTCTTGCTTCTGACCTTTTTATGGTACCTAAACCACCATTTAAACAACCCATTAGATGCAAATGGGTGGACGATGTCAAAAGCAAAGCCAATGGTACTTTGGACAAGTACAAGGTGTATCTTGCCACGAAAGGATTTTCAAAACAAGAGGGAATAGACGACTATGAGGAGGCTTGTGCTTTTGCTCCTACTGCAAAGATGGTCACATTTCAATTGCTTCTCTCCATAGCATCCCAGTTTGGTTTCTTAAATGGAGATTTGAACGAGGAGGTTTACATGGTGCAGCCTAAAGGTTTTCAAGTACTTGGTCATGATCGTCTGGTTTGCATGTTGATTGAGTCCCTATATAGACTTAAGCAGGCTCCACAAGCCTAGTATATTTTTTTTTAATCAGCATCTCCAAGGCTCTAGATTCAGAACTATGGAGGTCGGGCTAAAGCTATTAACCAATGATGGCTCATCACCTATCGATGAATCACTCTACAGACAATTGGTGGACAGTTTGATATACCTTATGTCCACACAACCAGATCAATGTTTTGTTGTTAGCAATCTTTCTCAATTTTTATCTCAACCAAAGCTCATACATTGGACAGCAGCAAAACATCAGAGACCTGCGGATTTCAGAGTCATATCTAAGGAGTAGCTTGCAGATTTAATGACTAAATTTTTTGGTTCCATTTTATTTCTAAAATTTTGGAACAAACTTGTAGTAGCTTCCAGTTTAGTCATTAATGGGGGGTATTAGAGTCATTAATGAACTATTAGTTATCTATTAACTAATGTTCAATTATTAAACACCTCGATTGATGTAACTTCTCTTTGCTTAATAAAAGACGGACACACAAGTATGTCAGTGTGTCATATGCCTTCCATTTCTCTTCATCTTTTCTTGCATTTTTACTAGCAAATTATTTCCATGCTTGCATGGAAATATTTGTTGAAACCTTGTCTGTTACTCTCCCCCACCCTCTGTGTTTGATGTCTTTTAGAGTCTAGTGAGTAGAGGAAGTTGGCCTTATGTAAACCATAATCTTAGAATGAACGATGGATCTACAGTGATGACAATTTCAAAGGGCTGAATTCCCACAGAATGTGGAGCCCATTTTGGTTTGTAAAAAAATTGAAGTATGTTTTGTGATAACCACCTTACAGTGGTCTTTAAACATTCAATATATATAAGAACCTACTATTTATTATCTTGTTTGCTTTGGCAGGTTTAGATAGATAGATGTGGGTGTTCTTTCATGTATTTTTTCTCAATTTGCATGATGCACTCAACTTTCATGATTATGGACTTAGTGATACGGGAAGCGACTGGGAAAATGAGTCTTTTTCTGCCCCTCGCCCACCACACCGCACCCCACCCCACAAAAACAAAAAGAGGGGGACAGAAAAGTAAACAATCAAGGGGTGGAGGGGTAAGTTTGGAGGTCATATGTGTGTGGCATTTCCAATCTGTTTTCTGAAGTAATCTCTTTATAAATGTGAATCTATGTGGGTAAAGGCAATTCTAAACCCATGTTTTCATCTCTGTATTCATAAAAGTGCTGTATTTGCTTGCTGCATTTCCAGAATGCTTTCATGGTTCAGTTTATGGTCTGCATGGTGAGAGCAAGATCAGGTTCAGAAGAATATCACAGGTTCTACCCCTGTCGTAAAGTTTCCATTGGTAATAATTTGCATACTGGTCAAGATGGTTGATAATATGGGTGAAAGTCTGTATTTAATGCATTGATAGGCTGCATTGTTTAAGTAGCCTCTATTCAGCCTGATTGATAAAAGTATTGAGTTTTCAGTTTTTCATTTCCTACCCCTATTTCTTGAATTTGTGGGAGACATATTGTTCACATTATGTGGCAATGGCTATTGTCATGCTCATACACTCACAAAATTCAATAAGAAGGGATGGTTTGAATGCAGAATAGCTAATAGGATTTTCTCTTGTGCATATTAAGGAAGGTCTCGGTAACCAGCACATTATTGATGCCATGGCACACACTCATAATGCATCCTGAGAAGTAACAAGTCTACTATGTGGATAACTCTGATTGTAAGTATCAAGCAAACCTTTCATCTGACTTGAAGAGGTGAGGTCTCTTGGATCAATGATGAAGGTGCTCTTTGAAAACATAAAACTGCCATCTGAAGTCAACCTGGTTGCCAAACATTTACAGTATCAGTCCATTCATCATTTATGTTTTGCAAGTGGATTATTGAAATATCCCAAAAGAGGAATATTTTCTGAATTCTGGAATTTACTATAAACCCTAGCCAAATATGAATTTTCCGGATTTGTAACAGCAAACCCTAGCTGCAATTAACCCTTCAATATTAGCATAAAAATATTTCGAACTCAAAGAACTTAATAGGCAGCCCTACAAGCAAGTTTGACCCCTTCAAATCTGCAGTTGTTCTTTAAACCTTAGGTGTCCCTACTTCAAAAGTTTATTAGCCTTTTTGAAGATGTATCATGCTCAAAACCCTCAACTTAATAATCAGAAAATTGGCTGTCATAAATGCTTTGCACCCCAAAATATGATACTGAAATTGACCAAAAATATTTCGAAATCACCATGCCAATATTATTGCAATATAGGAACATGTGTGAATTCTAAATGACCTTCATAACCCTTCCAAAAGTCAAGAATAAATTCAGGATTAATATAGAAAAATCATAATATTGTTTGGGCACAAAATAGCCCTTCAAACCCTAACAAATTAGCTCCAAACCAAGTTGCCCTAATTGGAAAATAACATTTCCAGCAAAAAATCCAATGCAGCCCTCCAATGAGGGGTCTTCAACATGAACCACAAAAATCTAGGGCTCCTACCCTAGTTGCCACCCTCACAAACCAATCAGCTGCTCCCAAAAGCAAGTCGCCACTTCCATATCCTTTTTTTTGTTTTTTTATAAATACTAGGCTCAATTGCAAGCTCAAGATGAAGCTGCCCTTAATGAGAAATGAGGGTTTGCATCCCCACTCCTTTGACTTGAAAGTTTTCGTCTCCAAGTCAATAGCTTAAGCTTTTCGTGCTAAAAACTCAAATTTCAAATATACTTCATAACATAACATTTAAATGAACCCTCCATTGCTTTAATAGTTCTCCCCCGAGAGGTACACCCAAAATGGAGGTAAATACCTTTTCAAAATATTAAAAGAACATATCTTATAATCCACTTGAGTGGATTGGGCGCCCATGAGCCTCAAAGGGTCCCAACTTAAGTGACTTTTACTAAGTAGCTGATACGGGTGCGGGTGTGAGTACGAGTACAAGTATCAGGTACGTGGATACGAGGGATTTTTTTTGGGGGGGAGTTGGGTATGGCTGGCTACGACCGTACAAAAATATATATAAAAATATAGCCATATAAACAAATGTAACCACATAATATGCATAGAGGAAACAAAATAATTTAAATAACCACAAAACATAATCATAATTTCAATGCCAAAAGTCGAACTTTGAATAGTTTTATAAATTATAAATAGGTACATAGTGCAAATGTTACAAATTACAATATTAATTTAAAAAAATTCATCTTCGGCTCCCATGTCTTCCTCATGATATGGGTCATTAGAACCACAAGCAACAGTAGTGCCACTCCCACTAGCTCCACTATGCAGGTCCTGTGAAGCAACTTCCGAATCCGTATTAAGCAACGAAAGGTCGGCAACAAAGGCATCCAAGTCTGTAGTCTCTGGGTCCACATCCCAACACTTTGTTGCCCCTTTCATGTACTCAGGTTGCTTGTGTGAGAGAAGACGTAAGTTGGAATGGACATAGACCAAGTCCTCTGTCTTTTTTGCCGCCAACTTGTTGCACTTCACTGAGTGGATAAAGTTGTAGGTACTTCAGTTTCACTCGGCAGAGAAGGAACTTGCAACCTATTGAGACAAGCCACAAAGTCAATTTATATTAGAAATTATAAAAATAAAAATGCCTAAAGTTAAAACAAAACATAGAAATGAACAAGAAGGGTAGAGAGTTTTTTTTTAATATCTTACTTGTGATAGAATTCTAATAACAAGTGGTTGGAGATGGGTATATGTTTGCCCATGGAGGTACCACCAAAATTGAGCTTCCTTCTTGTACTTGTTACGGATGGCAGCAAGGGAGTGACCAACGGGGGATATGAAATGTGCAAACTCTTCCCTAACTTGGTATTCAATTTCTGGATTAGGGAAGAGTCTAGAGAATGTTGTCTTATATCCCTCGCTAACCTCAACATCCTTATATGGTGCGACCCTCCTAGGCAAAGAAAGGATCTTTGTACTGTAGTATTTGGACATCAAGACAAAAGCAAGAAGATGCAATGGAGTGATCATTTTGTTGCACATTTCAATGAGATGCGACTGCACTTCCTTGAAGAACCTCTCTGTGGGATCTTGCTCTTTGGCATTTATGATGGATCTAATATTCTCAAACATTGAGTTTATTCCATAATAAAGCTCACCCAAACATAGATGATCCATGTCCACATATCTCAACATGCTGACGATGGGCTCTAAGAAACTCAGCAAATACTCCACACGTTCCCACCATGCATCATCAAGAATCCACGCTCACCTTCGTGGCCCTCTCAATGTTTGTCTGCCTCCATATACTCCAAAAATTGTTGATGACCATGGTACTCAATGCCTCACACACTTGAACAAGACGTCTCAAGACGAAGGTGTGTGAGGCAAACCGAGTCTCAGCAACCTAACAACAAATCAAAACAAATTAAAATTAAAAAAGTGTTGAAATTACAAACTTCAGAATTAAAAATAAAAATATACATGATTCATGAATAAAATTTAAAAATTTAAATAAAATGTTACCTTCAACAACAACTTCGAGAAGGTCCTAAAGATGCCCTGGGACAAATGATGATTAGATATGAACATTTGGATCTCGCTCACCTCCTCATAGACTTGTTTGATCCAATCATTTTTTGTGCCCAATTTTTGCAACATAAGGTTAAGGGAATGAATGACACAAGGTGTCCAAAATATGTGTCCATACCTCTCCTCAACTAACATGTCTGCAGCTTTACAATTTTTAGCATTGTCCATTGTAACTTGGACAACGTTTTGAGGCCCCACCGCCTCAATGGACTCTATCAAAATGTTGGCAATGAATCGTCCATCTTTCACTTGCCCCTCACAATCAACGGCCCTCAAAAACATTGGCCCTTTAGGGCTCACTACGATCACATTAATCCATGGTCGATTTGTTATATATTTCCATCCATCGAAGATGGACACCCTTGTCTCGACCCACGAATCCCTGATGGGCTTCAACTTTTTTCTTTTCTTTTGTCAACAAGGTGCTTCGCACCTTTTCATACCCTAAACTGATGAACCCTTTAGGGGCAGCATTGATAGATCTCACCATATCATGCCAATATGGTGATCTAACAACACTAAATGGAATCCCACATGCATAGAGGCAACGTGCAATACTCTGCTCTGCTATGTCCCTTGACTCATTCTGGAATGATCTTTCTAATGGGCTCGAACTTTTGTTCTCTTGCGAGCACGAGGTGAATCATCTTCCTCTTCGACCACGTCAGGGGTAGTAAGAAATGGGTGTGATGGGGCAACCATACTAGGACGAAATTGATCAATATCCACAGGGGTCGATCTTTTCTTGCTCAAATGATAGTTGTCTTTTATCAAAAAGGGCATCTGTTTCTTCTTGCTCTTTGATGTATGCAAGAACCTTTGCATGTGGCAAGCCTTTTCCTAGTTTTCCATTTATACTTGGCCCACCACAAATTTTGATTCCTTCCCCTGGAATTGCAAAACAATGGGCTTTCACCCGTTTATATGAGCTCTTGAAATGATAGCCACAATTTGAACATTGCCAAAGGAAACACCCTCCACCTGGTAGTTGTTCAAGCAATGTCACATACTTCCAAAGAGGGGCTCGAGCATGGCTCTGGAGGGTAACCTTTGGCCCACTGAACTAGCACTTGCATCGGCAGACATTTTGGCAAATCCAAAATCCCTATAATACCTGATAAAATTATAATACTAATTAATATTGTTATATTTAGCATTTGTTGAAAGAATATTTAAAATTTATTAAGAAAACAACAAAAAATCAAAACCAATTACAAACATACATTTAAATTTAAAAACTAGAAGAAAGAAAAAACTTCAAAAAAAAAGTTAAAACCCTACAAAACTAAAAAAAACTTACCTTGAATGAAGAATCCTCCTTGTTGCAAGCTCCTCAAGGTCTTTGGTACCAAATAGGTAGATGTAATGGCATAGATTTAGCACAAGGAAGGAGATTCAAGCTTTTTCAATTGAAAAAATAAGCAAAAGTGAACAACTATGAAATGGGAGATAAAAATGCAATGAAAGCTAAATGTGTTGTTATCATTTGATAAAATGAGTGTGATTCATGCTTTTAGGGTTGCAAATTCACTTTAAAATGTTTTTAAATGTTTTTTGAGGTCCACATTTTGATTTTGACCAGCAAAACAAAAAGAAAAAAAATTAAAAATTTGTTTTTTCCCGAGGGTACATCGTCCCTATGCGCAGGGTACACCCAGCCCCTGCAAGTACGCCCAAGTACATCCTCAAATGTACCCAGGCATACCCGTAGGGGCTGAGGCCTAGGGAGGATGTACTCCCCCCGCCCCCCCCCCGTATCCGTATCCCTACGTGGTGTACCCGTACTAGCTGGGGCGTATAGGCATACCCGATAACGTAGGAATTTTATAACAATAAAGTGCTTTTTCACAAGTGTTCTTAAGAACCCAAATGTTACCTTTATTTTTCCTCTTTTTTTCTTAGCCCTCGCAAAACCAATAAGGATAAAGGTCTTCAATAATGTTATGATCAAAAGGGGGACATGACACACATATTAAGGACATGACACACTATATTGGAGTCAAAGTCCATATTTAATGCATTGATAGGCTGCATTGTGTAAGTAGCCTCTACTCAGCCTAATTGATAAAAGTATTGAGTTTTCAGTTTTTCATTTGTTACCCCTATTTCTTGAATTTGTGGGAGACATATTGTTCACAATATGTGGCAATGGCTAAGGGATGGTTTCATTGCAGAATAGCTCATAGGATTTTCTGTTCTGCATATTAAGGAAGGTCTCGGTAACCAGCACTATATCGATGCCATGGCGCACACTCATAATGCAAAGAGAAGTAGCAAGTCTACTATGTGGATAATTCTGAGTGTAAGTATCAAGCAAACCATTCTTCAGACTTGAAGAGGTGAGGTCTCTTGGATCAATGATGAAGGTACTCTTTGTAAACATAGAACTGCCATCTGAAGTCAACATGGTCGACAGACACTTACAGTACCAGTCCATTCATCATTTCTGTTTTGCAAGTGAATTATACAGGCAGTATCAATTGCTTTGTTTTTCAACTATTGAAGACAGATGGTTTTGACAGATTATGAAGGAGCCGCTGAAGATGGACCAAGAAGTGGATGGTGATGTAGGTGACACCTAAGGACCTTTAGGAAGATCATTTCTCATTGCCTCCCTTCAGCCATTGTTGATTATCTCCTATTCATTATCACTATTGGTCAACAATTTATCGGCATGATCATATGCTTTCATAATTTGAGGTTTTGATTAGCATTTTCTATCAGTGATGGGTTTTTTCATGCAAATTTGTTGGGTTAGGGCCCTTTTCCTAGATGAATTTAGCAAAAAAAAGGTTCAACAAAAAGAAATTCAATATGTCAATAAACAAACTTCAATCAAGTTGACCAATTTCCTTGTTAATAAAGAAATTAAAATAAAACATTTGTTATCGAAAGATCGGTTTAAAACTTCAAACTATAATTTGAACCTCTTGCAAAAATCATTAAGTAATTAAGTCCTGACTATCCACCAAATTCAATGGATATTGCACGATAACGTGTATCACTAATATATAAAGAAAACTAATTGAGCCCTATCGACAGCCTTACTTCCATGAAAGTCTCTCACTTAGACATCAAATTTATAAAGACTTTATTACCTATTACTAAAGGTATACGCGGAATTTGAGTTCACTCTATTTACGTCATCAAAATTCAAGTATGCAAATGCGAAGAGACTCGATTCCCATTAAGATTAAATTGGGATGGATTGATCCAAATTCAATGCATTGTTACGGAACCTTATCAAAATATTATCATCTCTTGTTTTCTAATAGCGGTTTGACATTGAAGCATTTCCAACATGAGAGGACATGTTATAGACCTAGTTATTCACAATTGGTTACCAGGGATCACTATCAAGAGACGCAGCCCTTTACCGCATTGGGGCATGATCTAAAGGACGTTTTCCTTGAGATATATATACATATAAATCACACTATCATTCGTATTCACCTATGTGATTTATTATTCTATTCTATAATTAATATGTAAAATTCAACATATTTCTTATGTGTACCAAGTAGGTACATAATAAAATTCAATAAAAATACAACTACAAAATCAGATTCACAATTACTAGCTAACATGATATACTAGATTGAAAAGATAAATGTACCCTAAGGAATCTCATTATGGAGATTACATAAAAATAGGAAACCCCAATATATCTTGTAAAACATATCATATCTATGATGGAAACTCTTGGTTTTGATTTTCAATTTTTGAGAGTTGGAGCTCAAACATGCACTCATGGAAGTGAGGGTGTTGATAGGGCTTCTCTGGAATACATTGAATTGCCAATTACCAAAGGTATACATGGAACTTGATTTCCCCGTATACAAATTCAAACACTCAATCCCTATTACATGGAAGTCAAGAAAATTCAAGTACATAAATATGTGGAAGTCAAGAAAATTCAAGTATGCAATTATTGGGACGGACCAGTTCAATGCATCCCTATAGTGGGACCTTATCAAAATCTTATCGCCTGTTGTTGTACATTGATGAGTTTCATTTCTATAAAATAATTTTCAGATTTGGTAATTTTTGAAATATAAAGGTAGAAGTCTTTGATATTCAGTAAACCTTCATTTGTCCCGGTGTTTGGTGGTTATTGCTAGCTGTGATAATGGCAAATTTTGATTAATCTTATGATGTCAAACTCCCGAAGGCTTTGTCGTCAAAATTTCACCATTTGGAAGAATAGGATGCTGAGAATATGTGTGTATAGGGATGGATTGTATTCAGTGCATCACTATGGTGGGACTTTATCAAAATATCACCTCTTGTTGTACATTGGTGAGTTTCATTTCACATAAATAATTTTCAGATTTGGTAATTTCTGAAATATAAAGGTAGAAGTCTCATTTTCAGTAAATCTTGACTTATCTCGATGTTTAGTGTTATTGTAGCTATAAGGTTTAATGGTCAAAATTTCACCATTTCAAAGAATAGGATGTTGAGAATATTTGCATGTACTTATAGGGAGTTGGATGGGATTATCAATAAAGAATTGCCAAAAAATAAAGAAAAATAGACTGCGCTAAATCAAGATAAGGACTTTATTCGAAAGAATAGAGAAGCCTTGATGTTGTTCACTTTTTTTTTTACTAATGAAAAGTTGGCTGAAGTATCAGGCTTCACTTATGTTGCAGAGGCATGGAAGAAACTGAAAACTATGAGGTTTATAAGAGCATGTTACTTGAAAAAAATGATGTTGTCACTCAAGATGCATGATCCATGGCCCAAGAGGAACCCAGCGGACAACCACACTTAACAGATTGAATGATTTATTTCAGAATCGTATATGCAATGATAGAGACAAAAGGATATATCAAAGTACAATGAGACAAGGGAAGAGATGAAGAATAATGGACACCAAATTAGAACTATAAACTATAAGATTATATAATGCAATAGTTCTATACAATGATCCAATAGATTGGATGTTATTGTGATGTCTGATCACTACTTCCTAGTTTACCTTTGTTTGACTCTTCCCTACAAAGAATGGAAGTGTACAATAATATACAAGTGTAAAAGACAAAGGGTTGGTTGGCCCATTACAATAGTTAGAAACAATTGCTTTGTAGCGCCACTGTGCACCTATGCGAAACAATATTGAAACTATCGGAGTTGTGTGGCATCAATGAAGAGTAGTTAGGACTTTGCAAAATGACCACATGTCCTTGGGATGATCTAGAATTTGTTGGTGAAGATGATATGTTACAGTGTATTGCTGAAATAGCATGAGCTGTTACAAGGTCCAAATCCTTTTGGATCAGTCACCCCTTATAGAAAAGTAATTGTCCCCATTGTGTGCAGTTGTGGAACAAGATGTGGAAAGAGACTTTCAACCTATACTTCGGTAAACCTTGGGAAGGCAACTGACCTGCTTTGAAGCTCAAGAAGAGAGGGATCTCTTTTTGAGGTGTTTGTTTGACCCTAGTTAACTTAGAATTGATCTCTACTTGCTGAAGTGTCTCTACAACATCTTAAGTGTCCAACAAAGGTGGAAAATAATGGTGCGGCAGTTTTGCGATGAAGATTGTATGTAAACAAAGATAGGAAGGAAGATTGAGTTTGAAACTGTTATCTCCTACTTGTTTGGTGATGGTGCAGGGCCCATACCAAAGTGGATGAAGCTTGTGGTAAGTTCATGTCAGTCTTTCCTTCTGTAAAGGAAGCCATGCTCGATCACTAACCTAAAAGGTGTTCGATGATCGATGTTGATCATGGTGATGCTTGTACTTAGCATTCGCCTTCTACAAAATAGTTTGCACTTGTTGTTGAATGTGTTACATGTGCTCAATGAACTTAACAACTTTGTCAACTTCCTTTTGAGCTAAAGGAAGTGTTATTGTTGATAGGATAACCTACATCAATGGGTGCTAGAGGTTGGAAACTCAAGCATACCTAAAAAGGGTTGTGTGCGATAGAGTTGTGCAGAACTCTAATATAGTTAGGCTAAATGAAAGGAAGACTTTCATCCCATGTGTGTTGCTTCTTTGAATTGTTCCTTCTTAGAAGACGCACAATCACCCTATTTTCCACTTTCATTTGTCCATGAGTCTGAAATGGAATACAATAGTCTTGTTTAACTTTGTGTCCAACATAGACCAAAGTGCTCTCCATAAATTGCTCAATAATCTTGTAACCCTATCAGAGATGACAGTTTTTGGTATTCCAAAGTGGATCCAAATATGTTGAAAATACAATTGAGTTGTTTCTAGAGCTAAGATTGTTTTCTTACAAGGTGTGAGAATTGTCATCTTTGAGAATCTATCAACTACTACATAAACACAATCATTACCATGCTTGGTAGTAGGATAGCCTGAAAGGAAGTCCATGGAAATAGATTTCCATAGTTTCATTGGAACCAGCAAATGTGTGTATATACCTTGCTTCATGTTGACAGGTTTCACAATTGCATAGGCAATACAAGACCTAATGTATTTGTCAACATCTACATGTAAGATGTGACCAAAATAAATACTTTTTTAACTTTGCAAAGATCTTTTCAACTCCGTGTCTTGCAACCTTATTGAAATGAGCCTCTCATATTAGTTTTTGTCTCTCTGCCTTGTACAAAACACACAAGTGCCCAACATGATATAGAAGTCCATCCTGCAAGTAGAAATTTGGAACTAGCTTACCGCCATGCAAGTATTGAGAGATTTTTTTCAAGTTTGTGTTGGATGAATACAATTCTGACCAAGTGTTTTCTTCATGTCCACATGCATCAAGCACAATGAGGAGAGCTTGAATCAGTAGTCGACTCAAACAATCTGCTACTCGTTTGAAAATTCCCTTCTTATGTTTGATGTTCAAATGGAACTATTGAAGATGAGAAGACCATTTATAGTGTCATTCTTGCTACAAATTGTTTTTTGTCTACAAGACTTGAAGCGACTTGTGATCTATGTGGAACACGGTCTCCTTTCCCAATATACAATTCTTCCAATGCTTACATACATGGACAATGGCATGAATTTCACAATCATATGTGGGATAGTTTCTTACCAAAGCAGTGAATGTTTCACTATGATAAGCGGCTGCTCTATGTGCATAACTAGATGCATTAGTCTCCATCTCAAATAATTGTTGAATATCAAGTAACACAAGTATTGGCACCAAACAAAGTTTGCATTTCAATTCTTCGAATCCTTTCTTTTGTGCCATTGACTAGATGAGGTTTGCTTTGGCCCCACCTTTGGTAAATTCATTCAGAGGCCAAGTTACATGAGATAAACCAAGTACAAATCCCCTGTATGCATTTGTCAATACCATAGTTACCATGTTCGATCAAATCTTGGCCAAATCCAGAATGATCCACATTTTTTTGGTCTTCTGGATTTATTCGATCTTGTTCGGACATATTTTAACATTAAAAAATAAAAAGATTGACGGCGACCACCACTACAAACAGCTAAGTGACCAATGGTCAGCAGACGAAATTGGCGACGACGAAGGAAGATGGCAATGACATACAAAAGGCACCAAAGGGATGACAAGGGCTTAGCAGTGAGCAAATTCACAAACACTAGTTCATAGTAGACATCAACGGCAAAGTAGCAGACAGGATCCCCAACACAATGGACAGCAGACCGACAGAGGCAAAGCCGCAGAGGTAAGTTCGATTTTGGTTTTTCTTAAATGCAATTCGAGTTCAATAATATGATTGTCATTAGGTTTCTTTAAACGTAGTATTTGGTTTATTTAATATTTAAACATTGGTTCAGGTTTATTAAATATTTAAACATTGGTTCAGGTTTAGGTTTATTTAAAATTGTAATTTAAATATTATAAAATATAAATATAAATATTTGAAATTCCTAAACTATAAAATATAAATTAGGTATTAATTAGGTTTATTTATATTATAAAATATCTAAAAAATATATAGAGATATTTTACATTAGGGTTACGTATTCCATATTGACTTTATTTTATTTTATAATTATAATATAAAATATAATTACATTTACATTTAGATTGTAATTTATAATTAAATTATAATTTATAACATTCATTTTAAATATTTTTAGTTTTATAATTTTTTAAATTTTAATTTTATTAGATGTTGCAAATAAATTATTTGTGTAATATGAATAAATAATAAAATTAAAATTAATAATATTATTATATATTTATATTATTTTTTATAGTTTTATAATTCTATTTTAAGTAGGTCGTTTTATAATAAGCATGTCGTGCATGTCCACAGCGAGTGTGCCAGTGTTTATGCATGCGAAAGAATTAGAGCACATATGAATTGATCCATACTAACAAGAGAAACCATCTAGAAGCTAAAAAGGTCTCAAATCTTGTGTTTGTCCCCAACAATTTAAGATTATTTGAACACAATCTTGCAAAAGAATATGACAATCTTCATCTTGGAGAACCATCCTTTGAAGGAGATGAGGAAAATATTGATAGTGTTGATGACCTTGATAAAGGATTCGTTGATGGTGTTAGTGCTAGTTTTGATTTTGAAGCAGGGTGTAATGTCCCCATTTTTATGCAATATTGTTCCATGAGCTTTTGGCCAATTTCCAAGTTTTGTCGTAAGCTTATAGGTGTGTTGGGGAGAACTCCAAACTTCTTGGTGGATGCAAGTTCAGTATTTCTGGGTTTCTATTTGTGGCATTGAGCTTAGTTGGCATTAAGGATTGCTCTGACACTTTCAGAAGTGTTTTCGAACTCATGAGGTGTTCTCCAAACTTCTTGGAGAGCACATTACTTATAGTAAGTCACCCAGTTGGCATCAATCATCATCCCAAGATCATGTTTGTATGGTAAAATTTGCAATTTGCATCATTTTGGGACTTTTCGTAAATTGGGTGAATTATTTAATTCATTTAATTAATTATTCGCTTAAGTTATCTAAAGTTAGGAATGTTAAAAAGATAAATCAAGTGTAATAGCTCATTGAAAATGTGAACGAAAATATTATTTAATGCTCACATTAAATTGGACACTAGGCAAGGGAGACATAAAGTAAGCAATTAAAAGATTATTTTTATGTGAGGAGAAAATTAAAGAAAAAGTGAAATTATTATTTTATTTTCCCTTGTCACCCTAAAAGTGTCTTTAAAAGGAGTTAAGCTCATTTTGAAAGTGAGCTTGAATATTGTTTTCAAATAATTGTTCCTGTGAGAAAGAACCTGTGTTCTCTTAATTTCTTGCGGACGGAAACCCTCCAGAAATTACTGGTTTCGGTGGTGAAAGATCCACCCTAGCTGGTTGTGGTGATTTCACACAGAAATCACACTTGTGCTGAATGCAGAAGATTGGAGCAATTTCATACAAAGATTGTCTTTGTGTTGAACGCATGTGCCATTTTGATTCTGCAGTATTGGTTATTGTTTTGCGGAGTTTCAGGGATTTGGTTGTCAGTTGTGGGTTTTGGGTCTACAAAAATATTCTCAAATTTGTGTGTAGATTGTCGCGAGTTCGAAATATTGGTGCGGAAGGTTATATTATTTTCTTTGAAAATATTATACAAGTAATGGAGCTAGGGTTTAAACACTAGGCTTATTGTCATCCATTGTGGGAAAGCGCCTCATATTAGAGTGGCGTCATATTTTATGTGACTTTGTATTGGCCACAACTCGAGTTAAATCCACCGCAGCCTATATATTAAGGAGAGACGTGAATATTGAAGGATGCCTAGGTGAGTAGGAGCTTGCGTGGAGTCTTTGGATGGTCAAAGGAGGAGTTTGGGAAGTTAGTTGTTCCAGTTTTATGGTGGGTGTTTTCTACAGTAGTATATAAAAATCAAAACACCATTAACAATATTGTATTCAACCATTTTTCATTGTTTCCTGGCATTTCAAAGGTCAGGGATTTCTAAATATTTTATCTTTGTAATTCTGATTTTAATATCAGTTGTTATATTGTGCTCTATATTCTGATTTTATATCTATACAAGGCTGCAAACTATTTGTCTAAATGTCTATGGCCTATGTACGATCTGTGAGATGCAAATTGCATGATACATGCTCAAATCTAGAAACCAACTATACTCAAACCCTACAATCTGAGTTTGCCATTGAATGTGCAAGAATGCAAAATCTTTGATGGAATGCATGCACATTAGTAAATCACAAAATTGTGAAAAAATTGGTGAAATCTTGGTAGGGGTTCTTACAGTGGTATCAAAACCGGTGATCTTACCAGCGTATTTGGGAAGCTAACCCCTTTGCAGATCTTCAGTTGAGGAATAGAATTTTAGCCTTGCATGTTAGTGGTCAGCACTTGCATGTGAGTGTTCAGGGATTCAGCAGTTGAAAGAATTTGTTCAATGGTTGTGAATCATGGCATCATTGAGTAAAGAAAAGTTAGGTGAAAAGCTTTTCAATGCTGGAGATAAACTTGTACACCTATGTCAATCAAAGGATGTTCTTCTCAGTACTTTGGAGGAAGTAAAGGGTTGTTTATACATAGTGGATCAGTCACTTTCTCAGGCAATGCAAGCAGCTATGATTCCTTCAGTGACTCTTTTGGGTGAGCCTGAGTTATTGAGACACAATGACAAAGATGTGAGACTTACAGTTACTTCTTGCCTTAGTGAAATTATGAGGATTACAACTCCTGAAACTCCATACAATGATGACATAATGAAAGAGATATTTCAGTTGTTAGTGGGTAGTTTCCAAGATTTGGATGATGTCACAAGTCCTTATTTTGCTAAGAGAGCAACCATGCTAGAAACATTTGCAAAAATCAGATTTGGTAACATTATGTTATCCATTGGTTGTGAAGAGATTATTTTTGTAATGTTTCAAATATTTTGGAATGTTATTGATGAGGTTCATTCAGAAAATGTTATCACTTCCATGCAATCTATTATGTCTTTGATTTTGAATGAGGATGATAATATTTCTAAGCTATTGTTAGCTAACTTGTTGGTTGTTTGGAGGATGGAGCAGGATGTGTCACCAACGGTGCATGAGTTATCAAAGAGATTGGTTAAATAGAATATGAAAAAATTGAAAAATCATTTGATAGAAGGAGAATTGCTTTCTTGTGGTTTGCAGCCTATTAGTGCTTCTAAAAAGAGCAAAAATCAATTGAAGAGAGAACAATATTGTCTCACATGCCAAGAAGTATGGACACCTAGTCATATATGTGGAAACAATAAAGAAGATGAATCCATCACAGGGTTATTCCAGCAGAGTGATAATGTGAACAAAGTAGCTGAAACAATGGAACTTAAGGAAGAATAATCACTTGGTGCATCTGCAAGTGAGGTGTACATGAGTCTCCATGACGATGATGAATTTGATGGGTATGTTGATTTAGAGTTTGTGATTGATAAGCCATATGAAGGTATGGATTCTCTTGACGATACTTTGCTTGATTATAACACTATCCCACCATTCATACATGATGATTGCAAGGCATCAATTAGTGAGATAGTTGATTTTGATGGTGATGTTGTTCCTACAAATGAGAGCAAATCAGAAAAATTGTTTGATGAGCAATACTACTTCGTTGATCTTGATCAAGGGTCTAAAGAACTGCAAGTTTTGAAGGACCAATTATTAGTTTAAAAAGAGAAAGTTGTGGAAGCTTTGACAAGGCTTGATAACACACACAACTTCGTTGAAGTCCTCTTCTGGAAGGCTCAAGTTGAGGAGAGACAAAATGGCATTAAGGATGGGGTTACCCTTGCAAATTTATGAGCCATCAAAGAAGCTTTACAATTAAAAAAAACTGATTATTTGCATTTGCTTTTTGATAGGGATCATACCATTAAGTTTGCAGAAGAGACTTTGGATGCATACCAAGAAAAAGAGAAAGAGGTTGACGATCTCTGCCTAGAGCTAAGTTTAGGTCATTACTCACTCTATAAAGCTGAAAATTACTTGAATGTTGCAGCCATGCCCAATGAACGAGACGCTGATTCAAAGACCAAGAAGAGGAACAAGGAGTTGATTCAAATCTCCATTGGTTGCATAAAGAAGGATTCAAAAGGGATGCTATGGAGGTTTTGCATGCTGATAGCTATGGGAAGGAACATCAAGAGTGCAACTACAAAAAGTTTGAAGAGCAATTTTCTGACAATGATGTATTCTCTGGTTTAAATAATAATAACTTGGAATATCATGACCTGATGGACTTTACAGAATCCTCTCAAGGAGATGAGCATTATCATGATTCAGAAATTGGTTGTGTTCTTCCTAGAGTTGAAGCTTTAAGCAACTCTAGAAGTTCTTCGGATGAAGCCAATATGAATATCAAAGTAGTGCAGCAAAATCATGGTGGAGTTGCTTCATTACTTAGTATTCATGCAAGGGGTCAAATAAAAAGCATGTTGGAGGGTTATGGTGACCAAAGAGATGTACCATGGCAAATTATAGTTCAAAATTTCAAGTTTAGCACTGTTGTATTAATGCAGATCAGCCATCACATGGATTCAGTTGCCTTCATACAGATAGTTTGGCAAGTAATTTTTATCAAAGAATGGAGCATTTTACAATTGGCGACTGTTGAAACAGATTTTTTAGTCCTTGCAAAAACATTTTCAATCATTAAGATGTTCATGACTGCTGTTTTTCAGGGAGATTTCAAATTTGCAGCAGCTGTCCCATTTTGAGGTTGGTGATTTTGATCAAATCAGATTATGAGTTGTTTCTATGCTTGAACAGCTTCCAGTTTGAGTAATTTGGGACCACTAAACTTTGGGAGAATGTAGGAAAGTGGTTTCAGCGTGAAAAAATGAACACTTCAGCCATCATAAGTCTATTATGGGACGTTATGGACCAAAATTGCAGAAGTAATGTTGCTGTTACCTTTTCATACAACCATCATATGATTCCATTTGTGTTCTCACAAGTGGATTGGAGGGAAATTTCAAGCAAGTTTTGGAGCATTGCTCATTTGGTGACTTTCCGGATAGTATTTTCAATTGAAAGAATGATCAGATTTTTCCTTTGGAGTGATAGTTTTGAGTGTTGCAGCAGTTGTTCCTCTTTCAGGGTGTTGATTTCAAGTAAATCAACTTGTAAGTTGTTGGTTACAGACTTGAACAGCTGCAAGTTCATATTTTTTCAGCCTATTAGCTCCCTTGGAAAGGGACCCAACAGTTGTTATTCCTTACTTTCAGTTTGTATTTGTGGTTTGGACCACAGACCACCATGTAATTATGAATACCATGCTGGAAGTCAAGAGGTTAAAATTGAGAGGGATAGCATTAACTTTCTTGAAATAATCCGGTTGGTGCAAAGGAATCACAGTATTGAAAAGCAAATTCCGAGGAGCTTGCTAATTACTTGCAGAGAATTGAAGCTCTGTTGGCTGGAGTAGTAAAGGAGATTTTCATTGCAGATGTGTTGCAGCAAAGAACATCAAGCAGGAGTTATAAACCTCCTTCGTTAGTTTGGGATCCTGGAATCATGTTGTTGATTCAAGGTTTGATCAGATGTTTGAGACTGGCAATTACTTAAGGGCAAGCAATTCAAGGAAGGAAGGCCTGTAATGTCCCCATTTTTATGCAATATTGTTCTGTGAGCTTTTGGCCAATTTCCAAGTTTTCCCATAAGCTTCTAGGTGTGTTGGGGAGAACTCCAAACTTCTTGGAGGATGCAAGTTCAATATTTATGGGTTTCTATTTGTGGCATTGAGCTCATTTGGAGTTAAGGATCACTATGACACTTTCAGAAGTGTTTTCGGACACCTGGGGTGTTCTCCAAACTTCTTGGAGAGCACATTATTTATAATAAGTCACCCAGTTGGCATCAATCATCATCACAAACCTTCAAGATCATGTTGGTATGGTCAAATTTGCAATTTGCATCATTTTGGGACTTTTCATACATTGGGTAAATTATTTGTCATTTAATTAATTATTGCTTAAGTTATCTAAAGTTGACATTATTAAAATAATAACTTAAGTGTAATAGCTCATTGTAAAGGTGAGGGAAAATAATTTGATGCTCACATTAAATTGGATGATAGTCAAGAGAGACATAAAGTGAGCAATTAAAAAAGAATATTTTTATGTGAGGAGGAAATTAAAGAAAAAGTGAAATTATTATTTTCTTTTCTCGTCGCCCTAAAAATGTCTTTAAAAGGAGAAGTTGAGCTCATTTTGAAAGTATACTTGAATATTATTTTTGGATAATTGTTCTTGTGAGAAAGAACCTATGTCCTTGTTTTTTGATGGAAACCCTCAAAAAATTACTAGTTTCTGTGATGAAAGATCCACCCTAGCTAGTTTGGTGATTTCACACAGAAATCACACTTGTGCTGAATGCGGCAGATTGGAGCAATTTCATACAGAGATTGCCTTTGTGTTGCACGCATGTGCTATTTTGATTTTGCAGTGTTGTGTATTGTTTTGCGGAGTTCTAGGTATTTGGTTGTCAGTTGTGGATTTTGGGTTTACAAAAATATTCGTAGATTTGTGTGCAAATTATCATGAGTTTGAAATACTAGTGCAGAAGGTTATATTATTTTTTTTGCGAATATTATACAAGTAATGGAGCTAGGGTTTAAACCCTAGGTTTATTGGCATCCATTGTGGGAAAGTGCCTCATATTAGAGTGGCGTCATATTTTATGTGACTTTGTATTGGCCGCAGCCCAAGTTAAATCCACCGCAGCCTATATATTAAGGAGAGACGTGAAGATTGAAGGATGTGTGGGTGATTTGGAGCTTTCGTGGAATCTTTAGATGGTCAAAGGAGGAGTTTGGGAAGTTAGTTGCTCCAGTTTTATGGTAGGTGTTTGCTACAATAGTATATAAAAATCAGAACAGCATTGGCAATATTGTATTCAACCATTTTTCATTGTTTCTGGGCATTTCAAAGGTCAGGAATTTCTGAATATTTTATCTCTGTAATTCTGATTTTAATATCAGCCGTTATATTGTGCTCTGCATTCTGATTTTATATTTCTACAAGGCTGCAAATTGTTTGTCTAAATGTCCATGGCCTATGTTTGATCTGTGAGATGCAAATTGCATGATACATGCTCGAAATTGGAAACCAACTATACTCAAACCCTACAATCTGAGTTTGCCATTGAATGTGCAAGAATGCAAAATGTTTGACGGAATGCCTACACATTAGTAAATCAGAAAATTGTGAAAAAATTGGTCAAATCTTGGTAAGGGTTCTTACACAGGGTTTGATGTTGCAAATCTTTGAAACTTTTAAGTTTCATATAAATTTTAAGCTTAGGCTCTAAACTATGGATATTTTGTCATCTTTTAATATAATTCAAATTTGAAACTCTTGTGCAATTCTCAATTTTGCAAGTGTTATATTAATGCTCATTATTTAGTAGATTGAAATAATTTTGCATATTATTCATACACACACACACACACACACATTCCAAACCGGATTTTTCCAAAAAAAAATTCAAACTTTTTCAATAATCCGGAGTCTGCATTTTTTTGCCCTCCCGAACGGATTCGGATTTCCGAACTTGGTAACTGTGGTTAATACC
This sequence comes from Torreya grandis, assembly GCA_037957365.1. Lineage (NCBI taxonomy): Eukaryota > Viridiplantae > Streptophyta > Pinopsida > Cupressales > Taxaceae > Torreya > Torreya grandis. The sequence goes on from JARHVA010003246.1 coordinate 1,893,054, forward strand.
AAGAAGCTACAAAGCTTTATGAGATTCTTTGGTGTAAGCCATTCCTAGATGACGCAAATCTTGGCCAGGTCCATGTGAACTCCTTATGTGTCTAAAATGTATCCCAGATACTATAGCTCTTGCATGGCAAATGAACATTTCTCTATGCGTTGCCCCAAAGTGTAAGGCTCTTGTTGGATATGGTGCAAATGTTCATCCCATGGTTTGCTAAAGATTAGGATGGCATCAAGGCAAAATACAACAAATGAAGTAGTGAAATCCCTAAGGATGTCATTTATCATTCACATGAATGTCACATGTGCATTAGTCAAGCCAAAGGGCATAACCAACCACTCAAACATACCTTCTTTAGCTTTAAAGTTTGTCTTTTAGATGTCTAAAGGTTCATAGGAATATGGTGATAGGCAGACTTCAGATTGATTTTAGTGAATAATTTGGCACTGTAGAGCTGGTTGAGTAGGTCCTCTATCCTAGGAAGAGGGTAGCAATTCTTCACAGTGATCTTGTTGAGAGCTCTATAATCAATGCACAACCTCCATGTGCCATTTTTCTTTGGCAAGTGCACTATGGAGCTGTCCCAAGGCCATGAACTGGTCCTGATGTGTCCTTTATGCACTAGTTCATGGATCTACCATTTAATCTCTTCATTCTCCAAAAATCATCTGCAATATAAAGATGCATTAGGTAGAGGTAGTCCTAGTATCAAATCAGTACTGTTCTAACCGCATAGTGTGTAGGCACTTCTTCCATCACGTTCAATTGTTGCATGTTTGTTGAAGGAATTATAGTATGAATTGATATCACAAGGACATTCTTATGTTGACATGAGCAGAATTAGACCATGTTCCTAAACATGAAAAACATCATTCTTATGTTCTTCTAAATCCAATTTGGAGGAAGAAGCGATGTTTGCGGTACCTACCATAGCACTAAGTTCAGAGCCCACGATCTCTTTACCTTTGTCTAGTGCACGTTGCTTCATGTCGTACAAGTAGAGCTTTCCTAGCACAACACTCTATTGGAATCTAATGATATTCAAACTCAAGATCTATTTTAGTGAAGAATTTGGCACCATGAAGCCAATCCAGTAGGTCCTCTATCATGGGAAGAGGATAAAGGTTCTTCACAATGATCTTGTTGAGAACTCTATAATCAATGCATAACCTCCATGTTCCATCCTTCTTTGGTATGAGCACCATGGGGTTGTCGTAAGGCCATGAGCAGGCCCTGATGTGGCCTTTATCCACTAGTTCATGGATTTGCCGCTTGATCTCTTAATTCTCCAAAAATGATCTGTGGTGTAAAGATGCATCAGGTAGAGGTAGTCTTGGTATCAAAACAATAGTGTTCTTTACCGTGCGGTGTGTAGGCACTTCTTCCATCACGTTGTTCAAATATTGTATCTATTGAAGGAACTACAATATTATTCATGGCACAAGGACGTTCTTACATTAACATGAGCAGATTTAGACCACATTCCTAAACATGAAAAACATTGTTCTTATGTTCCTCTAAATCTGATTTGGAGGAAGAAGCAATGTTTGTTGTACCTACCATAGCATTGGGTTTAGAGCCCATGATTTGTTTACCTTTGTCTAGTGTCCTTATGTTAGTGCACGCTACTTCGAGCTATGCAAGTAGAGTTCCTAGCGTGGCACTCTTCATTGGAGTGACTATTGGAGTTATGAACTAAACATCACTGCCTGTCTTGGACTGCTTATTCTGATCATTTTATGGTGTGCTTTTGAGGATGGTGCGAAGGGCCATTCCCTTGTTTAGTATTGCACTTTGTCTTGAGACTTGGAATCTTCTTTCTTATACTTTTGCTTCAAACTTGCAAGCAAATCTATATCTCTAACATAGGAGATCTGGAGGAAATCCACATCAAAGTGGATATATGGTCTCATGCCTAACCTATACTTCAAAAAAATATTTTGTTCAAATTCCTAAAGATTCAGTTTGGAAAACAAAGTATGAAAGATATTTAATTATTCTTGAACAGATTGATATGGCCTTGGCAAAAATGTGAGAACTTGATGTACCAATCATCATAGTTTCCAATATGGTAGTAGGTCGCTTTGAGTGCTTCTACGAAACCATTCCATGTATCCACATAAGTGTGTATGTCATTATCTTCATGTGCAATGAAGTAGTTATCCCACCACTTCTTTATGGATAAAGAAACATTTAGAAGAGCAAAGGTTATCTTTTCTTTGTCAACGAAAAGATTTACCGTGTAATATGAACATATTAGATTCAACAAATTATCTAGAGCATCTGCATCTATGTTTCCCTCAAACATAGGAATGTCTAGATTGACTTATACCTTGTATGGTGTGTGACCACCAAAAGGTCATTGAGAATAAGAGGTGTCCGAAGGTGTGTGAACATGCTTACGAAGTTGAGTGAAAGAATCGATGATCCCCATTCATTTGCATGCATGGTGTCTTCTAATTCTTCACGTTGCCTTTGCAAAGCTTCCTCTCATTTTTTGGAACATTTCTGAAGACCGCGTCTCTAAAGGTAATTTGTCTGCCATATGAGGATGTGAAGGAAAGTATGAAGAAGGGTCATGAGTTTCAAGCCTTAACTTCCTAAAATTAGACCTCATATGAGTGTGCATATAAACAAAGAAGGAATTCAAAAACAACTGCAATACCACTATGAGATGATATGAAGTGTGTATGCTCTAATACCGTTGATCCAACCCAGGAGGAACCCAGTGGAAAATCACACTTAACAGATTAAATGGGTTATTGTGAAGCGTATATGCAATGATTTAGGGCGAAAGATAAATTTAAGTACAATGAGAAAAGGAAAGAGACGAAGAATAATGGATACCAAATAAAAACTGTAAATTGCAAGATTATATTATGCAATAGTTCTATACAATGATCTAAGAGATCGGATATTATTGTGATGTCTGATCACTACTTCCTAGTTTATCTTTGTTTGACTCTTCCCTACAAAGAATGGAAGTGTACACTAATATATAAGTGTGGAAGACGAAGGGCTGGTTGGGCCGTTGCAATAGTTAGGAACAACCGCTTTGTAATTAATCATTGGTTTGTCATCTTCTAGCAACAGTATGGTACTGACATTGTTGGAGTTGTGTTGCATTAATGAAGAGGAGTTAGGACTTCCTAGTATCACCACGTGTACTTGGGATTATCCTAAACTTGTTGGTGAAGACGACACATGATGCAATGTACCACCAAGATAGGACGAGCCATTACAAGGCCCAAATCCTCCTGGATCATTGCAGGAAAGGTAGTCTCCTCAACAACATTTGTTGAAGATTAAAGACATAAAAGATCAGCTAACAACCATCAACTAAAAAGTATATTATGAAGGCTTGGTAATAATTGTTCTTCATAGCCTACCTCCTTTGCTTAGTACAGTTATTGAAACTTTCAAAATAACTACTAGGGAAGACAATATGATTTTTGATAAATTGTATAAAACACTAGTCCATAAGAACAATTGGAATAGGTAATTTGGTTCAAGGGGAGTGTTGACGCAGGAAATTGCACCCGGGGCAAGGAGGTCGAACCCCTGCCTTCTCCTCGCAACATGGAAACTCCCCTCTCGCCTGTGGGACGACGAAGCAAGAGGGGAGAGTCTCTAGATAAGGGCTAGCTCCTTTTAATGCATCGTGTTTATTCCAGCAAGTGCAAAATACATATATATAGGTAGATATAAGTGGGGGGGATGAAAACGGAGAGAGAGTGCAGGAAAACAAACCTACTCTAAAGAGGTGATGCACCAAAATAAGTCGACCTTCACACATCCACACTCAGAATCAGACAAATACATACATACTCTACACATTTGGCAGAAGGACCAAGCTGCAACAAACTGGCAGGGAGGCTTTCATGAAAACACAGGAAACAAAAAATCACTGAGGCACTGTGAAATGCACACTGTAAGTAACTTCCTCTATTCTGAGCTCCTCAAATGTCAGCTCTTCCCCTTTCAGCTGCAGAAATGGCGCCTTGTAGACAACAGGTCTGCTGGTGTTGAACCAGTGAGAGCATCAAGAAACAATGACTGGACACAGACAAACACTCAAGACATACTCTGAATATATCTATCCAAATGGAGGTAAAAAAACTGCATTTATTTGATTCAGGTGAAATTTTGCCAGGGCTGCGCCTTTACAAAATGTGGAAGATCCTTTTCCAAAAAGAGAAGTTACAATACATATAGAAAAGGAGAAGGGAACTTGGTGCTTCTTTGACAAGTTGGTCTGTCGCGTCCCCTAATTGGGAAGAGGGAAACACTGTTGTCGATGTCATCATTCTAGAAGAAGCCTGCTGGAACCATGTTGTATGATCGCCAAATTTGACTTTGGGGTTCGAGCATTAATGTGGAAATGCAGGCTGCGTCCTTTCTGCAAATAGACTGAGATTTGTCCCTTTTTAAATGCACAGGCCATGCTGCTTGCTATTTGCGCCTTTTGGGGATTTAACAGGCAATAAATCGCCTGCACTTTGCCACTTGGACTGCCTTGTCACTTCTGCACCATGTCATTTCTCCTTGCTTTGTCACTTTTGGCTTTTCTCAGTTTGTCTCATCTAACTTCTTGGCCCTCAGGGGCGAACATTCAAGCAGGTCGCTGCATTTCTGGCTCCTTGGCAATGCTTTCTCAGTTGAAGACAAACGGCCATTCCACTTTGTCAATTTTGACGTCCCTGCAGCCGTCATGCTTTAAACGCCAACGGCTATTTCATCCTCTTGAATTTGACGGTCTCTGGGACGTCCTCGGGCCCGTCGCAACGCTATCGGGTTCTTTGCTGGCCTTCTTGGCTTTGCTTTGTTTTAGCACTCTTCTGCGGGCACCTTTTGCCTTTGAATTTCCTTAGGACCCTTGGAAGGGAAAACGGCCCTCTGCCCTTTGATAAGTCCTTTGGGTTTGGGTCGGAAGTCCCCCGCAAGGGCACCTGCCCTTCGGGGTTCTTCGGCGGGGCCCTTGATTGCATTGGAAGGCCTCCCGAGCTCCCGCGGACAATTTCCCCGGGTCTATCTGCCTTGTCTTTATCCCGCGGGCTTTGTGATTTTCCGCGGACTTTTGTCCGCGGACATTTTCCCGCGGACTTTGCTTTGTTTTGGCTTGCGCCCGAATTCCTTCGGACTTTTTGTCCGAAGGAATTCGGGACTTAGCCGAATTTTGAACAAAATGATAATTGACTTCGAACCAAGATGAAACTTACCCGGGTCCCTTTGCTTTAAGTGCCGGCCCTCCGCTAGGGCACCCTGATTTCCCCTTCGGCTAAGGGCATACCTTTGAACCAAGCCGTTGAACCAAAATGGTTCAACGGTTCAAAGGTTCAACCAAGCACGTCGATGAACCAAGGCCGATGAACTTTCATGAACCGAACCCGTTGAACTTATGTCATCGAACCAAGTACGTTGAACCTAGCCCGTTGAACCCAAAAATTGGTTCAACGGTTCAACGATACGAAAGTTCAATGCTATTGAAATGAGATGCTTGAACCGAACGATGAACCAGGCCCGAACTGAACATGAACTTGCAAACCGAAATGACTGGTTTCGAAAAGCCAGGGAAGAAGGTGACCACAATTTTGCCTGCGGGCAAAAATTGGTCAACAGATGGCGACTCACAGGGGAAGCATGCCTGCTATGCTTAGAACCAGTTGCCTTGCAAATCCATTGGGCTCGGAGTCAGATGCAGCTATGAAAAGTTAATCAACAGCCCCAGAAAATACGAGAATCAAACACGAAGCTTTACCCCACACGCAAAGGGAAACACACAAGGCTAAAAAAAACACTACCTGTGCAAACTGCACTTAGGGAAAACAGGAAAACAACTGAAAACAAACTATTATATACAGCTAATTGGGTCTTCCCGCCTCCCTCCTGGATCGAAGGGAAAACTTTTTAAGTCCCCTTCCTGGCGAGAAGACTTATGGCGCCAAGCAAGTAGCTGAACGAAAAAGAGAGTTGGTGACCTGCTCCTCTTGCCTGCCACCTGAGTTGGCTTGTATTCGAGCGGATCAAAATCAAACATGCTTCCGACATATATGTATTCTGCTTGTCCTTGGAAGCCTGTTGAATGCTAGGCCCTGATATTGGTGCTCCACACCAAGAAATCAATGGCCGCTGGCTCATCACCATAAGCCCTTTGATCTACACATTCCTTCTGCAATGTATCATGGTCTGACTTGTTTTCTTCTGCCTCATTGAAAATCCTGTCAGACTCGTTCTCTGATTCCTTTTGGCCTTCTTGAAGAAGGGTGACTATGGTGATGTCTGAAATGGATTCACAAAATGATTGCTCATCCCACAGAACATCTCCTCTTTTTTCAAAACTATCTTCTTCAAGGCATTCCTCTAGGAAGACAGGCCTCTCCTTTTCCTCTTTGCTGATCAGGTCTTCTAGATTTTCAAAAATATTCTCCTGATCCTCCTCCAACTCAGGCTCTTCAGTGTAGACGTCCTCATCATCAAAACAACAAGAAAGTTCATCAAACAGAGGGGAAGAGAGCTTACCATGCATTTGTTCCTCCTCAAATTGCTGGAACATCTGAATATATGCAAGGCCTGCATCTTCTCCATTGCTGATAAGGTCTTCACAAGGAGCATCAATGACGATTTCTTCTTCATTGTCGCTCATGACAGCCGCCTAAAGAACTGTAGATTGGATCTTTTGCTCCTCACCTGCCTCTTGCAAAACAGGTTCTTCCTTGAGAAGGGGCGAAGTGGAGAAAACATGTGGAAGAGGAGGCAGTCCTTGAGCTAGGATCGAATGATTCTCCTCTCTCCACTTGATCAGCACTTCAACAACATCAGGTGTGGCCTGATAACTCTCTTGGAAATGTGTAGGTGGGGTGTGTTCAGACATAGAAGGTGCTGTTTCGTCTGAACCGTCCATCACACATTGGTTGAGGAATTTCTCTCTGGATTCCAACTCCGCAATTCTCTTGGCCAAATCTTCTTGGAAAAGCTTTTCCTGGAGGTTGTCATCATTATCATGAGCAGGCGCAACGTTATCTTTTTCAAGGTTTTGAGAAAAACCTTGCTCCTCCTCCTTCCTGCCCCATGATTCCACTATTTCCCCCCAGGTCAGGAGGTTGCCATCAGGGCGAAAGATCTAAGGGAGTTGAGGAAGATTAGGAGGGGTCTGCTGATGCATAGGAAAAGTTGTTTCAAATGAAAGCGCATTTGGCGTGTATAATCCATTGCTTAGAACCATGTATCTCGTATTTCTTCATATGTTTTGATCAAACTCAGAATATTTATGCAATCACCTCAAACTCTTCTCCTGGTTACCCTTTAACAATGAAGTAATGCTGGAGTTTGACGTGGTTCCATAATACCCTGAGCTCCACCAAAGTAATACAAAAATGTGATTTCTCGATGGCACCAAGACTGCTTAACCAGCAGATTCAACTCGGAGTCACCAGATGCTGAAAACTTCGATTTGCTGTGACAGGACCAGCATCAATCCTGAAACCTTATTGCATTGTAAAACTGAGTCCCACCGGGCGTGCCAAAACTGTTGACGCAGGAAATTGCACCCGAGGCAAGGAGGTCGAACTCCTGCCTTCTCGCAACATGGAAACTCCTCTCTCGCCTGTGGGACGGTGAAGCAGGAGGGGAGAGTCTCTAGATAAGGGCTAGCTCCTTTTGATGCGTCGTGTTTATTCCAGCAAGTGCAAAATACATATATATAGGTAGATATAACTGGGGGGATGAAAAGGGAGAGAGAGTGCAAGAAAACAAACCTACTCTAAAGAGGTGATGCACCAAAATAAGTCGACCTTCACACATTCACACTCAGAATCAGACAAATACATACATACTCTACACATTTGGCAGAAGGACCAGGCTGCAAGAAACTGGTAGGGAGGCTTTCATGAAAACACAGAAAACAGAAAATCATTGAGGCGCTGTGAAATGCACACTATAAGTAACTTCCTCTATTCTGGTCTCCTCAAATGTCAGCTCTTCTCCTTTCAGCTGCAGAAATGGCGCCTTGTAGACAACAGGTCTGCTGGTGTTGAACCTGTGAAAGCATCAAGAAACAATGACTGGATACAGACAAACACTCAAGACATACTCTGAAAATATCTATCCAAATGGAGGTAAAAAAACTGCGTTTATTTGATTCAGGTGAAATTTTGCCAAGGCTGCGCCTTTACAAAATGTGGAAGATCATTTTCCAAAAAGAGAAGTTACAATACATATAGAAAAGGAGAAGGGAACTTGGCGCTTCTTTGACAAGTTGGTCTGTCGCGTCCCCTCATTGGGAAGAGGGAAACACTGTTGTCAATGTCATCATTCTAGAAGAAGCCTGCTGGAACCATGCCATATGATCGCCAAATTTGACTTTGAGGTTCGAGCATTAATGTGGAAATGCAGGCTACATCCTTCTTTCTGCAAATAGACTGAGATTTGTCCCTTTTTAAATGCACGGGCCATGCTGCTTGCTGTTTGCGCCTTTTGGGGATTTAACAGGAAATAAATCGCCTGCACTTTGCCACTTGGACTGCCTTGTCACTTCTGCACCATGTCATTTCTCCTTGCTTTGTCACTTTTGGCTTTTCTCAGTTTGTCTCATCCGGCTTCTTGGCCCTCAGGGGCGAACATTCGAGCAGGTCGCTGCATTTCCGGCTCCTTGGCAATGCTTTCTCAGTTGAAGACAAACAGCCATTCCACTTTGTCAATTTTGACGTCCCTGCAGCCGTCATGCTTTGAACGCCAACGGCTATTTCATGCTCTTGAATTTGACGGTCTCTGGGACGTCCTCGGGCCCATCGCAACACTATCGGGTTCTTTGCTAGCCTTCTTGGCTTTGCTTTGTTTTAGCACTCTTCTGCGAGCACCTTTTGCCTTTGAATTTCCTTAGGACCCTTGGAAGGGAAAACGGCCCTCTGCCCTTTGAAAAGTCCTTTCGGTTTGGGTCGGAAGTCCCCCACAAGGGCACCTACCCTTCGGGGTCCTTCGGCGGGTCCCTTGATTGCATTGGAAGGCCTCCCGAACTCCCGCGGACAAATTGTTTGCGGACAATTTCCCCAGGTCAATTTCCCCGGGTCTGTCTGCCTTGTGTTTATCCCGCGGGCTTTGTGATTTTCCGCGGACTTTTGTCCGCGGACATTTTCCCACGGACAAAAAGTCCACGGAAATTCCGCCCGGCTTTGCTTTGTTTTGTCTTGCGCCCGAATTCCTTCGGACAATTCAGGACTTAGCTGAATTTCGAACAAAATGATAATTGGACTTCGAACCAAGATAAAACTTACCCGGGTCCCTTTGCTTTAAGTGCCGGCCCTCCGCTAGGGCACCCTGATTTTAGGACTCCCCTTTGGCTAAGGGCATACCTTTGAACCAAGCCGTTGAACCAAAATGGTTCAACAGTTCAAAGGTTCAACCAAGCGCGTCGATGAACCAAGGCCGATGAACTTCCATGAACCGAACCTGTTGAACTTATGTCATTGAACCAAGTACGTTGAACCTAGCCCGTTGAACTAAAAAATTGGTTCAACGGTTCAACGATACGAAGGTTCAATGCTATTGAAATGAGATGCTTAAACCGAACGATGAACCAGGCCCGAACTGAACATGAACTTGCAAACCGAAATGACTGGTTTCGAAAAGCCAGGGAAGAAGGTGACCACAATTTTGCCTGCGGGCAAAAATTGGTCAACAGGGAGGAATCAACCTTGGAGAATGCTTTGCTAGGAAATTCCAAGGCAAAGAAGCACAATCAACTGTTTTGTTTAAAATCTTCAGCCACTTCAAATCAAATAATGACACTTGCAAGTCTAATATTAGGTGTAATTTTTGTGGAAAGAAGGGCCACACAAAAAAATATTATAGGAAGAGGTTGGCATGGTTAGAGAAAAAGAGAAAAGCAGGAGAAGCTAACTTGGATGAAGAAGAGGAGTGTGCCTTACTGGTATTCCAATGAAATCATACGGGAAGGGATAATTGATTCTTTGATTTAGGTGCTCATGAAATCATACATGAAGGGGTATTTGATTCTTTGATTTAGGTGCTCGTATGACTAACTGTTGTGAATGACTTGCAAATTTTGTTGAAAACTTGAGCACAACAAATTCAGTGACACTTGGTGATGGCATGTCACATATTGTGCAAAGTCATAGAGACGTTAAGATCAGCTTGAATGAAAGAAATAAATTTACATTCCAAATTTTCCTTTATGTCCTTGGTTTGGCTAAGTTTTTCTTGCCTATTAGTCAAGTCACTAGTTACGAGCACTTGAAGGTTGTGTTTTTGGATGATAAGTCCCTAGTCAAGGAGAAGAGTAGTGGTAAAGTCCTTGCCAAGGGGCTTAGAGAGCATAGTCTTTTTAGATTTGAGGCTGCTAACACATCAGAGATTTATGCTTTGGCCGAATCCAATTCGGAGCATGGAGTTTGGCACAAAGGTAGGGTAACCTAAGTGGAATCCATCGCTTCATGGATTCATTCATTCCATTTTTTATTTTGAATGAAGAACAATACAACAAAACTTCTCTCCATTTCCAGGTTTTTCTTCTATCTTTGTTTTTATCTCTCACAAACATGTAATCATGCTTGTTACATGCCCATGTTCTAGCATGATTTGGGAGGTAAATATTAAATGGAAAAGCCCAAAAGTGAATCTTATTGGTTCATTTTAAGTAGGGAAATGTCCAATTAGTCTCTAAATATTTGTAGTGATTGGCATATACACCTTAAAAATACATCTAGGAGGGTAAAACAAAAAAATATATTAGATAAACCACTTTGTGTCTCAAAAGAAAGCAAGCCCTACCTGTATGGGCATCGACATAGTGAACTTCCTAGATTAAATGAACACAACAAAAAGAATACAAACCGTCCATTGAAATGATTACCAAAGATTTTATCAATCAAAATGGAAAACTGATCTCGTAAGATATATTTGAATTCAATATAGATAGGCTCTGTTTTGAGCCTGCATGCCAAGTGTTTTTGATCCTATCAGACCATACCAATATCATTTCAATGTTGCTCCATTATAATGACAACCCTCTACAAGCTTAAAATATACAAAAGGCGTTACATACATATGTGTGCATTACATACATACATGTATAGTCATGGGTGGGCCTAACGGTGAAGGCTTGTGTATTCCGAAGAGAACACACAAGTTCGAATATGGCATAGGTTGGTCACTTGGTGTATGTACACCTAGTTTGAACAATATCTAAGGTACATGTAAAAAACAATCCTCTTGTGGGATTCTACAAGGGGGGTCTCATGCACCAAATTGGTCTCTCGCTTGGCGTGACTTACAAAAATAGGTTTATCTTTTATATATAGATAGATAGATAAATAGATAGATAGATAGATAAAGTTTCCCTAACACACAAAGGACAATCAAAATAAAATAATTTTATTGATTCTATACTTACAGAATAATATTCAGAGTCCCCAGTCCACACAATGATTATTGGCAATTTTGTCCTTTTTCCCACATTGAAGGTATCCACAAATTCTTCCCACTGTTCAAGTCCTACATATGCAAATACCAAATCCCGATTACCAGATGCTGCAGCTTTTAATGTCTTGATTAACAGCAATGATTCATCTTCTCTTTCATCTTTCATAATTGTTAGGGCAACAGGCCTTGCATCCTCCTTTAACAACTTTAGAGTATCATATCTTATAGGGACACACAAAGGCAGTAAACTTTGTTGAATAAATTCTTCCAAAAATCCTCCTGATTAGTCAATAACAGTTCAAATCATGTCAATATAATATAGTTCATAAATTTGGTATGAGAACCATCTATAGTACAATAATCAGTTGATATCTTAAAATCTAGTCAGGAAAACATAAGATACCCTAAAAGTTTATGAAACAAGTCATTTTTATCAAAATAAACAAGAAATCAAGATCTTATGTTGAAAGGTTGACCTTCGAAGGGACCATAAAAAATGTCTCTCTCTTTGTACTCAGGGCGAAGGGCCAACAAAGCTGGCTTTTTGTCAAAATCATATTCCACCATAACTTCATCTGAAAAGTCCTCTGTTACTGCAAACCATGCTCTTTTCTTGTATTGCTTCGCAAGACTTACTAGTAGTGATTCTTTAACATCAAAACCAATAAATATGGGAAAGCTTTTTTCGAATCCTTTGATAAATTCCTGAATTTCATAATTTGATTTTAGGATAGAAACCTCGGGTGCAGCTATTTTTTTCAAATAAGAAATAAGCAATTCTGCTTTTCGCGGGCCTGTATAATCTGTGGGTAAGCCATTGATGAAAAACTTCAGCGTCGGATAGGCACTGGACCACAGGATAAAATTCAAGCAATTATGTCAAAAGCATTTAATCAAAAACATTCCTATTAACACTATGAAATTGAGAAAACCCAAGCCCTCACTGTGTTTGTGATCCCATTCATGACTAATTATTCCAGAGTCCCACACAAGTATCACTTAGACAAGAATATTTGTACAGTTATTTAGACTGGAATCCACATATACCCCATGCAATGGAAATACTTAACCAGATATCAAAGAATCTCACTTTAAAGAAATAAATAAAAATTACGATCTCTTAGCTGAAGCAACTCATATTTTGGCACAATTAACTTTCAATTCTCTCTATACTCTTCAGCATTCATATAGAGCAGGAAACAACCAAATATTACATACCTCACTTCATATTTCGATGCAAGCCCAGTGAACTTATCTGCATTAATTTTTGCAAGCATGATGGGTTTATCAGCATCAGCAAGCACTGGAGCAGCAGAATCCAGCTGCAGAAAACAATAGTGATTCAAAGGCATGACATAAAAGTTCGGACAACTTATATTCAAAAGACCTGCTTCTAGACATTCCTCTCAACATACCTTAAATTTATGTCGCTGGCATACATATAAAAAAAAAGGAAATTATCAATCATGTCCACCACATGTTTTCTCTATCTTCTAGCTAAAAATGAACGGATGGAATTTTTTCTAAAATTAGCAAGCAAAGGAGATATGAAATTACAATAAAACATATAATTCACAAATGGATATTGATCACTAATAAATTTATGAAAGCTATAGTAAGTTGTGAAAAACATCTTAGGCAAGGAGCTTTTTCTCCCAATTCAACTGCAAAGGACGGCAGGGGAATCAAGGAGCTCACCTCAAAACTGGATCAAAATGGATCAATTCGTGCCAACAAATGTAACAGAAACTAATTTTCAGCCCAACTCACCTCCACCCACATTATAACCATTACCATCGTATAAAAGTATAATAAAGCAGCATCAAAAAAAATTACTAAAGGTTTGTAGCATGCCAAGTATTTTCGGCTAAAGAATTGGGTGAAAGGGATGTGAAACAAAGTGAAATAAGCACTTCATTACAATACAAATTCAATCAGACCTTCAAATATGCTTGTGGTTTTCTAAAACCCATTTGATTTGGAGATTACAAACAACTTCTTGAAATTAGAAAAAAAAATGAAAGATACTAAGGTGGAATGGAATCCACGATAAGAGATATGCCAAGCATTTTAGTTAACACACAAGTAATAAGGCATTAGAAGGCAAGGAGACCCATAAAGCATGTGTGCACTAGTTAGAGATGTTAGTGCCAAAGAGGCTGTTGGCAAAGATTGGTACAACAACCTAAGGACTTGCAATTTGATGCTTTGTATTAGCATTCATGTAGTACCTCATAAGCCTTCCATGGCTTGAAATTGTTGCTAATGTGGGAATGTACACATATGCAAGTAGAATGAGACAAATTAACATGTGGCAAGTTTCTCAATAAGGGATCTAACAGACCACCATTCTATACACAGGTAAGTACACCAATACTGACAGCTCTGCCCCTCCTTTGCCTCAAGAATTACCCTAGAAGGATAAAGCTAGTATAGAGAACATTAGTGTCTAATGCAACCAACTGAAACCTGGGGTAATTCGGCCCTTAAATGATATAGTTGGGCCCCTCTTCCACAGTACAATAGTGAAAAAAAATATATGACCATCACAGACTTTCATGGATCCCCATTCCCATGGTTGGCGCCAATTACATTCATTACCACAATACCACTCCATCACGATAGTGGATCACCTTTGCCTCCATCCTTCCATCATGATTCTATAGACACATGATGTTTCTCCTAAGTACCTTTCAGCCACAAATGATGATGGGGTTTGTTCCAAACCAGACACGGTATTGTCCCTCCCTCAAGTTCGATTTTCAATTTTACCTATGAAAATAACTTATGTATGTTTTACATACACTATAATAACCATGCATAAGATAGAGCACAAACCATGCATGAAGTGTGTGTATGAGGAATGAATATATATAAAAAATGTGCTACACCCAACCACCTACACCTGTAAGAAATAATACAAGAAAATAAAACAAAGAATACATAACAAATCTTAATATCTTAATATAAGTGAAATACTGTTTACAAATGGCATCCTACTCAAAACCTACGAGTAATGTAATAGCCACTCCCTCTATGGTTGGTCTCAAGCACACCTCTGGGGAAGGATGAGGAGGTCATCGCTCAATCCTACCATGAAACATTGCTTACGATGAGCAAATCTCTCTCATTAAGTCACACCATGGTCAACAATATTTGACAATCATCAACACTCGCTTCATGCCATCACATCCCACCTCTATCACCCAAGGCACATAATGACTTTACTTTGTACCTCAAAGCTTCTCAACTAAGGGTAGATCTAAGGTTCAATAACCCAACAGTTCTAGCTTCTCACTCCCTTAACAATAATCAATATGCCTCCCTAAATTATGTGTCTGGAATAATCATCATCCAAACAACATGCACCATCTAGCAAGATATGTGCATAAATAATAGTTAATTCCCAAAGGGAAAACAAGCATGAAGGTGCGTACCATGATATAATGCAAGAAGTGGGAGCAACCAAAGAGGGAAGCTCCAAGGTGTCACAAATATATTCTCGATATTAGAAAATCAGAACGCAACAACCGAACACCATGTATAGAATGTTATTAGGGGTTCCTCTGGACTAGGACCTATATACCACTTAAGGGGATCTATGAATAACAAAATCCATTGGTAATCCCTTATGATGTTAAGCGAGTACATATTTGTATCCTTGCCACCTTCATACCCATAGTTTCTATTGCTATTTCCCTAGAATGAGAAATATGGCTCATGTTTGTCATGTTTATCATGCATTTCCAACATACCATCATAATTGCATCAAATTTCATCATCATTCCACAAACGATAGGGTATGGAGTCATTATAAATCACATTACATCATCAAACAATGAAGCGAAGGCATAATTCATTGTTCATTAGAGCAAGAATATCACATTTCGGAAAAACAAGATCGTATTCCAGCATGCATAGTGGGTCACCTATCATCACTCTAAATGCATCACATCTACCAGAGAATATTTGAGGATTAAATATATCTTAAAGAGTAGCTTTTTACTTTAAAGGAAAGATGTGAGATTCCTATGGCATTTAGAAGGATCAGGAATGATTCCTCAATGAAATCGCCACACTTTATGTCAAACACTGCTCCACATATTAATCAACTCTTCCACAAATACACCTTGATCTAAAAGCACCCGAATAAATCTGATCAGGGCTAGTAAGTGATCATTTATCATGCACAGAGAAATCAGTATAACAATGTGCCATTACACAATATCACAATGTAATATGAAATCGTGTACATCAAGGATAAATTTAGAAACTTAGCATTTGACATAGTTTCTTATTGCATCAAAGGGATTTTTAGAATGTCAAAAAGGCTTCGAGCATTTCCAATCACCAAGTTACAAAATATAAAAAGAAACCTCAAAACTAATATTGTGTAGGACTGATTTTTGTATCCGATCTTCAACTGATACCTAATTGCCTACAGCAAACTAAGGGATCGCTTGCAAAGATAGATTCAAATCCGTCTTCGGTGAAGAAAATGCAAAGGTGTCAAGTAAATTGTGTTTCATATGCTGCCAAGTATCTGTATCTCTGCGTGTTTCTTGGTGAATGTACCACAACCTAGCTTAGGGACGCAAGGTACTATAGAATGCATGTACCCATAAGAATTCTGGTAAAAATGTTTCATCAGTGATCCAAAGGCTTTCACAATGTGTTATATGTTGTTTCGACGAAGTAACACCTCTATAAATCAGGGTGGCACAAACACAGTTGTCATGGTTGAAACGATTATGCATGGTTGTGCATACTTGTTCCCATGTATCCAGTTGGTATTGATGAGTAGACCACCATCGAGCGGTTGTCCCTTGAAATAAAAAGGCAATCGCACAGAAACTTTCATCCTCATTAACATAGTAAGCCTCTAACTGGTGTAAGTATTCTCCGACCTCCATTTGTCCATAAAACCTAGGTGCCTAGTCCAACTGTAAGGGTGGTCCAGTCATCAAGGATCCACCAATGACGCGAACAGTTTTTTGGCATTGATCAAGCTTTAGAGGGGAACTTATGCGGCTTTGTAAAACACCATAGACGCGCCTTGATAAATCAAATGCACCTTGCACCCATTGGTCACAAGCGACACTGGTAGTGTCAGAAATAGACTAAGCGTCTTCCCACAAGATGCCATCGGGAGTAGGTTCCACATTTTCATGTCCTTGAGCAGTAATGTTATAGATTGTATTAACATTTTCATCAACATCAATGGGTTCCACGAAGGGGGGTCCTTGGTCGTTATTTAGAGGTATGACTATGCGTTGAGTGTCATTCTCAAAGCTGATATACCTCTTCCTGAAACGCAAGTCAGCATTTTTTGCATAGCACCAAGATTGACCCAAAAGAGCAGGGAAGTCATCATCTTCAGCAAGCTCGATTACCTCAAAAACACCCTTGAATGTGACGCCCAAGATGTTGACGGTGGCATCCTTAAGAATGCCTATGGGCAATGCGCGAGTCTTGTTAGCCATGAACAAGAAATGTGGAGAGGGTTTCAAAATGGGGCTCCCCATATTTTTCTAGGCGTCTTTGATTAGAACATTAACTTTTGTGCCAATGTCTACTAGGATGTCACGGATCATCCAACCATTAATGGACGCATTGACAAGGACCTCTTTGTCACATTCGGAGTTTTGTTGAATATGGTCCTCTTGTCGTCGTGCATGGTTCAAACGATGGTCCTCTGAAGGCTTTGTCGTTTGTTATCATAGCTAACTCTTGGAAGAGGAATGATGTCTTCAATAAGGAAGAGTTTGCACAGCTCTCGGAACTCATCATGCCCTGTGTCCATGGGTACCATGCCTCGTTGCATCTTGGCCTGCATTTTAGCATCCTTATACTTTAATAACTCAATTTCGCCTTGCAGTTCCTGGACTAAGGCCATTGTCTCGTGCAACACTTCTTTCTGTCATTGAGCATCGGGGTAGTGTTGCGCATGAGGTTCTTCACATTGAACCTTTTCAGCAGGTGGATTGGAGACTAGTTGGGAATGAGCGCCACTCCATGTAGTGATATTGACCTTGGGTCCAGATGGTGGAGTGGTAAGGCGCGGTCTCCACTGAGTATTAGGAGTTTGCCAACACGTATAACCCTGGAGCCCTCCTCATTTCGTTCTATAGTAATCACAACATACAAAATCAGGACATTCTTCCAAGCAATGTTCATTTTTACAAAAGGCGCAGGTTAGATAAACCGTGTAGTCACGCTATCAATGGTTCGGAGAACTGCACTTATAACATATCCGAGGTGGAAAATGACCACCTCTACGTCCATTTCCACACCCTCAACCTCTGAAAGATCAACCCCCACCAACCTCCTAATTGTTAGCTATGTAAGTTTGGCACGTGCCTCATTTGCGTGTATAGCGACACTTTAGCTTGGGTGGCACGTTGAAGCAAGGGACAACTCCTTACATCATGATCTTCGTTGCAAATCTCACAGGATTGTTTCAATATAGCATGAAAATTCATCTGTGGACTGTTGTTCCTATTATGCCCTTCCACTTCGCAATCAACGCACCACAAGCCACTACAGGGGTCGTGAGCATTATTGGCCATAAGCTTCTCTAAGAAGCCATCACAGCGATCTAAGCCTCCATAAAGGGGTTGATTCCCGTATCTATACTTCCCACAGCTTCAACGTGGAGGGTGGCTTCCAGTGCCTCACACGGTTCAATGAAGGTCTTGTGAGATAAGGCTCGTCGGAATGGAAGTAATAAACCTCCAACAAAACACTGAGCATGTTGTGTCAGGGTGATCTCAAATTATAGCTTCGAAAGAAGCATTTTGAAACACGCATCATACATTCGCACACTCTCAGGGAGCTCTTGCTTGATATCTTTTAAGGCAGCAATGCGCTCAAATGCAGGGATATCAAATAAACCTCACCTTTGGTTACATCATTAATACCAAAGTGATGACTAACCAACGACCATCAAAAACAATGAGTCGTGGAAAGCCATTACAATTAATTCCTATTGACTCTAGCTTAACCGCCCCTATATACCCTCTTTATGCTAGATCTTTGTGTTTGTGTTCCTCTCTTTCACGCACCGGCGCTAGATTTGCACTCTCATTAATCTCCGTTGCTTCTGCGAACTACTTTGTAACTACCTCCACTCCTTGCGCTCTTGTCCTAGTCTTGCGCTTCTCCAAGTCCCAAGTCTTCTGCTCATTCTCTGCTTCCTTGTCTTCCGCGACTCGCCCTTCCGCACCAAGGTCTTCTACGTCGTTTCCTTATGTTTCTCTCTTCCGTTTCATGGTCTTGTGCGCCTGCTCTTGCACCCTTGCTCTTCCCTGCTTATGGCTCCAAAATAATTAGAATATATTATTACAAAATTTAGGGTTCAACAAACATTAATGTAAAAAAAACACGGAAGCAATATACATAAACCATGGAAAATAAAGACAAGATTTTGGTCTAGAAAACCCCAAAATGGGGAAAAACCAATTGGAAGTGGCAGTTGCCCAGCTTTTCAATCTTCTTACGGCCAAAGACAAATTACAAAAAGTTCAATAGAACAAGTACAACAAGCATCCTACTAACTTTCTCACTCAAGTTCTCTCTCTTCCTTTCTCCAATCCTTCCTATAACCAACTAAACACCAACTTTGATCACCAATGCCTTCTTTGAATTTGTGCCTCTTCTTATCATGCTCAGGAATGTCCTTTCGTGCACCAAAGGATCCCCACTCGACTCAAAAACTGAAGAAACTGTTTCCCCTACCGTTACCATACACGTACAAGTACAACGATCGAAACCACTAGTTAACGTAGACCAGCAATTTTGTAACCCTTGATGCAGTAATTGAAGAGACAATTTCCCATGTCGTTATTATACTTGTATACAACAAACAAAACCACCAGTTAATGCAGAGCGGTAGTGTCATGTCGTTATTATACCTGAATACAACAGATAAAACCACCAGTCAATGCAAAGCAGCGGTTCTGAAACCGCCACTCTGCAAATATCGGTGGTTACGCAACCGCCGCTCTACTTGAAGCGGTGGTTTCGCCGCCATACATAAAATACTCCTTTCAAAGCCCTAATGCTGATTGAAACCTAGTTTTCTATGGTTGGATGATGAAGTGGCTTGATTTTCTTGAGCCTATGGATCATAAGAACACACCAACAATGTTCTCAATGGAAGTGGAAGCCTTTAAGGACTTCATTAATTTTTGCATGTTTACTTGGATGATTGGATGGTGAATGGATTGCTTAAGGATCATGTCCAGTTCTTGCGGTTGTTCTAGAGGTGTCACCATTTGCAAAATCAGAAAAAATGTGTTCGCAACACCATTTAACACCCTGTTAGGACATGCCATTTGCAAAGAAGGGATGCTAGTGGATCCCATGAAGATCACTATGATTATGCAATTAGAAGTCCTGCAAACCCAAAGGGATGATTGCACGTTTTCTTGATCACACAGGTTATTACCAAAAGTTCATGTAGGAGTAGGCATGCATAGCGACTCCACTTAAGAAGCTTCTTAAGAAGAATGAACCATTCAAGTGGGTTGAAGTGTAAAGGAGTTTTACCAAAGGAAGAGAAGTTGCACTACAAGTCTTGGAGATTTGTGAACAAGGAATACTCCAGCGAAGTATACCAAGTCTTGGGAAGTGTTAGGGCTCAAATCTGCACCTGTAGCTTCTAATAAAGAAGAGGATGAAATGTGCCCTCAGACAATACTTTTCTCAATACTCTCCTTTCAAGCAGGGTTTAGATACAAGCAACAACTTGTAAGAGGGGATTTACTCTCCTCACTTCTAGCTCTGCAACACCAAGGAGGCATCCCTATACAATTATCAGATGCGTTTGTACTAAACAATTTATGAATGCATTAGATTTGGACAAATGAACAAAAAACATTGTGTCTATATGCCCTATTATTTGTCACTAACATTCTAGACACTTGTTCATGCAATAAATTCCAGATCATAACTCAAACAAATGGATATAGATGAGTTTGTAAATCTGCACTACTACTCACTCTACCCAAGACATCTCATTCATTGGCTCATGTAAATAAATACAGTTTCAGCCCTGCAGAAGTCTCCAAAATCTCACAGGGAATTCATCTTCAGCATTACTCTTATTTAATCAGAATTACCACAAGACTGAACACAATACAAACAATGGAACAGCAGTGGGATTTGGATGAACTCACAATAAACACACAATTGTACCAGCAATGCCTCAGAGAATGGGCTTGATCTCTTTGCACTTTAAGTTGTCCTGGCTAAGGGGACATTCCCTACACATTATTCTCAGAAACCCACAAAGTACAGCATGTCGATACACATTGAAAAATAACCAGATCTGAACATTAATGGAGTCCTACATATTTATTTGTACAATAAGATCACAATCAACACTCTAAATGCCCACTAAATGAACAAGTTCTAATCTAAACAAGTAAATGACAGATTTATACCTTAAACACATCACATGAACCACGCATTGCTCTTAATAAACCCATAACTTTGCCTTGTGTTCATTGTATCAATTTGAAGTGCCCATTTCAGTTTGTCCAAATAATGCAAAGTTCTTAAAAGAAAATTTACGTAAGATTCTCTTCAATGAAAATCAGAACTCCCAAAACAAAAATAAGAGATTTAATAGATGCTTGACCTAATTGCTTCGACAAATCCCCTATCTAATCGACAAATTTCTACATTCAACACATCACTTGGACAACACGCATTGCTCTTGATAGACCCATGACTTTGCCTTGTGTGCATTGTATCAATTTGAAAAACACATTTCAGTTTGTCCAAAAAATGTAAAGTTCATAAAAGAGAATTCATGTAAGATTCTCTTCAATGAAAATCAAAACTCCCAAAACAGAAATATAAGAGATTTAACAAATGTTTCATCTAACTGCTTCATCTGGTGCCTTATCCATTGGGCCAACAAATGAATTACCATCTCTCAGCATTATTGGAAGAATTCTTAGGGAGACATGAATGCAAGACCTACATGTTTCTACACAAATGTATTAAAGTTACTAATGAGCTATTAGTTATATATTAACTAATGTTCAGTTATCAACCTCCTCAACTGATGTAACTTCTTTGTGAGTTGAAGGACAAAAGACTCGGGATTTGCAAATGTAAAGGGCACGTCATGAGTTCATGAGTCTCAATTTTAGACTAAATAAAGTCGGGATTTCTAAACACGTTTTTCTCAAATGCGATAGTTAAAACGAATGTGAAAGGGGAGACACAAGTTACAGGGACGAGAAGAACATGGGAAGACTGAAAACCTCTCTTCTGCAGATATGATCTAGTCTTCCCATGTACTACTCATGCCTGTAACTTACGTCTCTCCTTTCACATTCATTTTAACCGTCGCATCTAGAATAAACGTGTCTGGAAATCACAGCTTTCTTTAGTCTGAAATCAAGACTCACGAACTCATGATGTGCCATTTCTAGTGCCCTTTACGTCTACAAATCCCGAATCTTTTATCCTTCAACTCGCGATCAAGTATTTTCCCTTTCCGTGACTTGTCCACAAAAATACTACAAACATGCTCTAAAAACCATGGCTTTCTAGTCTAGTCTTTCACAGTCTCATGTGTGGTCTTTCTGGTCTTCACGACCTCGACCTCAAATCATGACATTTCCTCCTGACACGATGACTACAATTACAACTCATGGGTCTTCAAATCACAACTTCGTCTTTCAATGCCTCTTCTTTACAGTTCATACCCTTCTAATCTTCCTAGGGCTTCCTCGAACCTCAAACCTTTTATATTTTTTGCAGTTCATACCCGACTACAGCTTCCTTGAAACATTGGCTCTGATACCAATGTTCATAAGAATGAAAGAAAGAATGAAGAGAAATGGAAGGCATATGGCACACTTACTGTAATCACCTAAAAGTTGTATGAGTGCTAAGAGTGCTACTTGAGACTAATTATCCCTAGCTGAGCTCTAGACCTATCCTAAAGCCTATTATCACACTTATTCAGCGTTCGTGTGGATCACAAGCATCCCTAGTCAGCTCCAAAGCAGTCTCAAACCCTCATTTCCCAATCCTAGCCCTTTGTGGATAACAAGGAGACTAGAGCCACGTGGCGCTAGTGTCCCCAAAATGGCGCCTATGTCCTTTACCCTAATTGTCCCAAACGAATATATTTTCAAAAGTAAAAGCCTCCTAAGGTCGGTCTAGACATCTTTTATTATCCACACAAACAACAGAACACTATAAATACATGACTTTTAGCCCTATATCCTCTAGATGGAAATCAAATGCAAAATACCTATTCAAACACGAAACAAGTTGAACAAAATTAGAGTTATCAATCCCTATTCTGCCCTACTTTTGCATACAACCATCTACAGCAACCATAAGCTCAAATTTTCCAGATTTTCAATCTCAAACACACTCAAAGCACTCAAGGCCATTATCATACAAACATCACTTGCACTTGCACCAGCACTTAGGTGGGGAGAACTACATTGGGCTTGATCCCTCCTCAAAGCATTGGTATGTAGGCAACTCTCTTCACAGCAGAGTGTTGAGGATGTCCAACGTATCCTACTAACGAACACACTTTTCAGCTCATACCCTACTTGCAAGGAGGATTAGGGTTTGCATCATAAATCTGTCATTACAAGCCCAATATAGAGTTCCAAATTTCATGCGCGCAGGTACAGACCCTAGAAACCTAGACACAGGGGCACCAAAAGTTTAGGACAGTCCTACACAGAAGACATTAACACCAATATCTGGACACTAGAGCCACATGGCACTACTGTCTAAGAGGGGTTTTGACATAGGAATCCCATTGATGACACTCAAACTAGCTTCCATCTCAGTTTCCAGCACTCATATCGTCCGTATCAGGTGTTTTTCAAATAAGTCTTTATTTGCACTATTTATTATTATTTTTAGAAAAGTCAAAGCTAGTCAATTCTGTAATAAATCAATGGCTATATTTTTTGCATATTATTTCCTTGATTTAGCCTACTCAACCCTTTAATTAAACATATGATTTACATTCATTAGGTCATAAAAGTTTAAAAAATTTGGTGAACCTGACTTACTTTGAACATGCTCAAACCCTAACCCTAGATGTTCTTAGGGTCTGTATCATTTTTGTGTCTATGCACAGATTTTAGTTCCAAAATTTCAGATTTGTTTCATTATTTATTTTTAACAATCTTTCTTAGATTAAAATTCTTTAAAGGTTCATAATATACAACTTGTTTTCCTACTTCCCAAACTAAAATGGCAAAATTCAACAACCAATTTGATGAGACCGATAAAAAACAATTGCAAGATTTTGTGTACAAACATGCGGATATGCAAGATGACCTCATCACTATTATTCAAGAAGAACTCCAAAAATTAAACAATGATCAATCTTCAACTTCCCCAACTAATAGCATTGTTACACCTACAGTGGGGCCAACTAAGCTAGCACAACCTACAATCGTAATTCAACAACCTTCAATGACAGCTACACCTCTTGTGGCTAGTTCCTCCACTCCTAATGTACAATCCCTTATGCACAAAGTTCATACTCTGTAGGCTAAGGTGTTACATCTTGAGAAGGGAGCCACTAGGCCATCACATGCCTTGGATTCTAATAATGTTCTCTTACATACACATTTGGCACACCACATAGCGACAACTCCTTTGCCATCCAGATTCGTGGCACCTAAGCTTGCATTATCTAATGGCAAGGGTGACCTAGAGCACCATCATCGAGCTTTTCACGCAACATGTTTGGACTACGTGTCCAACGATTGGCTTCTCACAAAGTGGTTTCCACGCAGTTTAAAGGATTATGCCTTACAGTGGCTTTATGACTTACCGAATAAATCTATCATAGCATTCAATCTTTTGGCAGACATGTTTTTAGCACACTTCTCCATCAATATTAGTGACAAGATCTCATATGCTCAAGTTGCACAGTTGAAACAAAAGTCAAATGAACCTATCACATAATACATCTTATGATACAAGACTATATTAGCAAAATTGACTAGCCCCATGGCAAACAAAGAGCTTCAGGACATCTTCAAACAGAGTCTTTTACCAGCATTACACGAAGCTATCTCGTTTAAGAAGTTTCCAACATTCACAGACTTGTGCCACACAGTAAAAGAAAGAGAGGTCAAGCTTCTATCAATGGGCAAACTAAAATATACCAATGGATCGGAATCAACTGCTAAGAATTCAAATAAGCATCCATACAAGGTAAGGGCCACTGAGAACAAGAGTGATCAAAAGACAACAATTAACGTCACTTCAAAGCCATCTCTTCGCTTGCTTTTATCAACTCCTCAACGTCAAATCTTCACTAACCTTCCAGAGTCACCAACACGGGTTTTATAGCAGCTCTTGGAATGCAATGTCATATCTCTCCCTCCCATCAAAGAGATTGATACGACATGGCCTCTTCCAAAAAGCTATGATTCTAATGCATTCTACGAGTATCACAGGGCACCAGGCCATACAACAAACAGATGCATAAGTCTAAAACATAAGATACAAGATTTGATTGAGGCTAACATTATTGATGTGGGCACACCCACATAGGCACCAAAAGTACAGCAAATGGAAGCTAAGGCATTAAATATATTCTCAGATCCGTTTCCAAAGCACACAGCGAATGA
Organism: Torreya grandis; assembly: GCA_037957365.1. NCBI lineage: Eukaryota > Viridiplantae > Streptophyta > Pinopsida > Cupressales > Taxaceae > Torreya > Torreya grandis. The sequence goes on from JARHVA010003246.1 coordinate 1,918,127, forward strand.
GGCAAGGAGCACTTCAGTGTTCACTACACATATCAGGCACATCAACCACCAGCTTCATATCATACTATTACAAAGAAGGCACACCCATTGCACAATATCATTGGTATGTACCACACTAAATTTTCAGCTAGACCACTTATCACCTTCTCAGAGCAAGAGATTGTTGATGATGATACAGATTTACATGCACTCTTTGTACGAGCCTACATAGATCATCATCCTATCCAGAGTGTTGTGGTTGACAACGGGTCAAGCATTAGCATGTGCATTGTGACACTTTTATAGCATTTGGGGTATTCAAAGCAAGATATATTCCCCACAAACACAGTTATTAGTGGTTTCAGTGGTCATGTTCAGAGCTCCATCATGGAGATTGTACTTCCATTACAGGTTGGACCAGCACATATAACCACTCATTTCTTAGTAGTACCTAGTGTAGGCATGTTTGATATAATATTGGCTAGGCCATGGATATAGCAGCGACGAGCCATCCCATCCATAGTGCACAGATGCCTAAAATACATACATGCAAATCAAGTGGTCAAAGTTGAGGGTCTTCCATATGAGTATCCTCTAAGTATTCCACAGGGAGTTACTTCACAATTACCATATATAGCACATTTACCAGATATAGCTCAGAGCATAGTTCTTATTGATACATCACATAGTTCAATAGAGCCACCAGTGCAGGCAAGGTCTACTACAATATCGACATGTACACATACTCTCCCACGGAGAACATTATTAGAGAGATCCCTACGTCAGAGATATATCACAAATTCTAGAGGGCCATCCTCCACTCACTTTTTGCCAAGATCAGTATTATTGGGTGCTTGAGGTTCTTAGCACAAGGCACCTATGTCACCTACAGCTTCTACCAGATGGGTTCCTAAGACCCCTACAGTTCACAAGGCACCACAATCAGTGCCCCAAATTCCTATCACCACTACACAGGCAGATACAGATATAGATATAGATCACTCAGTACAGCAAATTATGGGATCACAATTGCCCTTTCACACAGCACGCATGATCACAATTCCCTTATTTGACAGAGGTCAGAGTGATAATGAGTCTCCCATAAGACTCATTGGTTAGTATGATTTCTCCCTTCTTGTACATACTTTCCCTCTCTCTTGCTCATATATATATATATATATATATATATATATATATATATATTATTTTCATATTGCTTGTACAGAGCTTATATCCAAAAAATACAAAAACAATACAACATATCAAGAAGACAAAAACATTCAAATATTACTCAAAAAACATAAAACTTACAGATTGTATGCATTGCTATGTTTACATTTATTATATTTGCTAGACACTACATATGCTAGCTATCTTAGTATAGGTAGTTTTATCATACTACATGCTTCACTTGTTCTTGTCGAGTGCTTGCAAATTGCTTACAAGACTCAGGTCCACTACACTCATCCAAACTTGCTATTATCTACCCACTGTGGGCATATACACCGATACATGGGTCTTCACTTGACACATTCACCCACTTGGGGGCACCCTATACACAATTTCGATCATCAGGTTCTATCCTTACATATTCTACATGCCAGCTTTAGCATTGTTATATCTTGATATTGATCATTGCTACTCACTCAGATTTTTTGTTGGCTACTACTACTTTAGAGTCAGCATATGTACATTCTCGCTCTTACACAAATTTGTATTACATATTCATGCATGCTTTCATTTCTAGCTTTCCTAGTTTAGACTTGATTGTTTTTCTAAGCTTCTTCTATTCAAGGGCATTTAAATATGCCATTGTTTTTTGGCTCTAGGCCACTTCTATTCACAATATGTATGCTTCAAACATTTGCCCATGTCCTTGTGTGTGCCTTTCCTGATTGTGTATGCGGACATTTGAACATGTCCTTTGTGGCTCTAAGCCAATTTGCTTGTTGCTTGCGTATGTGGACATTTGAACATGTCCTGTATGTCTTGTTTTCTCAGATTTAGTGACATGTGCCTATGTTCCTTGTATTTGGCCCCTTGGCCTACTTTGCGTGTCTCATGTGTTTTGTATGTTTTATTGTATGCATCATGGCCATGACACTTGTCTTTACTTGTTACACACTAGTTTTTTATGCCATGAGGGCCCTCATGCATCTACCCTTCCTACTTGGGTGCCATGATGGACATCATACCTCATTCTCCTAGCCAGCTACTTAGTTCTACTCAGATTTGTTGTTAGATACATTGATTACATCTATATTGACACCCTTGTGCAATGCTAGACATGACATACATCTTACATTACATACTTATGCTCAGAATATCTTACATTCCAATGTTATGTATGCACATTATATTGGATTATCACGCAATTATCATATATGCTCCGGCTAACACATATTTTGCAGAGCTTTTTCTTTTGAGGACAGTTCTTGCACAGGTTCAACAACTGCCCTCAAAAGAGGGGGCATTCACAAGGGTTTGTCACAGAAATCAGGTTCCTATATTGCACTGCCAAACATTTTTCAACACACAAGCTCGGTTACAGAAAATCAGACACAAGTAAACACATACAAAAAACAGACTTAAAGAGCAGTACAGTTGCACAGAATTCAGACTAGAAAGACATTAGCACCCAAATGGGGGCACTAGCACCCCATGGTGCTACTGTCCAAAATATGACGCTACTGTCTAGTAGCCTCAGTTTCAAAACAACTCAGATCAGCCAAAACAGTACAGTAGGTACAGTATAGGTTTGCACAGATCTAGTTACAAGTTTATCAATTATACTCAGTTTTTGCTCAGATTCATATTAGTTTGCTCAGATTGGGGGCATCATGCGCAGCATGACCATTCTCATATTCAGTTCAGATACTCAGATACAGTTATTACAACTCAATCTAGAATCAATATACTCAAATACCAAATTGGGGGCATGTGCACGACACATTGTTTCCATATGCTTAGTTACACACCAGCTGATCAGATGGAATGACAAATTCTATGTCATTCTCTATGTTGTATACACTTGAGAACATATTCCAGGTTATCACCAGTTTCATGCCTTACTCCATCTACAGTGGTTGGCATTCCCGAGTGGCCCAAAGCCGCCTAATGTACATGAGTGGCCGCAGAGCCAACATACACAGTTAAATATACTCAGACAGTTTCAGTACTTTGCTCAATTCAGTTTTAGATGCATCTACTACACATGGGTGGGCAATGGAGTCATAGCCTGCTTGAGTTCTTGAGCCACACACATGAGAGGGTTGAACACACTATCACAGGTCATGATCCACCAAGCAAGGGTGGGCAATGATGGAGTCAAAACCGGATTGAGTTCTTGTGCCACCCACACATGAAGATTGAGCAAGTTATCAACTCAGTTCAAACTATTCACCAATTGATCACTATATACACGCACACACACAGGGTGTCAGCATGTTCATGTATTGTTTCGCATACCCAACGAGGTGTATTTGTTCCTTTCCTCTTTCCCATCTCTTTACTCAATTTTACTCAGTTTTACTTCTTTATTCAACATAGTCTTCTGCTTTTGATATCTATTAAGCACTGATTTATGCACGTTTCATTTGTAGGACATGCTTTGGATCATGCTTCACATACACAAACTCAGCTTCACATACTCAGATTCAGCTTCACAAGCTTCACTTTCTAGGTAAGTCTAGGTACGCTTCTTTTTCCTTTATCCTAGTCACTTCGCTTTGTTGCATTTCTAGCATAAAGTGGGGGCAAATGTAATCACCTAAAATTGGTATTTGAGTGTTAAGAGCGCTACTTGAGACTACCTATCTGTAGCTTAGCCCTAGACCTATCTTAGAGCCTATTATCACACTTATTCAACGTCCATGCCAACCAAAGACATCCCTAGTCAGATCCAAAGCAATCCCAGATCCTTATATCCCGATTCTGGCCTTTCGTGCGCAGTGTTCTGTCAATTGCACAATAGTGCCATAATGACACGAGAGCCACATGGCGCTAGTGTCCCCAAAATGGCGCCTATGTCTTTTGCCTAACTTTCTTGAATGAATATATTTTCAAAAGTAAAAGCCTCCTAAGGTCGGCCTAGACATCTTTCATTATCCGCACAAACAACAGAACACTATAAATATGACTTTTAGCCCTATATCCAATAGATTGAAATCAGATGCAAAATACCTATTCAAACACGAAGCAAGTTGAGCAAAATTAAAGTTATCAATCCCTATTCTGCCCTACTTCTACATACAGCCATATACCGCAGCCCTAAGCTTAGATTTTCTAGATTTCTAATATGAAGCACACTCAAGGCACTCAAGGCCACTATCAGACCAGCATCACTTGCACTTGCACCAACACTTAGGTGGGGAGAACTATATCAGGCTTGATCCCTCCTTAGAGTATTAATATGTAGGCAACCCTCTTCACAACGGAGTGTTGAGGATGTCCAGCCTATCCTACTAACGAACACACTTTTCAACTCATACCCTACTTGCAAGGAGGATTAAGGTTTGCATCATAAATCAGTCATTACAAGCACAATACAGAGTTTCAGAATTCATGTGCGCAAAAACAGACCCCAGAAACCCACACATAGGTGCACCCAGAAGTTTGGGACAATCCTGCACAGAGAACATTAGCGCCAATCTCAGGACACTAGAGCCACATGGCGCTACTGTCCAATTGTGGCGCTACTGTCCAGGAGGGATTTTGACACAAGAATCCCGTTGACGACTCTCATACCAACTTCCATCTCAGTTTCTAACACTCAGATTGTACATATCAGGTGTTCTCCAAATAAATCTTTATTTGCACTATTTGTTACTATTTTTAGAAAAGTCAAAGCTAGTCAATTCTATAACAAATCAATGGCTATATTTTATGCATATTATTTTCCTGATTTAGCCTACCCATCCTTTTAATCAATCATAGGATTTACATTCACTAAATCCTAAAAGGTTAAAACACTTACACACTCATGTGTGTCCATCTTTTATTAAGTATAAAGAAGTTACATTAGTTGAGGAGGTTGATAACTACACATTAGTTAATAGATAACTAATAGTTCATTAATTCGATTTCAAACTAAATAAAGTTGCGATTTCCAAACGTGTTTTTCCCATATGGGATGGTTAAAATGAATGTGAAAGGAGAGATGCAAGTTACAAGTACGAGTAGAACGTGAAGACTGGAACATATCTGCAGAAAAGAGGTTTTCAATCCAGCCTTCAAAGCTTGAAATTGCCATAACGGCGATTGAAGGAGTCATAATTTACATGCAACCCATGCGTCTGCAATCACAATTTTGCAGAATTCATGGCAAATGAATAAATAGTGCAAAACGTTAGGGCACAGAAAGTGCAATCAATAATTGCAAAAGTTGTAAGTAATTTGGCATAAGACTTTGCAGATTTACTATAATAAAAGCTGATTTCATTGTAGCAAATACATATTCTACTATAGCACCAAAGGAGTTGCACTTTTGCATTTATTTTTTACATTGATTTCCTAGTCAGAGATCAAATATTGTGTGTATAATGGCCAATATCTAGAATTTAGTTCTTCCTAAAGGGCGAAAATTGACTGGTCAAAACTACATCGTCTAGAATCATAAGATTTTAAATATTGTAGAATATTGTAGTCTTCAAAACAAGTATTAAACTTCAAGAAAAAAGTTGGGTCGTGTACCTAAAGAATCTTTTATTTCCCGCAAAGATGACTGAGAATGGATAGCTGTTAGAACATCTTAAGATAAAAGACCTTTGAGACCAGCTCACTGCCATCAACAAAAAGGTGGATGTGACGACCTGATTGCTCTTGTTTTGATCAGTTTGACACCCTCATATGAATCTTTCGTGGAGGCTTTACATTTGATGGTAGAAAGCCAGACACTAACATTTGATCAAGTTACTTCCTATTAGTTGCAAAAGGAACGCACGTAGACAGGCAAATGAGTACAGTGCTGGGCAAACAAAAAGTGCATTTGTTGCTCAGTCAAAGGGGAAGTGAAAATGTATTCTTGGTGATTCATCTTCCAAATTTCATGTGAAGTGCTTTCACTATCATAAGGTTGGGCAAGTCAAAAAGAATTGTCAGAAGTGACAATATGCTCTTTCCCAGCAAAACAATCAAATGATAAATGTGGTAGCATTTGAAGATAAATGCGGAAGAATATGCCCTCGTGGCATCATACTCAAACGCTAATGCTACCAGTTGTTGGCTCATTGATTCCAGCACATCCAAATATTTTATGTGTCATAAGGACTGGTATGTCACATTTACTACAAATCCAAATATTTCTGATTCAATTTTATTTGTTGGAGAGTCACTTGCAATAGAGGGGTAAGGAGATATTCACATAGTATTGAATAATGCTACAAAAATCATAGTAAGGAATGTTGGGGATGTTCCTAGCATGAATAAAAATATCTTGTCTGCTAGTTAGTTAACAAAAAATCCTATCATTGCCGTAAATTTATTTGGAAAGCAGTACATTGTGTCTAATGTGAAACAGGACAAAGTAATTGCCCTAGGCATTGGAAAAGGTGGCTTGTATAGGCTTGTTGACTCTGCTACAGTCAACTTAAATGCACGTGTGGAGAGAGACTCCATCATACAGGATGTGCAAGACTCTAAAATGCCTCAATCAAATGCACAGTTAGTTGTTTGGGATGTTGCAATGCCTCAATCAAAGGCACTGGCCCAGAGGACCAGAAACAAGGTTGTTAATCCAACAGAGCATGGTTATTTGCTCTTGCTTCTAGACATTTTTTTGGTACCTGAACCCCCAGTTAAACAACTCATTGGATGCCAATGTGTGGACGAAGTCGAAATCAAAAAAGATGGTACTTTGGATAAGTAGAAGGCATGTCTTGTTGTGAAAGGATTTTCACGACAGGAGGGAATAGACAATGAGGAGACTTGTGTTTTTTATCCTACTACACATATGGTCCCATTTCGGTTGCTTCTCTCCCTAGCAGCTCAGTTTGATTTCCTGAATGGAGATTTGGATGAGGAAGTCTACATTGTACTACTTGAAGGTTTCCAGTTCCCTAGTCGTGCTCATTTGGTTTGCAAGTTGATTGAGTCCCTGTACAGACTTCAACAGGCTCCACAAGCCTGGATTATTTTTTTTTATTAGCATGTCCAGGATTTTGGATTCAAAACTATGAAGGTCAGGATGAAGTTATCAGGGAACAATGACTCATCACCAGTCGATGGATCACTCGATCGACAATTGGTTGACACCCTAATATAACTTGTGTCTACATGACCGGATAAATGTTTTGTTATCAGTGATTTTTCTCAGTATTTGTTTCAACTGAAGCTATTTCATTGGAGAGCTGCAAAATGTCAAAGAACTACAGATTTCAGAAATGATATCTAAGGAGCAGCCTGCAAATTTAATGACTAAACTTATTGGTTCCATGTTGTTTGTGTTTAGTTCCATTTTGTTTGTAAAATTTCGGGACAAACTTGTAGTAGTCTCCAATTTAGTCATTAAGGAGGGGTATTAAAGTTATTAATAAGCTATTAGTTATCTATCAACTAATGTTCAGTTATCAATCTCCTCAAATGATGTAACTTCTTTATGCTTAATAAAAGATGGACACACACAAGTGTGTAATGTGTCGTATGCCTTCCATTTCTCTTCATTCTTTCTTTCATTCTTACAATCAAATTGTGCACACATAATGGCAGAAAATAAGCATGACATACATTGAATACACCATTTTCAAATTAACTTCAAAATTATAGACGAATATACCATATAGTAACAATCAAATAAATATCAAAGTATTGTTGCGGATGCATCAAGAACTCACAGCACAATATAATTGCAAGGATTTTACAATCTTCCTAAAAGCATTCCTACACATCCTGCTTCAACTTGATGACCAAACATTATGCTATGTAATCTATAATAAAAGACCCAGAACATCAATCTTTGCAGATTGAATGCTCCCTATGAGCTCCATGGTCTCTTAGCAACCCTCCATACAATTTGAAACCTACAATCCACCCAAAACAAGATTTACAAACAACTAAGAGAAACAAACAAATGAAAGACACAACTAGAACTACAACATTCCTGCCAAGGTAACAAGATCATACTAAAGTCATGCATATATAGAAAGAGCCGCATAGAGTTTGCTTAGAGTGTAATCAAATCACCTTTGATAAAGTGAAGGATCCTCCAACATGTGGCAGTAGATTAGAACACCCAGCAAAAGATCTACAATCAATGCTATCCAAGGGGGAGAAAATCATCTTTAATTGGAAGTAAAACATCTGCAAGTGGAATAGGATACATAGACGTGGCAGATAGATCAAGGAATGGAGGCTTGTCCAAACTATCAAGGAAAATCAACTCACTAGCCAAGGTTCACCTCATCTCTCTTGGAATTGTGTTCTTTAAAATTCTCAAGCTAAATTCTCTTTTCATTCATAGCATTCTCAAGATCCCTATCTGTTCGGGCAATTTTAAAGCTTCAATAATGGCTAAATGGCCTTTGCACACTCAACATTTTATATCAATCCAGAATGCCTTAGTCATTTGTTTATAGAACTTAAACAGCTTGGCAGGGATCTGTAGCTGTCAGATGATCCTCAATCCAACGGAGAAAGACATTTTGAGAAGGCAGAAAGACACCTTGAACCAAAAGCAGCTTACGACACCAATCTTCAAGAGATCTTCTCACACCGTCACATCTTGTGTGAAAACGCTGGACACAAGCCTAAAGCTACACAAAGTAGGACCCGTAGAAGGAATTGAATAGTCAAAAGAGCTAAGTGGTAGCTGTGAGTTAATTTGAATAAATGAAGTTGATGACATCATCCTGATTAACTCACTTTGTTAGATTATCTTCCCAACACTGATATCAAGCCGACTGATCTACAAAGCTAGGAGCCTACAACAATCAAGCCACAGCTAAGGAAAATAAAAGATTTAAGCTTGCAAGGATGGGATTGTGTGAGAACAAGTAGCTAGGTTATGAAAAGTTGCGATTGTGTTCTCTCCTAGTAAAAGCTAGCTGAAATAGTGATCATTTGACAAATCAAGTCACTATTTCAAAAAGTGGATGAGGTTTGAAGTAAAATTTGAAAAGACAGCTTGTGCAGAGCTATTTAATTAAATCAAGTATGTGGGCAAATCTCGAACAGGAAATCAAGCCATGCTGAGCAATTATGAGATGAGACAAGGTAGTCTGAAGTTTGAACTGCAAAGCCAAGCCACAATAGCTATAAAAGCTTGACAAGAAAAAGGCAGGGAAAAGCATGCATGACAAAGTTCTCTCCTACTTTTGAATTAGGTAGTTGAGCATTAGAATCTCTTTTTTCCCACTCTCTTTTTTCCTCTTCGTTCTATAAAAAGGTGCAGAGCTATTTAATTAAATCAAGTATGTGGGCAAATCTCGAACAGGAAATCAAGCCATGCTGAGCAATTATGAGATGAGACAAGGTAGTCTGAAGTTTGAACTGCAAAGCCAAGCCACAATAGCTATAAAAGCTTGACAAGAAAAAGGCAGGGAAAAGCATGCATGACAAAGTTCTCTCCTACTTTTGAATTAGGTAGTTGAGCATTAGAATCTCTTTTTTCCCACTCTCTTTTTTCCTCTTCGTTCTATAAAAAGGTGTAACCCCCTCATTGTAAAGGAGTTGATTCCTTGGACCAGCAAAGTCTCTATATCTTCATTAGTCAGATCTAAAGCCCCCTTTGTTATTTTTGTGCAAAGTTTGTTTCAACCCCTTTGTGTAATGGAATGCTATCTGTGTGTACTCTCTTGCAATCGAAGGCAGTCGTGACTGTAAGTGATCATCCTTTTGCTTTTGTTTTGCTTCTTTCACACCTCTTACATATTGTTGTTTCAAATTGTGTTCACCCTCCTCCTTGCATAATAAATAGTTCTGTGTTTGTATAATAGGGAGTCAACCCACTTCCTTCTTGGTGCATCACCACCATTTAGCTAAGGTAGATTAGCACTAGGATAGGAAACAGAACTAGCTAGCCCTGGAGGTTTTTCTTACAAGAGCAATCCCACACTGGTAAGAGATCTCATGTTGTGACTTTTGTGCAGGTGCATTAAGCAGACATAACAAACTATCAACAATTTTTGGCACACCCAGTGGAACAGGTGTAAGGCTTTGTTTTTGCAAAGGTTGCACTTAAAATCTTTTTCAGTCTATACATTTTCAGGATTTGTGCTCGAATCTTGAAAAAAACAGCTCATTAGGAGCAGGAACTCGGAAATTCCCAGTAGGATTGTGCTCTTATTTGTTAGTTTTGTTTAAAATCAGTCCAGCACTTTCATTTTAGGTAAAAGCTTCCACCATCTTCTTCTATTTTTGTGGTAGTGGTGGACAACCATAACTCAGCTCTTTGGTTAAAATTTATGTTTTCAAAGATCATGACTTTCGTTAAAATTTTAGTTTTTAAAAGTTAGATGACTCTGTTGTAACTCATTCTTTATCTAATAACCGAAGTTTATCCTTCCAAATGTGATGGCCAATCCTAGATCTGAACCACTTGTTGCTAGGGATTCTGGAGGTCCACTGAAATTACAGCAATGGAATAATAGTCCAAAATTAGCCTTGAAAGTATTGCCTCATTTCCATGTAGATGGCTCCATAACTCCCATAGACCAAATTAAAGGAATGGCAAATCTCTATGCAATTTACAATGTCACTGCACCTGATGTAGCTCTCAGATTGTTGGCATTATCTCTAAAGGAAAAAGCTCTTGAATGGTTTAAAGATTTGACACATGCATCAATTTCAGAATGGGATGTGCTAGGTGCTTTGTTGCATGATCAGTTTAAGGAGAAGCTGGACAGTTTGTCTCTAATTGATCATCTATGGAGCATATACCAGATTTCAAATTGAGGTTCCAGAAGACTAGGGAAAGAATTCCTGTTGAGATCTGTCCATCACCAGGTATGGCCTTTCTTTTTTTCTTTTTTAAGAGCTCTTGACAGTGACATCGCTGTCATGATACAATTATTGGAAGGAAGTACTCTTCCACAGGCCTATGACACTGCTGGTTTGGCTGAGAGGAACCTCACACAAGCTGAAAAGATTGCTCCCGTAATGCCAATATCACTTCTTCCCCAACCTTGTAATCTCCATCAGGTACCTCAATATTCCCAAATACAACTCACTTGCCTATCAGCTTCTCCCCAAGCTCCATCTTTTGATTCCGATGAGATATCTGAAATGAAGAGCCTCACTGGGGAATTTTCCAATGAATTCATGACCTTTAAAAGGAAGCTGACTTTTTAAAACGCTCAAATCAACTTGTTGACCTACATTCTCATGAGCAATTTCAGCATGATATCCCATGGCATTATCAAGAAGATAACCATAGATCTGAGTCTACAATATTACAGAAGTCCCTCCAATATCAGCCCAATATATTGCAATTTTCCCCTACCCATCATGTAGAAACTTTGGGAGATTGAAATAATTTTAATGCAGGTTTTTCCCATATCTCATCAATTTGCAAACCAGAATGCAGGCAATTGGTAATGGATAGCCATGTCTTCTGCCAATATAACATGGACAAAGAGCATATGCCCCAAATTGTTGAACATGAGGAAAGATTTACAATTATAAAGGAGTCTGTTGTTTCAGTAGATTGCTCTCGGAGGAATAAGAGGCCGAACAAGGAGGAATGCATAGAATTTGAGGACATGAACGGATTCTTGGCTGCCTTGGAGAGTAATTCTACGTATTTATCTCATAAGGGTGGAGCTTTGTCTCCCCTTGAGGAGCTCATATGGAGATATCTGTGAAGAACCCACAAAGCCTGATATTGTTGAGTTGCTGCGTGAATTACCTTGCTTTCATAAGGATATTGCTAAGAAAGATTGTTTTGGGCCTGGATTAGAATATCTCTTTGAAGGCCCTATCAGAGAGCAATGCTCTGTTTCAGACCACGTGGAGATAGTAGACAGCCGTGATTATGGACATAAAGAGGCTTCTTCCTACTCTAAACATGGAGAAGAGCTTGTTGAACAACTGGATCATGGGAGCAGCTATGTGAGATGTTGCACACACATGGGAAGCCATTGAGATTAAAAATGCTTCAGGGGGGCACGGTGCTATTCAAGCCCAATTTTGAACATTTCCCAAGCCACATTGGTATGCAACAGCAGCAAGCAAAGGTTGCAATTGGTGATATTTCATCACTAGATATGTTCAATTTGGAGAAAAAATAAGACCTTCGGCTCTTCAAATTTGAAGTTGGATGCCCGACTGAGATAAATCCGCAACCCAATTTTCACACTGTAAGTATGCAGGACAAGCTAGAGTTTCATTTCGAGGAACAAAGGAGAGCAAAAAGGTTTAAATTCCTGCTATTCTTCTATATGCATTATGTGTGGATCAATGTTGGTGTTTCCATGCAAATATCACGAGGTTCTCTGATCAGACATGGAAGCTATTGCTCCACCCCGGTCAATGGATTTGTTCCATTTGGCTTTAGTTTATTGTTAGTGTAGCACTTATGTTTTGCAAATAAAGGTGCTCGGCAGCACGTGCTTTAGCTTTTAGAGCTAGTGTTTTTGTTTTTTGTTTCTCTAGCCATGTTCAAGGAAGAGTTTCAGGAGGAATTGCAGGTTTGAAGGGAAGAATTTCAGATATTAACAACTTTTAGGAGTCAGAAGATTGAAAAATTTTGGGCCCAGTCTTCAATATAGCGTGTCTTCAGCAAAGTGAGTAAATTGTAGAACTATGAAGGTTGGAAAAAGAAAATTGTTAATTGCAGATATCCACTTTTGTGAAGAAAATCTTCAAAAGCTTGAACATTCCTTGAAATTCCTTGTTGAAGAGTGTTGTTCCCAAATTTTGAAATTTTAACGGGGTTTTCACGCTTTCAAAGATGTTCCTGCTGACACCATGCCCAATGGATACAAGGCCCTTGTTTTCGACACTTAGCAAGCAAGCTTCCCCTGAGAGTGGCCAAAATGTCAAGGAAAATCAACTCATTAGCCTGATTTAACGTCATCTCTCTCGGAATGGTGTTCTTTAAATTTCTCAAGCTAAATTCTCTTTTCATTCATAGCATTCTCAAGATCCCCATGTTTTCAGACCATTGTGAAGCTTCAATAATTGGCTAAATGGCCTTCGAATGCTCAACATTTTATATCTCAGCATTTTATATCAAGCCAGAATGCCTTAGTCATTGTTAATAAAACTTAAATAGCTTGGCGGTGGTCTGTAGCAGTGAGATCATCCTTAATCCAATGGAGAAAGCCATTTTGAGAAGGCAGAATAACACCATGAGCCAAAAACAGCTTACGTCATCAATCTTCAGGAGATCTTCTCACACTGTCAGATCTTCTTGTGTGAAAAGGTTGGGCTCGAGCCTAAAGCTGTGCATATTTAGACCCACGGAAGGAATTGAAGAGTCAAAAGACCTACATGATGACCGTGAGTTAATTTGAAAAACTGAAGTTGATGTCGTCATCTAGATTAACTCACACCATTGGATTATCTTCCTAGCACTGATCTCAAGCCAACCAATCTACAAAGCTAGAAACCTACAACAGTCAAGCCACAGCTAAGGAAAATAAAAGATTAAAGCTTGCAGGGATAGGAGATTGTGTGAGAACAAGTAGCTAGGCTATCAAAAGTTGCATTTGCATTCCGTCCTAGTAAAAGTTAGCTGAAATAGTGATCAAAGGATAAATCAAGCCATTATTTCAAAAAGTGGGTGAGGTTTGAAATAAAATTTGCAAAGACAGGCTTCTGTAGAGTTATTCAATTAAATCAAGAACACGGGCATATCTCGAACAAAAACTCGAGCCATGCTAAGAAATTATGAGATGAGATAAGGTACTCTGAAATACAATCTGCCAAGCTGCAATGGCTATAAATATTGAAAAGAAAGAAGCAAGGAAAAGCATGCACAACAAAGGTCTCTCCTACTTTTGAATTAGGTAGCTAAGCATTAATATATCTTTTTCCCTCTCTCTTCTCTCTTCCTCATTCTATAAAAGGGTGTAACCCCCTCATTGTAAAGAAGTTGATTCCTTGAACCAAAAAAGACCCTATATTTTCATAATTCAGATCTAAAGCCCTCGCTGTTATTTTTGTGCAAGATTTGAATCGAGCTCTTTTGCGTAATGGAATTCTATCTATGTGTACTCTCTTGCAATCAAAGGCAGTCGTGATTGTAAGTGATCATCCTTCTGCTTTCATTTTGCTTCTCTCTCACCTCTTACATTTTGTTGCTTCAAATTGTGTTCGCCTTCCTTCTTGCATAATAGAAAGTTGTGTTTGTATAATAGGGAGTCAACCCATTTCTTTCTTGGTGCATCATCGCCATTTTATGTTTATTTTTCTATTCCTTTTTCCCTTACAAGTTTTCATTTGAAGCATTTAGCTTAATAGATTAGTGTTAGCATAGGAAACAGAACCAGCTAGCTCTAGGAGTTCTCTTACAAGAGCAGTCCCACACTAGTAAGAGGTCTCATGTTGTGTTTGTTTGTGGGTGCATAGAGAGGACATAATAGGCCATCAACACAAACATCTCAGCATAGAGTCATTATCGATATCATCTCAACATATGGAAGCATATGTAAAATAAACCAATTCAAAACATTTCTTCCCCTACTGGAAATTTAGCCCACAAGCACTCAAAAGTTCAAAACATTAATAGCTTTGAGATTCTACATCAATTTCACCAAAATTCATGAGCATTGCAGCCCTCTAAACAATCTTTCTAATGATTCCCAAAAAATTGAAATCGGAGCTCCGGTGCCAAAGTACTACCTCTGCCTTCACATGATCAAATGCATATATGTGCATGCCCACAGATTTTGAAAAAACGATTTTTATTTTATTTTTCATAATTAATCCATTTCCCCTATGCTTATTTCAACGGCAAAGATCAAATTACAATTAGATCAATGGTAGAAGCTCATTTGAGCATAAACAACTGGGTTCCATCCACTAAACAGCAAACAAGTGAATCTACAATGCTTCCTTCCTCAGTTATATAGTCTTATTCAGGAAAGATGTGCACACAATAGCACAAAGACATAGGCAATGCGCAAATTGACACATCAAAGTACCAAGCACCTGTTGTAAGCTTAGAATTCCACCCTGTGAGAGGGTTCTTCAAGCTCTCTCACTCCTAGCTACACAATGGGATCAACCCCAAGCTGTGGGTATCCTATGGTGGGGTTGAACCTCCAGAGAAGGCTGGTTCCTCTTGGTAGATCACCTAAACTACAGATTTTGCTTGGTAAAGGGGTATAAAGGTTGCATGAAATGACTGAAGCATAAACTAGGTCATACACCGGACTAAAGACACTCCGAATTGCTCAAAACAAACACAAAGGCAGCTCAAAGATCCCTCACTCACATAATCTCTAACACTAGCTGGTTTGCATAAATAATTCTAAATAAGACCTTCTAGACAAGGGATAAAGCATAGAGGAGTGGTAAAATTCACACTATACCTTTACTTGTGACTAAAACAACACAAACTCAAACCTAACACCTTAAACCAGCTGCAAAAAAGGCAAGGAAGAGAGGACAATCATCAAGAAAGAAGACTTCTTCACAAGGCAATCATGCACAAGCTACCTAAAACACAAAGCGCCATCAAAAAGATAGTCAAAATAGGTAATCTTATTGCTTCAAACGTTATTCTTTACACATTTTGACAGGGTTTTACCTTATCAAATGAGAGTATCTCCCTTATAATGAGAAAAAAAGAGATATATATAGAAGAAGGGAAGACAAAAAGGAGGAGAAAGCTTTCAATCCTCCATAAATGTGCTTCAACCACCATCTTTGGCCATCCAACGTAGAGGATTAAATGTCTTTCAACAACCTTCCATGTCTCTTAGGGACTGATCATACTTTGTTTGCTAATCTTCTTTGATCAAAAGGGGCTTCAAGAGCTTTGATTGGCTTAGAAAGGCACTTGAGGACAAAAGTGTTTTATGGCTGCAATGTCATCGTCCACTATTTAGAGGAAAGGTCTTCCTCTTCTAGAAGTCTCATTCAATGCCTTGAGTTGTTTTAACAAACCTCCTCAACTCCTTTTGGCCTCCTTAAATGTTGCCATGACGTTAGTAGCCGCCTTTGCATTGAAATTCGTAGACTTGCCAAATCAATACACCATTCCAGCTACAACATTGACCAATTTTAATTATACATTTCTCCAATCTGATATCAACATCATTGCAAAGAGGGAAAAATCAGCGTTTCAACGCAACGAGCGACATCAAAAATGGAGTTGTGGATCAAAAGATATGGCTAAAATATCAACATGCAGTCGCACGCAACTGTATCAACACCTTCAGAATATGGAAAAATAGAAAATCGCAACGCAAGATATAAGCAAAACCCATCATATCTTATATTTCCATAAAGCTCTTGAAGAGATGCTCAAAAAGGTATTTTTAGGTTTTTGAAATGATCAAATTAACCCCTATGAACTAACCTCTAAATGTTTTCAAGTGAAAAGTTGACTAAGTGATAAATCTTCCCAGGAGGGTCACTTCGCACCATCATGACTTTTTGCTGAGAATTCCATCAGTTGCAAAACCAAATGCATTACCTTCTCATGCCATTAGGATACAATCATACAAATTTTCATGGAATTTGGACTTCATTTGATGTTGCGAAAATGGGATTCAAAAGTGCTCATTGGGTGGATTTAACAACTGAGAGATGCAAAAAATGACTAAGTAAAAATCAGCTCAGAAGTAAATTTTTAACCCTGCGCTTTTTGCACGAGGGAGTGAATTGTCTGTGACTTTCTTGACCCACACATTCTTCCCACATTTGGATACCATCATGTGAAATTTGAAGATCATTGGACTTCATTTGGTTCTACGAAATGGTTTTTGAAAAGCGCTGCGCACGCTAATTTGGCAACTGGAAACACACAATAATCTGCATACTGAGCAGTTTTCATGACTGCGATATTTTCAAGTGAAGAATAATTCTCTGCAACCACCTTCACCATTGCATTCCCTTGACATTCGACTACCATCATACAAGTTTTGGAGAGAAATGAGTATGATTTAGCCCTACGACATTGCTCTCAAAAAAACCGCACAGGCTGATTTGGCACTAAGAGATCTGCTTTTTTCATAAGGGATCAAGGTGACTTGAAGATTCAACATACTGGCGACCTCTATGACCTGCTTGCCTACCAAACAGAGATCCGGTAGCCTTAAGCAATCCATTGGGCATGGGGTCACAAAAGTGTCCCTCAAACTGATTTTGAACTGAGAACAACGCTACCAACCTCCGAAATGAACCTCTCAAAACAACAACAAGAAACAAAAAACATGTGCTCAAAGCACTTAGGAAAGGGAAACACACGCAGAGGGAAAATGTTCACAAAGCACTTGGAGGAAGGGAAACAACATCTACTCTAATATATACAAGGTTGAAAACCTCTTCTAATAACAAGGTTTCAGATGGATCCCATTGACTAGGATAGGTAATACCTCTCCATTCAGCCTGGCAAGCTGAAAGGCATTGTGTTGTTTGCAGCAATGAATCAGGTGGGATCCACCCCACAAGCTATCAAACTTTATATGGTTGCCTGGCTCGGCCTTATTAGCATCCCACTTCAAGACTAGATCACATTCTTTGAAGTCTCTTGCAATGGCTCTCTTGTCAAAAGCCTTCTTTGACTTGAGCTTGATGTGATTACATTGTCTTCATTGCAAGGTCTCTTGTTCCTTCTAGGTCCATGAGTTCTGTCATTCTCACACCCACATCTCACTTTCCATCAACTCAAGTTGAAGGGCTAGCTCCAAAGCAGGTAGTTCAAGAGAGATGGATAGTTGGGCCTCTCTCCCATACACAAGGACAAATGGTGAGTTGCCAATGGCACTCTTGGGAGTCACCCTATCAACCCACAAGGTTGTTCTTAGCTTGATATGTCATACTCTTTGGTTCTCCTCCATGGTCCTCTTGATTATCCTTTGTTTGTTGATTCAACAAGCCCATTGCCCTGGAGGTAGTAGTTGGATGACATGCTAAGGTAGATACCCAGCTGAAGAGCCCATTTACTTGTTTTCATGCCAACAAATCCCAAGGCATTATCAAAGATGATAGTCGCTGGTACCCCAAACCTTGTCACAATACTATCATTAAAATCCAACACTCTTGTCTCATTAGCCTCTTTTAGAGCAATAGCCTCCACCCAGCTGGTGAAGTAGTCAATGGCAGTGAGTACCCACTTGTGCCCTCCACTAGAAGGTGGATTTGTCACACCTATTAAGTCAAGGCCCCACTGCATGAAGAGTTGCTCTACCTGAATGGGGTTAAGAGAAAGAGCTGCTAGTCTTTGTTTACCAGTGAAGAGAGCACACTTCTAGCACTTCCTAACCCATATGTAGGCATCTTTGAAAAGGTTGGGCCAATAGTAACCAACCCTCATGATTTTTGTTGTTGTTGTCCTTGAAGCAAAGTGACCACTTGCAGGTCCATCATTGAATTGCTCCAAGAGTCTGTTTAACTGAACAACCTCTATGCCCCCGAGCAACACTCCATTGAGGTCTTTCTTGAATGGTACCTCATCAACTAAGGCATAAGGTATGGAATAAAGTCTAAAGTAGCTCCTTTTAGTCATATCCATACCTTGGGGGCATTCACCTGTCATTAAGAATCTAAGCATGTCTCGCATCCAATCGGTGGAGGGTAGAGGTGCAGTTGCTTGTAGGCCATCTGGTATCATTAGAGCAGCCTCTTTTTCTTCCTGTAAGTCAGCAACCGAGTGCTCACACAAACCTTTACCTCTTACTAACTTAGTAACCTTGATCTCAACGTCATACTCCATGACTTTGGTGATCCAATGAGCCCTCTTCTCATTTAGATCTCTACTCAAGAGAAAATCTCTCACACTTGGATGGGAGACCATCAGATGAATCTTATTGTTTGACACCATAGGCCTGAATTTTTTCAATGATCTCACAACAGTTAGCACTTGCTTCTCAACAAAAGTCTCTCTCTCTTCATAGCCTTCAAGTCCCTGACTAGCGAAAGCTATGGGCTGCTCAAGACCTTCCTGATTTTGTTGCATGAACATAGCTGATATGTTGTCCACATTAGCAAAGGTATATAGGGGAAAATCCCTTGAAAAATCAGGATTCAAGAGAGTTGGTATTTGTGCAATGGCTAACTTGATAGCCTCAATACCTGCCTTGCCTTCCTTTAACCAAGAGAAGACCTGATTCTTCTTCAACATTGTTGTTATAGGCTTGACTAAACATGCGAAACAGGTATAAATCTTCTCACAAAATTTATTTTCCGAAGGAAGCTTTGAAGCCCTTTCTTGTGTTGAGGCAAAGACAATGCCAAAATGGCACTTATCCTCTCGGGGTCAATAGCCAGCCCTGCTTTGGAGAAAACATGCCCCAATAGTTTGCCTTCATAAACAGCAAATAAACACTTTTGGGGGTTCAAGGAGATCCCAAACTCCCTACACCTTTGAAAGATGAGTCTCAAATGGTCTAAGTGGTCACTTGCCTTCTTTGAGAAAACTGTGATATCATCCAAGTACACAAGCACCATATGATTAAGCAAACCCTAGAAAGCCATGTCCATGGCTCTTTGGAAGGTGGCACCAGCAATGGAGAGACCAAAATGCATCTTCTTGTAAACGTAAGTCCCCCACTTGGTGGTGAAGGATGTCTTGTACTAGTCTTCCTCCTTGATTAGCACTTGATTTTATCCTGAGTATCCATCCACGAGAGAGATGTTCTGAACCAGCCACCATTTGGAGGAGCTGCTCCATGGATGGCAAAGGATAGTGATCGTTCAAAGAGACCCTGTTCAAATCCCTGAAGTCAACACACAACCGAATATCACCACTTTTCTTCCTTACAGGTACCAAGTTGGCCACCCATGAAGAGTGTTTAATTGGAAAGATAATGTTTGACTCAATAAGCTTGGTCAATTCTATTCTCATGAGCACCTCCACCTTGGGATTGATAGGCCTCTGCTTTTGCCTTACAGGCTTTGCATTTGCATCTAATTCAATGGTGTGCTGAGCAAGTTGAGGGTCAAAACCTCTAAGATCAGTGTATTCCCAAGCAAACACGTCTGCAAACTCCCTACAAAGTGCAATGGATGCAACTTTCTCAACCTCAGTATTAACCTTCCCAAGCTTGAGAAATTTGTCTTGGAAGATGAGAACTCTCTGATGGTTCTCTTCACTAGTGGTCATACCTACCTTGTCCTTCCTCGTGAAATCTCCCTCATGGAAGATGCTCTCAAAGGTGACCATCCCCTTAGGGAGTTTGTTTGATTTCAATTGGAGAATCTGATCTCCATACTGATTTTGTAACTTGTTCTGATTTGAATATGAAAATTCAGCCTCTTGTTGCAAGAAGCAGGCAATCTGCTTGTCACTGTCAAAACCCTGCCAATTGGCCTCATTGTCAAGAATAGATGGTCTTGCAACCACCTTAACATGTGACTGATTTTCTGATTTACTCACCTCACCTAGTATATCAAATTGGGACCCCATTGATGCTAATCTATCTGCATGCTTATTGCTCTCTCTAGGCACACTCTGGATGTTGAAGGCTTCAAAATCCTCCAATACGTCCCAAACCCTGTGCTTGTAAGACTTCATCAAGGGGTTTTTGGTTGTATTTTGGTTTCTTACCTGATTGACGATGAATTCACTATCTCCATATACCTGCAATCATAGTAACCGCATTCGCCAAATTTAATTGTAGAAGTTCGAGATTAGCCAAACAACAAGAAAAACTTTGAAATTCATTCAAATTCGGGATTAAATTCGTTCATATTCATGATTAAATTCAGTATTCGGTATCCAACAAACTTTTCATAGTTTGTTTATTTCAATCAATTTAAGATAAATTTTAGAGTTTGAAGTTTTGGACAGATTCTATTATATTTGAAAATGACATGAAAACCCTAAGTCTGATTTTCCTTGTATGCTTTTGCTTTCAGTCAATGTGGAATTTAAGAAAGCAGATTACCATTGAATCATCTTGAACAAAACATTAATAACTTTAATGAGATACTTGGTGGAAACTTGAAAGTTATTTTGACATGTTTATTTATACAAAATGTGAACTTTTTTTAATGGTGGGTTGGTATATTTTTAAAAATAAGTATATTTCTATCAGCTGAATTTAATCACGAATTTTATCTCAAATTTTTTAGTTCCGATTTTTTTCCTCGACGAATTCGAATGCGGTGACTATGCCTGCAATTGCTTGATTCCCCTCTTTCTAGCCCATTGAAGGCCATGGATAAGGCCTTCATATTCAACTGCATTGCAAGAACAGCTAAACTGAAACCTATACGCTGAATAGTACTTGTCATTAGATTGATAAACCAGTATAGCACCTGCCCCTACTCCATGTTTGCTCCTTGATCCATCAAAAAAGAACATTTTCCAGATTCCATCAGTCTCCTCTTGTGGCCTAGTAAGGGATGGCCTAAACTCATTCTCCTCATGCAAGCAGTAGACTCCCATATCTATTTCTTCAATGCCTCATCCAAGAACACATCAGGTATCACCTCAACATAAGTGTCTAGCTCTTGACCAATAGGGTGGTCTTCCTCATCTAGGATTGTGCACTTGATATTTGGGTTACTTGGTTCATAAGGCTCAATGTGAAACTTTGCAATTGGTTCAACCGTAACGGACACCTTGGTTCCATACCTTGTCTTAAATGCCATATACGACCCAATTTGTTGCTAGGTAACCCCCAATTTTGGTGGTGAAGTCTCTAGATAGACATAGAGCAAAATGGGGTGGTACCTCTAGAACAACCACATCTTGGGCCATTGAAACATTAGGACAAGCATGGGGGGTTAGAGTCAAACCTCTCATATTACGAACTGGTTTAGTAGAAGATCCATCACGCTGCAATACTCCCTTAGTGAGGGGGTCATACTTAAAACCAAGTTGATTTGTTATCGATTTAGGCATCACTAAAGTGTTTGCTCCACTGTCCACCATGCAATTGTGTACCAAGAAGTTACCAATGATCAAAGAAATATAGAAGGGAGGAGGTTTGATTACTTTGCTTGACTGCCCTTCATTTGTTTTGGTTGCATTAGTAAGGACTACATTCTCCTTGCTTGGTGGTTTCTCTGAATCATTGATCTTAGATAACCCATCTTGAAGAATGTCTACTTGACCAGGTAAGGACAAAACATCCCACATTGGAACACTTAGATTAGTCTTTTTTAATTGCTCAACAATGTTGATGGGAGAACCACTAACCTTTGCTTGTGCTTTGGGAGCCACAATAGTGCTTTGTACTTGTGAGTTTTGAGGTATAAAGGTACTTCCTTGGTTCTGATTTTTTTGAGTTGTTTGAGTTTTTTGAGCTGCATTAGGCTCATTTGGCTTTAATAACAATGGAGGGGGAGTAGAAAACCCCTTAACCACTTCTTGGATACCCTCCATGTTCCTTCTCTTGAACCTTCTGTTGGCTGCTACAAGAATGTTCGCTTGGCTAATCCCTGTTTGTTAATTGAAAGCATAACACTCCTATTGGTAGTTCACCAATGTAGCACCCAACTGATTTTGTCCCTCATTAGCCCCTTGGCCTTGTTGAGGCTCTTCTGGTTTAGTCATCATAGGCACTTCTGCATTTTGTGCCATTAAAGCTTGGTTGAAACCATAACTAGCACCCCACTGCCATTGCTCATTGAAGCCTTGGTGGAACTCTACATTTGGAGTGATAGCCTGATTGTAAATTGATTCCAAGGTAGAGAACACTCACCTTCTTGTGCAAGGTTGTTTTGAACAAGGACCAAGGTCCTAGAAGTAATTGCAGCATTAGGATTGTAATTGTTACTCGATTTAGCATAGGTGAGTTGCCCTTGCCCTTGAGAATTAGCCTTGAAGGGTGGCCTATAGGTTTGATAGGGTTGTTGGAGCTGATATGGGGGCTGATATGGTCTATTAAACTGAGCTTGCTGCCTCTTAACATTCACTAACTCATTGCCAAGTGTTTGGAACGTGTTCTTGAGTTCTTGGAGTTCACTAGACTGACTAGTTGAAGCTTTATCTTGTCTTTGTGCAGGTATGGCAGCAAGTGTTGGCAAAGGAGGAATGGCAGCAAGAGGGGAAACAACAACAGGTGGGTGCTTGAATCTCGGGAAACAAGGGCATAAGAGGCCTAGGTGTGAGCTTGCCATCTTGTATTAGGTTATTCTCTACCTTGATTGCTACCTCATAAGCATCTGGTAATGTGTTTCCCCCCATTGACTGTCTCATGACTGCAATGTCACTGTTGAAGGCTCTAAGATAATAGAGGAAAGTATAATTAGGAGTGGGCTTGACAAAGATTAGAATCTTGTCCCATGTTTTCTAAACCCTGTTGTTAAAGTCTTGCATGACCTCTTGGGGGGGGCCTCTTGATTGTTATCAATTGTTCTGCTAGTGACAAGTTGTCACTCGTCTTCAAGCCTCTTGCATAAAGCATCCCCTAACTGGTCCCATGTTGTGATGGAATTAGGAGTTAGGTTCTTATACCAATCCAAGGCCTTGCCCTTGAAAGAGATGGACAACAACCTAATAGCTACGTTCTCTTCAGTGATGTCATGGATGTTGCAAAAGTTTGCTATGCCTCTGATGTGCTCAAAAGGAGTTGTAGAGTTGTCTCCTGTATAGTAAGGCACACTTTTAAGGGCTGCCACTGGGATAGGATCATATTGGTTGAGGTCCAAAGGACTTTGACCATTGAAAGCCACAAAAGGTAAGACTCTAGGGGCAGCCATGGTAGTGAAAAGGGTTAACAAGGATCTTCTAGCAGAGGTAGATTTGCAAATTGGCTTAGGACAAAAGCTTTTCAAGTATGATGGGTGTTAGCAAACCTTCCTCTTCTTGCTAAGTTAAAAGGTAATTCAACAAATTCAAAAGGAATACCTCTAGAAGCTGACCTTGTAGTCACCTTTGGCATGAAAGATGGGCACTGCTTTGTCACCAGGAGGCTGAGTGTTCATCAAAGTCACCAGATGTTGAGAGTGTGGATGTTATAGCTGCTACAAATGGATCAAGACCAACATCAATACCGATCAATCTTCTTCAAATATGGTCCCACCAGCCATGCCAGAAACTTTTGTAGGCTTAGAATTGCACCTTGTGAGAGGGTTCTTCAAGCTCTCTCACTCTTAGCTACATAATGGGATCAACCCCAGGTTGTGGGTATCCTATGGTGGGGTTGAACCTCTAGAGAACGCTGGTTCCTCTTGGTAGATTACCTAAACTACTAATTTTGCTTGGGAAAGGGGTAGAAAGGTTGCATGAAATGACTAAAGCATAAAAGGGGTGATACACTAGACTAAACGACACTCCTAATTGCTCAAAACAAACACAAAGGCAGCTCAAAGATCCCTCACTCACACAATATCTAACACTAGTTGGTTTGCATGAATAATTCTAAATAAGGCCTTGTAGACAAGGGATAAAGCATAGAGGAATGGTAAAATTCACACTATACTTTTACCTGTGACTAAAACAACTCAAACTCAGACATGCAAACACCTTAAACCACCTGCAAAAAGGGCAAAGAATAGAGGACAATCACCAAGAAAGAAGACTTCTTCACAAGGCAATCATGCACAAGCTACCTAAAACACAGTGCAGTCAAAGAGATAGGCAAAATAGGTAATCTTATTGCTTCAAAAGTTATTCTTTACAAATTTTGATAGGGTTTTACCTTATCAAATGAGAGTATCTCCCTTACAATGAGAAGAAAAGAGATATATATAGAAGGGAAGACAAAAAGGAGGAGAAAGCTTTCAGTCCTCCATAAATGTGTTTCAACCACCATCTTTGGCCATCCAACGTAGAGAATTAAATGTCTTTCAACAACCTTCCATGTCTCTTAGGGGTTGATCATGCTTTGTTTGCTAATCTTCTTTGATCAAAAGGGGCTTCAAGAGCTTTGATTGGCTTAGAAAGGCACTTGAGAACAAAAGTGCTTTATGACTGCAATGTCATCATCCACTATTTGGAGGAAAGGTCTTCCTCTTCAAGAAGTCTCATTCAATGCCTTGAGCTGCTTTAGCAAACCTCCTCAACTCCTTTTGGCCTCCTTAGGTGTTGCCATGATGTCAGTAGCCGCCTTTGCATTGAAATTCGTAGACTTGTTAAATCAATACACCGTTCTAGCTGCAACATTGACCAATTTTTATTATACATTTCTCCAATTTGAGATCAACATCATTGCAAAGAAGGAGAAATCAATTGCCCAATGCAACCAACGGCATCGCAAATGGAGCTACGGATCAAAATATATGGCTAAAATATCAACACACAGTCGCACACGGTTCTATCAACACCTTCAAAATATGGAAAAATAGAAAATCGCAGTGCAATATATGAGCAAAACCCATCATATCTTATATATCTAGAAAGCTCTTGAAGAGACACTCAAAAGGGTATTTTTAGTTTTTTGAAATGATCAATTGAGTGTTTTCTAGTGAAAAGTTGGCTACGTGATAAATCTTCCCAAAAGGGTCACTTCGCACCATCATAACTTTTCACTGAAAATTCCAATAGCTGCGAAACCAAATGCATTACCTTCTCATGCCATCAAGATAAAATCATACAAATTTTCATAGAATTTGGACTTCATTTTATCCTGCAAAAATGGGATTCAAAAATGCTCACTGGGTGGATTTAGCAACTGAGAGATGCTGAAAATGACTAAGTAAAATTCAACTCAGAAGCCAATTTTTAACCCTACGCTTTTGGCATGTGGGAGCGAATTGTCTGTGACTTTTTTGACCCGCACATTCTTCCCACATTTGGCTACCATCATGTGAAATTTGAAGGTGATTGGACTTCATTTCGTTCTGCAAAATGGCGTTTGAAAAGCATTGCGCACGATGATTTGGCAACTGGAAACACATAGAAATCTACGCACTAGGCAGTTTTCATGACTATGATATTTTCAAATGAAGAATAATTTTCTATGACCACCTTCACCATTGCATTCCCCTGACATTTGACTACCATCATACAAGTTTTGGAGAGAAATGAGCATGATTTAGCCTTGTGAAATTGCTCCCAAAAAATGCTGTGCAAGCTGATTTGGCATTGAGATCTACTTTTTCCATAAGGGATCAAGGTGACTTGAAGAGTCAACAGGACCCACCACCACCAACCAAGAATCCCTTTGCATATCATCAGGTAGTGGCATAACTGCCTTTAGATCCGATATGTGATCAACGGTATATTTTGTGATGGCATTGTTGCCCTGACTACTGTAAATAGAGGCTAGACCTCAATGTAATCAATGGTAGTGGTTGTTATTGGTGTTGGTGCTTAGGTTGCTTAGTATTACACCTTGTTGTAGTCAGTAGGTAGTAGGCTGGCATGGCAGCCATTGTTAATGCAAATGTAACATTCTTGCACTTATACTAAACATACATAATGAATATAATAGAAGTATTGGGTTGCCTATATGAAGAGTTACTTGAATGCTTTGTTCATTTTTCCATCTCATTCCATGTTTGTCTATTCTTCAGACCCAACCACTTAAGGCATTTTTTTTAAATGATCATTCTACTCACAAAATAATTATGTTGAAAGCCCTCCTAGGCCAGCCAAACTCCATAGATGATATACACCATTATCATTCACTCTAATAGCTTCATGGAGGTGGTATGTCATGTTGACCTTGCATTCATATGTAGGAGAGACACATTATTTTGGTCAACCTTTAGACATGTCCTAAAGATTTCAAAAAATATGGAAGAAAAGTCCATACTTGCAAGGGTAGGTCACATATTTCCGCCCACCTCAATTCACCAAAAACTTGAATGTTTTTCAAATTTCACTTCAGACGACCAAGCCGTCGCTTTAAACAAAGACATACCACAAATCCAAAAACCCTATCTAAACCCCGTTTATCCATAGTAAATGAATTAAACCTAATAAACAATGATTCCATGTTTAATCATACTACAAAGATTGAACAAAATGCAATTTTATTCCACATATTTTCAACCCCATCTTCAAAAAAACCTAAACGAAGCATCATCCAAAGAGACAAAAATTTAGAGAACTTTTTCAATTAAATTTCTTCCCTTTTAACTCTTTTTTCCATTGCAAGATTAGAATTCAATAAGTAGAGCTCTACCTTCACTTTCCTTGCTCTCTCCTACTATTGTCTCTTTGTTCGCCTCTTCCACCTCCTAAATTGCACCCTTCTCATCTGGTCTCTCCTCACCATTAATGGTGGCCACAGAATATTTTTTAGATTATCATCTACATTATCAGATCCTTGTGCCCAAGGGGACTAGTCCCAATTAAGGACGTTGTCAAATACACCCTAGGTACCACCCAACAGGGTTGGGTGTGCCCGAGTTCATCCTGGGATGACCGAGTTCTCATCTACATTATCAAATCCTTGTGCCCAAGGGGACCGGTCCCAATCACAGATATTGTCAAATATGCCCCGAGTACCGCCCAACAGAGTTGGGTGAGTTGGGGTTCGTCCTAGGATGAACCCGAGCTTACCCAAACCTATTGGGAAGTACTCGGGGCATATTTGACAATGTCTGTGATTCCTATTGGGAAGTACTCGGGGTGTACCCGAGTGGTACCCACAATGAAAAATGGATTATTATTATTTATTTTTGTTTTAGCTTTAAAAAAGTCAAAGTTGGACTTAAAATCATTTGAAAAAACCAAATGAAAGCACGGGGAATATCAGCAACACTATATATTAAAAACAACATGCTTAGAGAAAAGAAAAGAGCTATTGGCAATGTTAAAAGACACCTTTGATCACTTGAATAAAATGAATCTTTCTTGAAAAATTACATCACAAAAGACTTGCCTAAATAGCAATCTAGGAATGGACAAATCCCAAATTTTCATAGAGGCCGACCTTGTAAGTATCATCAATTATTAAATTCCCAAAGAGACTACTATGACCTGTTACTCATATGGGCCCACTTGTTACTCATATGGTCCCACAAGCATATACCTAGCAGTTGCTAGGTTCCCAAAGAATACACCAAATCACTGAGATCTAGTGGTCACTAGGTTCCCACAAAATACAACAAGTAGATGATACATAGCAGTTGCTAAGGCTACTTTAGATAGGCACTCGACCCTCTCTATCTATCAAGGTCTAGCCCTATCTAGATATGGGAGACTGCCCCACACCTATATAGAGATTTGGAGGTGGAGGGGGGGAACTCACAAGAGACTATCAATGATATGCTGGAGGAATGGGAGAAGGTGGCTAGGGGTGGTGGATCTATATATAGGGGGATGGGCCCTATATATAGATGGGGACTTTGCCATATATATAGAGAGAGGGGGCCCATATATCTATATAGGGCACTTTGATGTGGGCTATTGGATCCAACAACCACCAAAGATTCCACCAACCACTAAATATTCCCATTACGACCCATATATATAGATAGGCCTTCCACCAACCACTAATTGTTCCCACTACCACTATAGGTTCCCACTACGACATAGATATAGGAGCTCTTCAAATGAGGACTAAAGCTTCATCCAACGACCATTCCCACAGAATAGTCCAAGTCATTGATACCTAGTGGTCACTAGGTTCCCACAAAATCCAGTGAGCCGCTAATACCTAGTGGTCACTAGGTTCCAAAACAATTTGACAAGTCCTTCATAGGTTCCCAAACATCCCAACTTGTCATTCATACCTAGTAGTCACTAGGTTCGCAAACATCCCAACTTGTCGTTCATACCTAGCGGTCACTAGGTTCGCAAACATCCCAACTTGTCGTGCATACCTAGCAGTTTCTAAGTTCCTATACACTATGACAAGTCGTCCATACTTTGCGATCGCAAGGTTCCAGTAAACTACAACAAGTCATCGGTAAACTACAACAAGTCATACATACCTAGAGGTCGCTAAATTCCCAAAGATCTGAACTTGTCATTCATACCTAGGGATCGCTAGGTTCTTAAAGGAATACAACAAGCAAGATTCTCCTTGCTAGCATCCCCCTAAATCCTGACATGGAGGAAAACATAGAAGATGTCAAACATAAACATCCCCCCCTGATGGCAGCTTCCTAAATTCTGAGCATGTCCTAGAATTGTACAAATTTGACTTTCATGAGAGTTTCTCTGAAAATATATGCTGCTTGATCCTTTGTCCTGCATTATATGAAATCAATCGATCCCTCCTTTCTTATGTAATGAATCCACTCCACATTTTAACTCAATCATCAATGAAGCCATTCTTCATTAGATACCTTTGTCATCAATGAAGCCACTCTTCATTGAATACCTTTGTCGTCAATGAATCCACTCTTCATTGGATACCTCAATCATCAATGAAGCAACTCTTCATTGTATACCTCAAACATCAATAACTATGCCAAGCAATTGGAACAATCTACTTTCCTTGATCATATGAGTACATCCATTTATAGTGTGACCTCTCATCACATCTATGGCCACCTACCAAAACATACAAGGAAGAATCAACAATGAGATCCAAATAGCTCGGTGTATGCCCTCCTTGTGCTCTCTTTCAGCCAAGGACAAACTGTGTTATCATTCCTCCTCCTGTACCTGCGACTGTCATAGCCAAATCCAAGGTGATCATCATTTCTTTGAGAACTTGTATATGTCGCACAATGAGGCTAAGAATGCCCCCTATGTCCTCCAAAAGACGTTTGTGTGCGGAGATGTAATTAATAAAAAACATACATTTTAGAAAATGGTTAGCAACGATTGAAATACACGGTATGGTCCTGATGTTTTAAAATGTAGGTTCATTTGGACACTCAAGAGAGATGGAAACTTTGCAACAGCCAAGAAAAGCTAAAACAAAGACGGGACCAACAACATGCCCATCACCTTTTCGATGCACAAGAACCATGTTCAACCATGCAGAAAGAAGCATAAAAGAGAGGAGGGGAAAATGTGTTATTCTTCATCAATCATGACAGCAAGTGAATGGGATTAGAAGGATGTTATCCAAAAAAATTAAATTCAAGGGAACCTCTTGCTTGATCCATGCTGCCAACTTCATAAAGCTTCTTGCTGACATAAATATAATAAAAGTCCCTTGATTATTGTCTTCACGTTAGTTATTTTGCTTCGGATCCCACTGTCGGATCCATCTTCGGGGGAATAAGGAGTGAAGCATTGCAGTGGGTTTAAAATCTCACACACAGCCGATTTCAGAAGAATTCAATTCAAGTCTCTTAATCAAAAATTTACATTGACCTTAAAAATCACTTGTGTCTGGTTATAAGGATGCAAACAACTAACAAAAGAAAGTAATACAATGAAGTCGTGGATATATGTCCACTCAAGATAGTTCCTTCACACACAGAGTTTCTTGTACACCCACATGTATCTCAAGAAAGACAATAAGATACGGATCTAGTCTCAGAATATGCAACATAGAAGTTATTTTTCCTCAATCCAGGGAGTATGCGTCGATTTATAGTCCTAAAGTAAATCGGAACGTGACGAACCTGGGGTGAGAGGCGTTGGCAATGAGTACACCAGGGGGCATAGAAATCCACGAGAATATAATCGAAGGTGGAAATGGCAGAATCGAAATTGGTGTCATCCAACTCAATAACTCTTCCCTTCTTTCCGAATCGCTGCTCTTCATTACACCAAGCATGTAAGCTTATCACCATCCATATCAGTATATACACCATTCTTGTACGCGATGGCGAAACAGCCATCTTGTTCATGTTTCCTTCAATTGCTGCCGCTTACCCTACCCCGACACCTTCCCCTTCCTCTGAGTGCTAAATGATTTTAATTTTAAAATAAAACTCCCAACAGCGATTTACAAAGGTAGGAAGAGATTTTAATAATGTTTATGATATTAAAATAGTTCATGAATGAATGAAAGATTTTAATAATGTTTATGAGATTATAGAGTTGATGTTTTATTTGCTGCTAACATTACTAATAAATTTTATTTTATTAATTTTTGAAAAAATTTAATTTTTTATGATGTGGGATTTTTTTATTATGGATTTTGACTAAAAAATTAGTTGTTTTGTCTAGTCTCACCTCTTCAAATAAGTTGGTTAGTTGTCTACCTTCATGTTGTCATTGTACTTGATATGAATGTCATTGTAGGTTGTACACTCTATGATGTAGTGTCATTTTGCATCCATTGTCCCCTTATTACAAAATAGGCATATTCTTGTTTCCCACTCCTCAGATATTGTTCACCTATTGGTTTTCACATCTAAGATGATGCGAGGTAGTCCTTAACTGAACCATCAACATTTTCACATTCCATTTCATTTATGCTTTTATTTATTCATTTTCGTCAAATTTTCTTAAGTCAAATTTCAAAAATATTTGTGGTGTTGCATATTTTGATTAAGTTTTCCTATACCAATGTCATTGTGCATCGCAATTCACAATAATGGCATAAGTTTTGGAAATGATTAGGGTGTTACAAATTTTGAGTTTGGTTTCCTATAGCAATGTCATTGCATAACACAATTAACAACACCAGGAAAAATTTATAAAATATTTAGTGTGTTGCATACTTTGATTCGGGTTATATACACTAATGTCATTGCAAAATGCAATTAACAACACTATGACAAAATTAATAAATATTTGGGGTGTTGCATATTTTTAGATGGGTTTCTCATACCAATATCATTGCAATAAGAAATTAAAAACATTGTGAGGAAGTTTTAAAATATTTTGGGTGTCACATATTTTGAGTTGTGTTTTCCATGCTAATGTCATTACATGGTGCAATTGGAAACACTGGGACAAATTTTAGAAATATTTGGAGTGTTCCATATTTTGAGTTTGGTTTCTCGTACCAATGTTTTTGCATGATGCAATTCATAACACTCAGACAAATTTCAAAGATATTTGGAGTGTTGTATATTTTGAATCATGTTTCCCATTATAAAGTATTTACATGATGTGACTAGTAACACTTGAACAAATCTCATAAATATTTTGGGTGTTGCATTTCTTGATTTCAGTTTCCCGTAACAATATCATTGAATGTTGTAATTTTTAACACTAGGACAAACTTCATATATATTTGGGTTGTTGCATATTTTTAATTGGGTTTCCCATACCAATGTCATTGTTTTACGTAATTGGTAACACTAGAAAACATTTTGTAAATATTTTGGATGTTTCATATTTTGAGTCAAGTTTCTCATACCAATGTCATTATGTGGAGTAATTCATAACGTTGGGATGCATTTTATAAATATTTGTGGTGATGCATATTTTGAGTTATGTGTCCCATACCAATGTTGTTTTGTAACATAATTTTTAACACTGATAAATTTCATAAATATTTGGGGCATTTTCATATTTTGACTTGGATTTCCCTTCTTAATGTCATTGTGCATTATAGTTCACATCAAAGGGACATATTATATCAATATTTTGGGTGTTGAATATTTGTACTTGGGTTTCTTGTACGAATTTTGTTATGCAGCATAATCTACAACACTTTGGCAAATTTCAAAAATATTTTGGGTGTTGCATATTTTGAGTCGGTTTTTTCATATCAATGTCATTGTGCAATGCAATTCATAAGACTAGGACAAATTTTATAAATATTTGGGATGTTGCATATTTGGAGTTGGGTTTTTTGTACTAGTATCATTTCCCAATGTAATTCATAATACTATGACAAATTTGTGAAATATTGGGGATATGCATATTTTTAATCAGGTTTCTTGTACCAATATAATTTCACCATATAATTTGTAACACTAGGACAAATTTATGAAAATTTTTGGGTGTTGCATATTTATTTTAATTTAGGTTTCATATACCAATGTCATTGTGTGATTCATTTTGTAACACTAGGATAAATGTCAAAATTATTATTGGTGTTGTATATTTTGAATCAGGTTTCTATATTAATGTAATTGGTGCAATTTATAAGGATGGGAAAAGTTTCAAAATTATTTTGGCTATTGTATATTTTAATTTGGGTTTCTCATACCAATGTTTTTATGTGGAGTAATTCTTAATACCATCAAAAATTAAATAAAAATTTAGGGTGTTGCATATTTTGAATCAAGTTTCTCGTAACTATTTCATTATGCAATGTAATTTGTAACACTGAAAAAATATTCATAATTATTTGGGGTGTTGCATCTTTTGGGTTGGGTTTCATGTAGAAATGTCATTGTAAAATGAAATTCATAACACTCGGACAAACCTAAAAAATATATTGTGTTGCATATTTTGAGTCTAGTTTCCCATACTAATGTCATTGCATAGCAAAATTCATAACAGTGGAACAAATTTTAGAAATATTTGGGATGTTGTATATTTTGAGTCATATATCTCATACCATTATCGATGGATGATGCAAATCACAACATTGAGACAAATTTATGAAATATTTGGGATGTTACATATTTTGAGTCAGGATTCCCTTACTAATGTCATCATGGGGGGAAATTTGCAACACTAGGAATAATTTAATAAATATTTTATGTGTTGCATATTTTGAGTTGGGTTTCTAATACTAGTATCATTGTACATATAAATTTGAAACACTAGGATAAACTTCAAAAATATTTAGGGTGTTGCATATTTTGAGTAGGGTTTCTTATACTAATGTAGTTATTTGATGCAGTTTGCAACACTGAAGTGTTGCATATTTTGAGTTTGCTTTCTCATTCTAATGTCATTACACTTCATAATTCACAACAATGGGACATGTTTTATAAATATTTTGGCTGTTGCACATTTTTAGTCAGGTTTCCCATTCCAATGTCATTATGTGGTGTAATTTGCAATAATGGGACATTTTTCAAAATTATTTTATGTGTTGCATATTTTGAGTTAGGTTTCTCATACCAACGTTGAGCATGATGCAATTTATAATGTGGGAAAATTTTAGAAATATTTGTGGTGTTTCATATTTTGAGACATGTTTCCCATACTAAAGCCATTACATGATGCAATTCACAAAACTAGTATAAATTTTAGAATACTTAGGGTGTTCCATATTTTGGGTCAGGTTTCTCATACCAATGTCATTATGCAATGTAATTCTCAATATTGAGAATAATTTTATAATTATTCTGGGTGTTGCATATTTTGAGTTGGGTTTTCCATACCAATGTCAATGTGTGTCATAATTCGAAACATTATGACAAATTTTACATATATTTGAGGTATTGCATATTTTATGTTGGGTTTCTTATAATGTCTCTACGTGTCATAATTCACAACATTAGGACAAATATCATAAATATTTTTTATTACATATTTTGAGTCATGTTTCCCATTCCAATGTCATTACATGGTATAAATTTTAACATTGGGAAAAAAATTGAAATATTTTTGGTTTTTTACATTTTGAGTCAAGTTTTTCATACTAATGTCTTTGTGTGGAACAATTTACAACACTAGGACAAATTTAAAAAATATTTTGGGTGTTACATATCCTAAGTAGGGTTTCCCATTCCAATGTTTTTGTACAACACAATTCATAACACTAGGACAAATGTTTAAAATATTTGGGGTGTTACATATTTAAAGTTGGGTTTCTTTACCAATGTTTTTGCATAGTGCAATTCATAACACTGATAATTTTTTTTTAAATATTTTGGGTGTTGCATTTTTTTACTCAAGTTTCCCATATAAATATTGTTGCTCTTTACAATTTGTAACACTAAAAAAAAATTATAAATATATGGGATGTTGTACATTTTAAGTCACATTTCCTATACCAATGTCATTATGCATCATAATTCATAACACTAGGGAAAAATTCATAAATATTTGTGGTGTTGCATATTTTGAGTCATATTACTTATACCGATGTCCATACATAATTCAATTCACAATAATGGGATAAATTTTGTAAATATTTATGGTGTAACATATTTTGAGTAGGGTTTCTCATGACAATCTCATTGTACATCACAATTCGAAACATTGGGTCAAATTTCATAAGTATTTTGAGTGTTGCATATTTTAAGTAAGGTTTCCTATACCATTGCCATTATAGTCACAATTAAAGACAATGAAAACATTTTAAAATTATTTGGAATGTCGTATATTTTGAGTAAGGTTTTTTGTAGCGATGTCGATGCACATCATAATTTACAACAATGAGACAAAATTCAGAAATATTTGGAGTGTTTCATATTTGGATTTGGGTTTCCAATGCCATTGTCTTTATGTAGTTTAATTTGTAACATTAGGACAGATTAAATAAATATTTATGGTGTTGTATATTTTGATTTAGTTTTCCCATACCAATTTTATTGTGTGGTACAATTTGTAACACTAAGACAAATTTTAGAAATATTTGTGGTGTTGTATATTTTGAGTTGAGTTTCTTATACTAATGTCATTACATGGCATAATTCACATAGTGGGATAAATTTTGAAAATATTTATGGCATTTCATATTTTGATTCGGGTTTTTTATACCAATGTTGTATTGCATAGAAATTCTCAACACAATGAAAAATTTCATAAATAATTTTGGTTTTACATATTTCGAGTTGGCTTTACCATAACAATGTCATGCGGTACAATTCATATCACTAGAATAAACTTTTGAAATATTTTAGGTGTTTCTCATTTTCAGTCACATTTCTCATTCCAATTTCATTACACGTTGAAACTCATAACCAAGGGACATATTTTGAGTCAAGTTTCCTGTACCAATGTCATTACTTGACACAATTCATAAAATTGGGACAAATTTTAGAAAACTTGTGGGTGT
Organism: Torreya grandis; assembly: GCA_037957365.1. NCBI lineage: Eukaryota > Viridiplantae > Streptophyta > Pinopsida > Cupressales > Taxaceae > Torreya > Torreya grandis. The sequence continues at coordinate 1,953,823 of JARHVA010003246.1, forward strand.
TGCATATTTTGATTCGGTTTTCTCGTACTAATCTTCTTGCATAATGCATTTAGAAACATTAGGATAAACTCAAAAAATATTTGGGGAGTTACATATTTTCAGTCGTTGTTCTTGTACAAATGTCATTACATAACACAATTCAAAACACTAAAAAAATTTGGAAATATTTGGGGTGTTATATAATTTGAGTCAGGTCTCATGTACCAATGTTGTTGCACAATGCAATTTACAACACTAGGACATATTTCAAAAATATTTTTGGTGTTGCATATTTTGAGTCAGGTTTACAACACTAATATTTTTTTGTCTCATAATTCACAATAGTAGGAAAAATTATGGAAATGTTTGGTGTGTTAGATATTTTAAGTCGGGTTTCCCATACCAATGTCATTGCATGGCACAATTCACAACAATAGAACACACTTCTAAAATACTTGAAAAGTCACATATTTTGAGTCAGATTTCTTGTACCAATGTACTTGCATGGTATAATTCACAACACTAGGACAAATTTCAAAAATACAATGTGTTGCATATTTTGTGTTGAGTTTCCCGTACCAATATAGTTATGCAACATAATTCGTAATACTTGGAATAAATTAGGAAATATTTTGGGTGTTGCATATTTAATGTCAGGTTTCCCATACGAATGTTATTACATGGTGTAATTCATAAAAATTTGACACATTTCAAAAATATATGCATAAATTTCATAAATATTTGGGGTGTTGCATTTTTTGAGTCATGTTTCTAATACCAAAGTCATTGCATGATGCATTTTGTAAGACTAGGATAAATTTCAAAAATATTTGGGGTGTTGCATATTTTGAATTGGGTTTCCCCTACCGATGTCATTGTGCATCACAATTTGTAACAATAGGAAACATTTTAAATATATTTAGGTTGTTGCATATTTTGAGTCAAGTTTCCCATAATAATGTCATTGTGTAGAGCAATTCAAAACATTGTGACCCATTTTATAAATATTTAGGGTGATGCATATTTTGAGTTGGGTTTATTGTACTAATGTTGTTGTGTGATTCAACTCACAAAACTGGTATAAATTTCATAAATATTTGGGTTGTTTCATATTTTGTGTTGGATTTACTATCCCAATGTGGTTGTGCATTATAATTCGCATCAATGGGACATATTAAAAAACATTTGGGGTGTTGGATATTTTTATTTGGGTTTATTATACCAATGTCATTATGTGTCATAAAAGGCCATAAACATTGAAAAATACCATAAGCATTGAAAAATACCAAAAAATGTCAGCATGTTCCTAGTAGTACTATTTTTAATACATGTGTATATATAACATATCATGATTTCCTATATACACATGTTTCACACTTCATTTAAATGTGATACAGGCATACCCAGGTACACGATATATGCACATATAGATGTTGAGATTTCCCTCTACTCACATAATTAGTATGTTAGATGCATCTGCTTCTTTAATCACATCACACCTAGGTTATATTTTTCTATGATCACTTTCAATTATCATGTTTGAAATTATATACTTACACATGCTTATACCTTTCACAATATACTTAATATGCTATGTACTTAACATTGTTTGCTAACACATATTTGTAGGAACTAGTATGTTAGGTTCATGCTAGTTGTTTATATTTGTCCTAATTTTCCATTTTAGCAGTTCCTTAAGTGTGTTCCTTGATTGCTATTGTCTTGCATTATATTTTTTATTTAAGCATTTGAATATGATCTTTTGATTGTGGCCCCTATGCCATGCTTGCCTATTTGGACATTTTAATATGTCATTATTTGTTGTATGGATATTTGAATATGTCATTCTATACTTAGTGGACATTTGACTAAGTCATGTTTTTTTGATTGTGTGGAAATTGAACATGCCCCTTGTATGAAGTCCCCTTGGACCATTTCTTTTTCCATTACTTTTGAGTGATCTTGTGTGTGTCTGTTTGATTGCTTATGGAGATTGTAATATTAATTTTTATATGTTTTCGTGATATATATCATGCATCTTAAGACTTGATATGATCACATAATATGTGATTCAAATGTTATATCTACCTAGACATGTTACTCTTATATGCTACATGATCGATACATAGCTTATACATTTATCTAATCTTTTTGAGGTAAGGTAACTACTAGATTCTAATTATCTTCACCTTACTAGATTCTAATTATCTTCACCTCAAAAAGTGGTGGGGGCGAGGGTCGGGGGAGGGGCGGGGGGGGAGCGAAGCCGGGTGGTGCATGTCATAAACACATGGCTTTCACATTTTCATAGTTTTAGATTTTAGTAGAGGCATGTCAAAAAGGTATGACTCACTTTTTTAGTATCCAACATCTCTAGATTATATTGGGAACATGTTATGGAAATATGTTATCCACATTTACACCAATTCTTAACTTTCCTATATTTAATGTGGGCATGACATAGAAACATGTCCTCCACACTTGCAATGATTTCAACATTCATGACATTTTATAGTTATATGATCTAGATACACATTTATGGCAGTATTTTATACATTAGTATTATTATTATACCTAGATTTTAGCTTGGGACATATATGAGGTGCATATACCATACAAAGGGCACCTAAAATTGAAAAATCAAATCATTTTATAGATTTCAAATACTATTATGGAATGTTATTATACCTAGGATTGAATGTTATTGAGCTAATCTACTAAAATAGTTGGATCAGTTTTGAAAGGTTGAGTTAATTAAATAACTCAATCTTACCAAGATTATATGCTAGATTTGATTAAATCATATAAATTTACCAAATTTATAGGTTGAATTTGATTAAGTCATCCACCCTCATTGGATTTATATTTTGAGTTGATTAAATCACTCACACTCACTAGACTATGCACATATTTGGGTTGCACGATTGAGATGAAACAAGCTCAATGTCCATGTTACAACTCACCTTTAAAATAAGGTTAGGGATATGTGTAATCCAATATATTTATATATGTAATTATAGATTCATAATTGTCCTAATCTCATATTCAATGCTTCATAATGAAAGATCCTTTCAAATCAAATTGCCAAAAGGCGAGATGGTTGCAATGACACACACTTTAAAATTATTTCAATTTAAGATTTCATATATTGATCATATATTGTAACGTGCTCTTATTTTTATGTCAATCACCAAAAAATCACTCAAGTTGGGCTCACACAAAAACAAGGTGTGTCATATACACCTAGGTATGCATTTCTTTCTTTTAAACTAGAAATTTCATTACTAGATTAAAAGGGGGGGTAAATATAGATGCTAAAATCATATATGTAGTACCTCAATCTTGTACACTTTTTAAATACCTTTCATGGTTGTACCTTTCAATTCTAGACATGTCCATTGCCAAAAGGCTCATATTCATTATCTCTTTGTGCCTAAATTGCTTATCTCTTATCCCGACCATTGTTATTCTTATGACTAGGCCTTTTATATTGTGTATAAATATATAAACCTAATTATTATCTTTCACTATCAATTTTGGACCTATACCTATTTTATATCTTCTTAGACACCTGCATCTTAGACAAACACCAACGATAATGCAAGCGTCCACTTTTCTGATAAAATATATAGTGCCCAAAATTCATCCAAATTTACAAAATGTGTTATAAAGGTCATCCCAAGTGATTGAGTATATGATATTTATAAGAAGGATTGGTATATATACAAGATCAACCCTCATTCATTCTTAACATATCAATTACCTGGAAATCACATATAGCTCACAAGGCCGTAAACTAAGAAGCACTCAATCAAGCATTCAAGTGAGTAAACCTATCCTATTCATCCTTATTTCTATATTAGTCATAGAAGTAATATTTCTATAGGTTTAAATCAATCTAAGAGTATCCCATAAGCCATATTTACTAAGTGACAAGCTAAGTCACTACATGTCTTTACTTATCACACATTACATCATTGTGCACACACAAGTCAACACGAAGGGGAGAAATATATAAGTCTAAGGCCATTTTTAGAGTATTGAATATGTAGGTAGCACCCATTGACATAAGGGTCTTTGGGTCAGCTTAAAATTATGAGCTAACTAACCCATTTTTTCCATCATCACTCCAAGGGTAAAGAACTAGGGTTTGATCATTTGATAAAGAGAAAAAACTTGTTCGCACATTCTAAAAATATCAGAATAAAGAATCAAAATGCAAATATATAAAAAGAAATATTACAAAAAGATCAAAATGAAAATGAACAACTATAAGAGGCAATGTTACAAAAATATTAGGAACAAAAGTTGAAAAATCAAACTCAAGATAAGTAAAGAAGTATTCTAAAAAGAGGGTTAATAACAAAGGAATCTTCAAATCAAGACATGCCTACAAAATAAAAGGACACAAATATGATTTCCAAGGATCCAAACATCATATATATTCCATGTATAGAGGAAAAAATAATTAAGTGCAATACTTCAAAGTCTATGCTGTCATCCTCAAATAAAGAAGTCAAGGCACAAATTACATCTTTTCCTAGTGTGCAAGCAAGTATACATGACTATTCTCTATCCCATAATGAGATGCAACATTTTGACCATGATGAACATACCCAAGAAAAACAAATTTTGAAGAAGGAAAGTCCAATCTATGGTTAAATTGGTTTTTCATACACAGATGTTCAAAATGACACATCACAATTTCAAGAACAACCTAAGAAGTTCCATGTCTCCTATAATAATGATTAGATAGATGATTATGATTATAATAATACATAATATTGGTATTATTATGATGATATTGATTATGTAGCATATTAATATGACACACATGATATAGAGCCTTCATAGAGGCATCTCTTTGATAAGTATATTGGCTTATAGTAGAGTTTTTCCTTGTACATGTCTTCTTTTCTTATCTTTCCTAGTATTCCAAAAATACAAAAAAATCAAATATTCCAAAATACCATAAACATTGAAAAATACCCAAAAATTTCAGCATGTTCCTAGTAGTACTATTTCTAATACTTGTGTGTAGATAACATATCATTCATTTCCTATATACACATAGTTCATGCTTCATTTGAGTGTGATACAAGCATACCCAGATACATGATATATGCACATATAGATGTTAAGATTTCCCTCTACTCACATAATTAGTATGTTAGAGGCATCTGCTTCTTTAATCACATCACACCTAGGTTATATTATTCTATGATCACTTTCAACTAAGATGTTTGAAATTATATACTTACACATGCCTATATCCATGCTTATACCTTTCAAAATATACTTGATAAGCTATGTACTTAACATCATTTGTTAACACATATTTGTAGGAAATAGTATGCTAGGTTCATGCTAGTTGTTTATATTTGTCTTAATTTTCCATTTTAGCATTTCCTTAATTGTGTTCCTTGATTGTTATTGTCTTGCATTGTATTGCTTATTTAAGCATTTTAATATGCTTCATTGATTGTGGCCCCTATGCCATGCTTGCCTATTTATAAATTTTAATATGTCATTATTTATTGTATGGACATTTGAATATGTCATTCTATACTTTGTGTATATTTTACTAAGTCATGTTCTTTTGATTGTGTGGCACTTGAACATGCCTATTGTATGAGGTCCCCTTGGACCATTTCCTTTTCCATTACTTTTGAGTGATCTTGTGTGTGTATGTTTGATTGCTTGTGGAGATTTTAATATTACTCTCTATACGTTTCCATGATATATATCATGCATCTTAAGAATTTATATGATCACATAACATGTGCTTCAATGCTATATCCACCTAGACATGTTACTCTTATATGCTAGATGATCGATACAGAGCTTATACATTTATCTTATCCTTTTGAGGTAAGGTAAATACTAGATTATAATTATTCTCACCTCAAAAGAGGGGGGCATATCAATGGGGGCATGTTATAAAGGCATGGCTTCCACATTTTCATAGTTTCATATTTTAGTGGAGGCATGTCAAAAAGGTATGACTTTCCACACTTTTTTAGCATCCAACATCTCTAGATTATAGTGGGAACATATTATGGAAACATGTTATCCACATTTACACCAATTTTTAGGTTTGCTATACTTAATGTGGGCATGACATAGAAACATGTCCTTCACACTTGCAATGATTTAAAAATTCATGAGATTATAGTTATATGAATCATATACACATTTTTGGCTGCAAGCTATACATTAGTATTATTATCATACCTATATTTTAGCTTGGGACATATATGAGGTGAATACGCCATGCAAAAGGAACCTAAAATTGAAAAATAAAATCATTTTATATATTTAAAATACTAATATGGAATGTTATTATACCTAGGATGGACTTTTATTGAGCCAATCTACTAAAATAGTTGGTTTAGTTTTGAAAGGTTGAGTTAATTAAATCACTCAATATTACCAAAATTGTATGATAAATTTCATTAAATCATATAAATTTACCAAATTTATAGGTTTAATTTGATTAAATCATCCACTCTCATTGGATATATATTTTGAGTTGATTAAATCACTCACACTCACTAGACTATGCACATATTTGGGTTGCACGATTGAGATGAAACAAACTTAATGGCCATGTTGCAACTCACCTTTAAAATAAGGTTGGGGATATGTGTAATCCAATATATTTATATATGTAATTATAGATTCATAATTGTCCTAATCTCATATTCAATGCTTCATAAGGAAACATCCTTTCAAATCAATTTACCAAAACGCAAGATGGTTGCAATGACACACATGTGTACACATGACCTTGCTCTCCTTAATTCCAAGCATATAAAATTATTTAAATTTAAGTTTTCATAAATTGATCATATATTTTAACATGCTCTTGTTTGTAAGTCAATCACCAAAAAATCACTCAAGTTGTGCTCACACAAAGACAAGGTGTGTCATACACACCTAGTTACAAATTTCTTTCCTTTAAACTATAAATTTCATTACTAGATTAAAAGTGGGGTAAATATAGATACTAAAATCATATATGTAGTACTTCAATCTTGTACACTTTTTAAGTACCTTTCATGGTTGTACCTTTCAATTATAGACATGTCCATTGCCAAAAGGCTCACATTCACTATCTCTTTGTGCCTAAATTGCTTATCTCTTATCCCAACCATTGTTATTCTTATGACTAGGCCCTTTATATTGTGAAAAAATCTCTAAACCTAATTATTATCTTTCATTGTCAGTTCTGGACCTATACCTATTTTATATCTTCTTGGACACCTGCATCTTAGACAAACACTAGTGATAATGCAAGCGTCCACTTTTCCTACAAAATATATAGTGCCCAAAATTCATCCAAATTTACAAAATAAATGTGTTCTAAAGGTCATCCCAAGTGCTTTAGTATATGATATTTATAAGAAGGATTGACATATATACAAGATCAACCCTCATTCATTCCTAACAAAGCAATCACCTAGAAATCACATATAACTCACAAGGCCATATAATAAGAAGCACTCAATCAAGCATTCAAGTGAGCAAACCTGTCATATTCATCCCTATTTTTATATTAGTCATAGAAGAAATATTTCTACAGGTTTAAAGCATTCTAAGAGAAACCCATGAGCCATATTTTCGAAGTTGCAAGCTAAGTCACTACATGTCTATGATTATCACACATTACATCATTGTGCACACACAAGTTGACATGTAGGGGAGAAATATATAAGTCTAAGGCCCTCTTCAGAGTATTGACTATGTAGGTAGCACCCATTGGCATGAGGGTCTTTGGGTTAACTCAAAACTATGAGTTGACTAACCCATTTTTTTCATCATCACTCTAAGGGTGAAGAACTAGGTTTGATCATTTAATAAAGAGAAAAAACTTGTGTGCACATTCTAAAAATATCAGAATAAAGGTGATAGAAAACCCATAAGGCTCCAAGTGGTTGCATCCAAATCTTGTTAATATTCCATACAATATACCTATGTTGATGGAGTTGTCCAAATTCAATACAAGATTTTGAGGCCACATAAACAATATTTCTAGATTCTAATGACTATTCCAGGATCATCTTTCGATCCACATATAGCCTATTCCAGATTAGACCTGCAAGCACATAGTAAACCAAGTATCATTTGTTTCTAATTCATTACAATATCTATCAATAGTTATACTTTACTATTTTTAGTAATCTCAGTTGTATAAATTTAGAATATGTTTTATTTGAGTTTTTTATTAATTGGCCTATTCATTAGGTTAGTTCACCACCTTTCTGTAAAAGCTAATCTAATCCCCTTAATTATAGATATCCCTTTATCTAAATTTAGAGTTAAACAAGGAGAAAACATTTCAATAGCATTTTTTCACTAATTTTAATTCTCCTTTATTTTTTTTTACCTTTTCTTGTTTTCTTCTTTGTTTCATCTTTTTTTAATTGAAATCATGTAATATATTTCATTGCATAAATATATAATATATCCATGATAAAAAGGCTAGTATTTTTTTACTTATTTTTTATTGGTGGGATATAAATAAGATAAAACTATGAATATTCAAATTATGTAAAATAATGCATTAACTATATAGATTTGAATGTGAAAGAGATATATTGATATTGCACTTTTTATATTTATATTTGAAAAATATAGGGAAGAGAGATGTAATTAGTTAAATTATGTTGCTCATTGCAATAATTGTAGTCCATGAAATTATTCTATGGTTGCCCTATAATCACTCAAATTAGGAAACATGAGCTCAAACCTTATGTGAACATTGTTAGTGAAGCTCACACCCCTACGGTGATCAATAATGTCAAGGCTATGTGAGTACTATCCAAGTTGACTATGTAGCTATGTGTCACCTTAAACCACTGCACATACACCCGTATATATCTCTTGTGCATGTATTTGCCTTCTATATTATGCATGGGTCATCTTTTCCTTCTCTTTTATTTAAAACCCTAATTGTACTTTTGGCACCAAGGTGACTTGAAAAATAGGTTAGAAAGTTGGTTTGGATAACCCCAACCTTTCCTTATTGAGTGACTAAGAATTTCCTACATTATAATACTCCAAATAGGGCTCAAACCACACATAGTTCTCCTACCTAGGGGTATGTGTGCACCATCATTATCATGCTAGAATAAAATGTAATGTTTGGCTTTTGACACTTGGCACCATGCAAATTTTCACATGTTTTAACTTATTTTGGGTATAGTTATCTAAACAAGTATAAAACCATTAAAATTTAGATTGCATATGATATATCATTCATCATACAAATTTGAATGCCATTTTTTTTTTTCTTTACTGAATATAGAAATGGCAAAATGATAAGGCATTTCATTGATTTCTATTGTGTTGCTATCTAGTTGTGCACAATTACTTCATATGCTTGTTAATACCTCTATGACTGTTTGGCTGAAGAAACAAAGTGTCAAAATTTGTCTGGATCCTATTAACAAATCCAAGACACCTATGGTGACCATTCCTATCTACTATCTATTAAAATTATCTTTGTAGGTTTTGTTAGCCTTTTATATAATATATCACTGCACTTGTGTATTAAAATGATTTATATGTAATTTTTTATCCTCGATCCCATGTGTAAAACCTAATTTCATATTCATTTTTGTTGAAACTGTAACTCCTATTATCATCAAATTATGCACCCTAGGACACTCTATTTAGCTCCTATAATTTGAAGAAACATTGAATCATCTCTTCAAGTTGTGGGGAACTTGTAAGAGAGATGAATCTCTAGGATTGAAGGGCTAGCTCCCTAGATATATCTTGATGTACTTATCACCTAATCTAATGATTACTTGGATGAAAAGGGATAAGAGTTACATGAAATTAAACTATTATAAAGGGGTGATACACCATGAATATCTCCACAAGATTATCAGACCAATTCACTAAGAAATCAAACTCACAAAACTAGCTTCTACCTCTTAGAGTACTCTAACATTAGCATTTCAAGCATGAAGGTGGAATGTATGAAAGACTACTCAAGGTGAGTGAACCAAAGGTCAATGTTAGACACTAAGTCTAATTTTACATTTAAAAATATACTCATACACTTGATCAACACTTCATGTGACCTGTTATAATGAAATAACTTGTATTAGACATGGAAGGATTGAGAGGAAGCAAAAATTGATATCAACCACTTGACTTCTCACTATACATCTCTTCACAAACTTACATAAGATAGTTTTGTGATTAAAACCAAATTGAATATCTTATTTCAAATTAAAATTACAATATCCAACTTGCAAGGCTTCACCATAATAGGTGTGGTCTCCCTTTCAATAGCCAAAAAGGCTTACATTTATAGAACTTGGAAGAAGAAAGAGAAAAGAGAAGTTGAAGAGGCACAAGGACAAGTGTCCAAAGGTGAAAATAATTTACAATTCATGGAATTGAGGTGGAAACTAGGTCATGAAATTTATTTACACATCATTCCTTCCCAAATTAACCTCTTATCCAAATGTGGTGTAACAAATCGTCTCAATCATTCTCTCTTGTGAAACTGCCTTCATCATGGGCATTTCTTGAGCATTCCAAAGCAGGTCATGGACAAGTGTCTCATGTGTGTCAATGAGAGGAAGTTACAAAGGGGCATCCAACTATATTGGGAGTTTTTACAATCATGGATGTTCTCATACACAAGCACCATCATCACCTTACAACCATGATCACTCTCCCATAGACCTTACTTGACAATTGGCACTAGCATCTTTCAATTATTCCTAACTGATCCATACAAGGGGCCCTCATGACACATGGTGGGGCACTTCATACACTTGGAAACATCAGACACACCTTAAAAGGCCTTCAAACCTAAGTTCCATGCTTTTCACTATGTCACTCAAGATGTCACTTTAGACTGGCTGAAGTGAGAGACCTAGTAGGGACACTTGTGAGTATTTCCAAGCTCTAAAAATGGTATGGAGAATTGGTTAAAGTCCCAAGCTACCCTTCCAAGTGATTGGAATCCATTGATCATCTTTAGGACCTACAAAACACAAGAAAATTTCAAATAAACCTACTTATTACATGACCTATATGGATTCCATATAATTTTATTTGATGGATTTGACCCTCATGAAGTTGGAAACACCTTGTATTTTTCACTCATGGTAAAATTCATCCATTTGAGTGCATTTTTATCCTTATTTCTCCCATCGGGTCCTAAAATAGGGTTGGCAAGGGTTTTGAAGTGACTAGCCCTTTTAACATTTGTTCATGAAGGATACACGATACAAATATTTTAAAACTCCACTAAGGGATCCTAAAATACCATATCCAACTTCTCCAAATTCCTCAAGGTTACATGCAAATGGTCACAAAATTTTTGAGCTTTTCAACTTGGCATTCGAGTTCTTCTTGTGCATTTTGTGAGGGTTTGGGATCTTTCAAGCCAAGAATTTATTTTTGGTGATTCTCTTGTACACTAATGGTTCAAAAAATTGTATATGCATCCCAAAAAATGTTACCATCATTGGAATATCTCTTCAAGAGCTAAATATGAAACCTGACCCCTATTTGGCATTAGGTTAAGACCTTGCCAATAGGTCTATCTGCCACTTGAGACTCTACCTGACTCTACCTAACCCTCTAATGGTCTCCATCAAAATTTTGTGGTTGAGTGCATGGGAGAGGCTCTTAAAAACATACTATCTCTCTTGGTATCTTGTATTCTTCATCTATCTTATGAATTTGACTTTCTCAAGGTGAACCATGCTTACGTTGTTCTTCTTATTGAGGTACTTCATGAATCTCAATAGGTTCATTTGTAACATCTTCTTCAAAAAAATTCTCAAGGTCTTCATGAAGTGGATATGGATCATCCAAGCTCAAGTAAAATTTCTCAAGGTCATCCCAAAATTCCAACTCTTCATGGTCAATATAAAGGGCTTGAAGTTCATTAACATTCTTACCAATTTCTTGGGGAACATCATGTTGGCTAATGGGTGCCTCTTCTTCATCTTGTGTTTCAAGTTGATCATCATAATCTTCCATGAAGAATGGCAATTCATCAATCCACTCAAGTTCTTTGTCAACCTTATTCACACTCTGACTTTAATGAAGAATGTGTTTGGTAGGGGATATTACACTAGGATTCACACCTTGTGGCCTTAGATAGGCATTAATTAGAGTCACCTGTGCTTGCAGAACATCTCCCAAATCTCTCTTTTTGGCTCTTGTGTTGGTTGCAACTGATGTAATTTGGTCTAACACATAGTTATCTTCCTTTTGAAAGTTCATAAGACCTATACTTTTGCTGTTATTCTCTTCATGAGTATCCCTTTGCATGAGATTTCATTCTTTTGATGTGAGGCAAGGATCAATTCCTTCTTGTGCCACTAAGGCTTGATAACCTCCTCTATCATCATACACAAACTAACCTTGAGATTGTCCCCAATGATCCAAATGTTCCTCTCCATGAACTAGGTTAGCATAGACTGGGACAAAAACCCTTGGGGATGGAGTGGAATTAAGATTATAGGCATTGGACTACCTATTGAAACCTTGTTGACCTTGTCCTCTTCCTTGGTAATTATATTGGGGTGGAGGTCTATAATTTTGTGAAGGATAATATTGGGGATTGGGTGGAATACTTGCATGCAATTGAGCTTATAATGATTGAATCATTTCATCTTTGTCTATAGAATTATCCACCTTCTTGGGAGTGGTTCTAGGCTTGGCATTGGCATTGGGAACTTGTGCTACACTTGGAGTTTCAACTAAACTATGAGAAAACAAAGGCATAGAGATTCTTAGAGGCAATTTCTTAGGTTATATCAAACTATTCTCATCTTTAATAGCTATCCCATATGCATCTGATAGAGTAATCCTCCCATTTACTGCAACATTATTGCCATATCAGTGTTAATGACCTTGAGATAAGTGGGGAATACAAAGCTTAGATGAGGCCTCATGATAGGTGGCAATATATACCATGTCTTTTGAAACCTTTCATTTAAATCCCCCATAAATTCATTAGGACCTCTCCTTATCACATTCAGTTGATGGATTAGTGAAATGTAGTCACTCTTATTCTCAAACCTATTCACCAACAACTCTCCAAAGTCATCCTAATTAGTAATGCAACCACCTCCCAATGTTCTATACCAATCAAGTGCTTTACCCTTTAGAGATATGGCAAGTAATATAATAGCTATGTTAACTTGAGTGATATTGTGGAAGTTGCAAAAATTTGAAATGTCCCTAATGTGCTCAGATGGGGTAATAGGGCCTTCTCCATTGAAGCTAGGGAGACTTTTGGTAGCAATAGGAGGAATATAATCATATGCAGGAAGATTAATTGAATTTTGGGTGTTGAAGGCTATGAAATCATGTTGCCTATCCATCTCTTCTTATTTCTCTTGATCTCTTATCTCCTCAACTTCATCTTCTTCTTCAAAACCTTCTTGTTCAAGATATTCCTCAAGAGGAGTTTCAGGTAGAGGGACTTGATTGAATACTCTACTAGAAGATGATCTGGTGAGGACCATGAAGTATAATATGAAGAACTTGATCTAAAACTAGAGATTCTAACCTTTTTTAGTCACCAAATCTAGATTAGAAACACTTTTACAACCTTGGACTTGTCAAGACCAACATTCACCTTGACACGGAAGCAATTAGGACAAGCTATCCCATTGGGTGTGCCAGAATTGTTGTCATAAAATTATGCACCCTAGGACACTCTATAAAGTTCCTACAATTTGATGCAACATTTAATCATCTCTTCAAGTTATGGGAACTTGTAAGAGAGATGAATCTCTAGGATTGAAGGGCTAATTCCCTAGATATATCTTGATGTACTTGTCACCTAATCTAATGCTTACTTGGGTGAAAATGGATAGGATTTGCATGAAAGTAAACTATTATAAGGGGGTGATACACCATGAATATCTACACAAGATTATCATACCAATGCACTAAGAAATCAAACTCACAAAACTAGCTTCTACCTCCTAAAGCACTCTAACATTAACATTTCAAGCATGAAGGTGGAATGTATGGAATACTACTCAAGGTGAGTGAACCAAAGGTCAATTTTAGACACTAAGGATACTTTTACACTTAAAAATAGACTCATACACTTAATCAACACTTCATGTGACCTGTTAGAATAAAATAACTTGCATTAGACATGGAAGGATTGAGAGGAAGCAAGGATTGATATCAACCACTTGAATTCGCACTATACATCTCTTCACAAACTTAGACCAGATAGTTTTAGGATAAAAACCAGATTACATATCTTATTTTAAAGGAAAAGTATAATATCCAACTAGAAAGGCTTTGCCATACTAGGTGTGATCTCCATTTTAATAGACAAAACGGCTTACATTTATAGAACTTGGAAGAAAAGAGAGAAAAGAGAAGTTGAAGAGGAACAAGGACAAGTGTCCAAAGGTGAAAATTAGTTAGAATGCATGGAAGTTAGGTGGAAAAGGAGCCATGAAACTAATTTACACATCATATCTTCCCAAATTAACGCGTTCTCTAAATGTGGTGTAGCAAATGTTCTCAATCATTCTCTCTTGTGAAACTGCCTTCATCATGGGCTTTTCTTGAGCATTTCAAAGCAAGTCATGGACAAGTGTCTCATGTGTATTTATGAGAGGAAGTTATAATCATGGATATTCTCTTATACAAGCACCATCATCACCTTGAAACTGTGATCACTCTCTCATAGGCCTTATTTGATAGTTGGCACTAACATCTTTCAATTCTTCCTAGCTGCTCCATATGAGGGGTCTCATGACACATGGTGGGGCACTTCATACACTTGGAAACATTAGACACACCTTAAAAGGCCTTAAAACTTAAGTTTTCATGCTTTTCACTATGTCATTTGAGATGTCACTTTAAATTGGATAGAGTGAGAGACCTATCAAAGACACTTGTGATTATTTCCAAGCTTTTAAAATTGTATGGAGAGTTGGTTCAATTCCCAAGTTGCCCTCCCAAGTGATTGGCATCCATTGATCATATTCAAGACTTGCAAAACATAAGAAAATGTCAAAAAAACCTACTCCTTACATGACATGTATAGATTCCATATAATTTGAGTCCATGGATTTGATCCTAATGAACTTGGAAACAACTTCTATTTTAAACTCATGGTCAAATTCATCCATTTGGGTGTATTTTTAGCCTTGTTTCTCCCATCGGGTCCTAAAACAAGGTTGGCAAGGGTTTTGAAGTGACTAGCCCTCTTAACATTTGTTCATGAAGGATACACATTATAAATATTTTCAAATGACAATGAGTGATCTTCAAATACCCTCTCCAACTTATCCAAATGCCTCAAGGTTTCATGCAAATGGTCATGAAAGTTCTAAGATTTTTAACTTGGCATTCGAGTCCTTCTTGTGCATTCTGTGAGGGTTTGGGAGCTTTCAAGCCAATAATTTATATTAAAAAACTTTTCCACTAAAGGTTAAAACACTTTTATATTCATCCCAAAACATTTTACCATCATTTTAATAGCTCCTCAAGAGCTAAATATGAAACCTGACCCCTATTTGACATTAGGCTTAGGCCTTGCCAATAGGTCTACCTTCCACTTGAGACTCTACTTGACCCTCCAATGGTTTAATTTGAATATTTATGGCTTAAAAATATATAATATACCCATAAAATCATAAAATAGTTAATTTAAAATCGTGGACAAGGCTAAAAATATATGTGACCCTCAACTTGGCTTCTAGGCCTACGGATTTCCCTCACATATGATTGTAACCCTTGTTGTGTAGGGTAGCCTGTTTGCCCTCAAACCTTATATAAAATTTTTTTAGGTATTTTTAGTAATCCTACAACTTATCCAAACTTAACTTTATCTCTTCTTGTATTTTGGTCACCTATTTCAGCATTTTTCCTCTGAACTATCTCTTCATGCATGGAAAACTGCCCCTATTCTGAGAAAAAATAGAGATAGTTTTCATTGTTATATTTGGAAAAATTAACATTTTATAATATTATTTGACTCATAAGGGTGATGTGTACCAAATTTTAGCTTATAATTCAAAGGATAGACCTTTTAACTTCACACATTTGCTAGATAGACTTTCCTTAGCCAGGCTGTGTAGGATAGGCAGGGCATAGACTGTGTTTGGATGTTTTATGGATTGAATTGAGATTTATTGAGATATGAAAGGATAATAAATTCCTCCCATAACCTATTTAAACCATATTATAGTCTATTTTTCTCTGAGACACTTCTCATGCTTTTGGAAACCTAGACTAGTTTTATGACTGCCTAGAAAGGGAAACCACTATTTAGGCCTAGATGCAGCTGATTTGAGTTTGGTTTTAGGTTTTAAGAGAAAAATAAAAACCTCATTTGATGTTATTCAAATAATATTAGTGATAATTTTACAATTTGAGCTCAATCTCTTTCACTAATTCATCTCTTATTCCCAAGACTAGGCTATCTGCTTGCTTGGACTGAGACACCCTTGCCTTGATTGTAACAATCATGTTTTACCCCTATAGGTGAATTTTTGGAAATGGTTAGGACTTATGGATGTTTAATAGGGGTTAATACTACTATCCAAGATCATGAATTAGTATTTGAGATCCATTTTTTTGCTTTGGAATGCCTTATACCTCCACCTAAGCCTCTTTTTCATCTCACTATTTGTCTTAGCTGTAGGTGGCAATTCATAGGCCTATAGGTGTTTGTATGTAATTTTAAACTTGTTCAAGGTGTGGTAGGATCCCTTAATATTTTATTTAGACTCACATTACCTGATTTTAATCATCATTCTTACCTTGGAACCTTCAAAACACCATGTAGAAGTCAAATTAGATCCATGCCTAACATGTTGGCTGTAGGTGTTTGTTCTAGGCCTATTGTACAGACAGGGGGGTTGTTTAGGAGGTATAAAACATAAAATTCTACCTTGACTCTATTATACTAGCTCAAGATTACCTTTTGGATCATTTGAGATGGTTCCCCCTTGATGACATAGTCTAGGATTCTTAAAGTGAAGTGCAAAGTTACTTTTTATCAACATCCTATAGGTAATCATTGTCACAATTCAGTGATTATTTGGACATCTTTAGACTTCAATTACTCACCCTTCACTCAACTTCTATCCCTAAAAATTGTCATGAGCATTATATGTGGATAGGGATATTAGATCAAACAACTAAGAGCATTGGAAGCTCTTTTTGTCATGGTGTATGCTATCCCAAAAAAGCTCTAGGACCTCCGTTTTGGTCATTTAAGGACTGTGATCTCAATATGGTCTAATCATCCTTTGAAGGGAGAACTTTAACTTGTATAGAATTCTAAGCTTAATAGCATAAACACTGTGATATTTTGGTTATGCTAGAGTATTAAGCTAAAATCTATCATATATTTCACCATTCATACCTCTGTATAACCTCCTGAGGCTCAAGTATAAGACAATTATGAGTATACTCTGCTAACAAGGCAGTGAACGAGGAAAATTGAATAATTTGCCTTGAAAGGGTGTTAATTTGATATCTCAAAATGGAATCTAATGAAGTCACTTTGCTAACATGAATCTAAGAGAATTAACATCAACATGAAGCTCCTTCCAAATTGAGAAAACATAGGTTATGCACCTATGACTGTAAACTTGAGAAATAAGTATAATTTGGAATTCTCCCTTAAGGACATCAAGAGAGAGAGTGTTGGGTGATGATAACACCATGGAGAGGGCCTATTCCAACCTAAAAACACTTTATCAAAATCACACATAGCTTTATATATTCTTGAAAACAAGAAACAAATGCACAATCATACCCCTCTTGAATGCAATTTCATAAAAGGTTGCCTAGACTATAAGTGATTATTAAAGAAGGAGGAGCCACCAATTTAAGAGTTATTATTATGGATGTAAAGTAAACTTAGATTAATATCCACCCTTAAGACCGTTCTTCCTGACTCCACTTGTATGACCCATAACAAGTGCTTGAATTTGCTCCTTTTTAGCTTGCCAAGACAAAATGAAGGAAAATAAGTTACAAATGGAATATTTTCTGCAATATTTGAAACCCAAATGTGTAAAATTCTTGTGGGGAGGTGAAGAGTCACACCACCATGTTTTAGCTACAAGTGAACTCAAGGAGTCTGTACAAGTGCCCAAAAGGGCCTATTTTTAAGGAGAAATTGCCATTTCTTGCTCATGACTGATTATTTCACTAACCTCTAAAAGATTCTGACATAATTTGACACCCACCACATTAATATTCACTTTGGTGACAAATATTGTAACTCCACCATTTGTACAAGTTATTAATAAGCTAAAAATGTGGCCAAAAGGCATATTTTACATATAAAGCATGGTAAAGGACAAATCTATGACTTAGAAACATCTTAGGATACCTAAATGACCATATTAAAATATTTATATCACAATTTTAACCTTTGACAAAGTTTGACCTTGGTTTACCAACTTTAACTTTGTTTGAATAGACTAGTACAAGGAGGATGGGCTTCAATAAGGACTAGGGGAAGGACAAGTAAGCTATTTAGACCATTATGAGACCTCACAAGACACATGAAACCTTATTCAAAAGTTAAAAATATTATAAGTTAACCTAAATTTGAATTGGGGTCAAATTTTGTCAATAACTTCACTTTTGACACATTCATGACCTAGAAAATAGGGTTAGAGATATGGGTTGGATAGCCCTAACCACACTCTAATGAATGGTTGAGTGTTGTCTATATTTCAAAAATATGATGAGGGATCAAGATGCATGTAGTTATCCTACCTATGCATGTGTGTGCTCATTAATGATCTACTATAATGCAATTCAACTCTTTGGCATTTGACACTTGAAATATGTATCTTTGACCTTATTTCATATGTTCAAACTTGGCTGAGGGACTATTCCTTTGAGGGGTTTTCAGATTTTGATGCTTTTGAACAACATGTTAATTGTGTGTAAATGCATGCCTAATATTTTTATAGATAGGAAGGCCTTACGATTTATATATAAATGGATATTTCGGTAACTTAACCCCATAATCAACATATGAATTGTATAAGCTAACTCAAGGGAGGGATTTTTAAAAAATAACCATTAAAAGAACACATTGTTGGGTGAATATTTTGTCACCAGCTAACTGATGAACAAAATAGGTAGTTTCAACCATAGCATAAGGAGATTGGTTAGCCAAGTGTGCAGGTTTACCACATCAAAAGGGGACAAATCTCTCCTCTCATCAAGGGGAGGTTCCCTATAACTATGAGGAGTTATATACTATATATATATGCAAAAAATAACACTCAGGGATAGGACAACATCATCCATCTCTCTTTTTTTAGAGATGATGTTCACAAACAAAGGAGAAATCAAGGTGAAAACACTAAAGGCACTTCTCTTCTTTCAGAAGTGGTCTTCTAGCAAATAGTAGTTCTTTCTGATAAGTAACAAGTAACTGGTAACATGGGGCATAGTAAGCAACAGAAAAAGGTGTAGCACAAAGTCTCCACCTCAACTACCTAAGAGTGAAATATGAAGGATAATGGGGGCACAAAGTCATCCCAAGATCCTTTACACAGAAACAAACAGAAAATACACTAAAGACAATGGTGGCAGCACAAAGTCTCTCCATAGTTGGCGTCAGGATACCTTCCTAATTACTTCCACTAGTTCTACTTATTTCATCAAAATAGACAAGAACGCATTTAGGAAACAAATATAAGAACAATCTCCTAAATGACATAAGCTATTATAGCACAAAGTATGGAAGTAACCTACTTTCTCATTCATATAAATAAATATGATCAATAATCTGAGCTCAAAGTCTCAGTAATCACCTTTCAATTTTGGCAGAGTTTTGCTTCTATAACCAAAAAGATCTCCCTTTGTAAAAAGAAGAGATTTACAATATATAGTAGACCAAAAAGACTTGGTGCTTTGTTTCATAGAACAACCCATGCTGCATTCAATGCCTTGAATGCATTTTTAGTTTTGTCAAGGGGCCATGCTAAAACAGGGCATTGCCTTAACTGTGGCGTGTCAATTCATCTCAAAATATCTTCTCTACATGGGTCGTCTGATCTTTCTCCCAATAGGTACGCAGCTGTCCCCTCACTTTCCTGTCAAGGAAGAATAATAGGCCACACCTTTTAATGCTTGTGAGCTCAGATGTCTACTTGGTGGACTATTCCTCCTACTAGAAATAACTCTTACACATATATTTTTGGTCTTTCCCTCTTTCCTATTATAATTTGAGCTCTCGAGCTATCTTTTTCCTTTCTTCTGGCTCTTTCGACTCCCTCTTCAACTGGTCACTGAGTTTGTTTTCAGGGTCCACGCCACATTTGAAAATCAATGGATATTTCATTACCCTAAATTTAACCTCCATGGAGACATCATTTTCTCACTGATTCAACAGTTCGGATGGCCTTCTCAGCTCCTTGGCTTTGAGAAAGGTCCATTTCCTGGTCTCTGAGAGCCCCTCGTAAGGGTACATGCCCTTCGGGGTTCTTCGGGCGGCCTTTTTCTTCAAATCCTTCGGACAAAATGTCCGAAGGAAATCCTTTCTTTTGCTTTATATCTTTGGAACCCCCCAAAGGGAAGGTGTCCCTTCAGGCCTTGAGAAAGGTCCATTTCTTGGTTGCCAAGAGCCCCCCACAAGGGTACTTGCCCTTCGGGGTCCTTTGGGCGGCCTTTTTCTTCGTATCCTTCAAATAAAATGTCCGAAGAAAATCTTTCTTTTGCCTTAGCCACTTTTTGTCAGGTTTTTAATCATTCCTTCGGACAAAATGTCTGAAGGATTTCCCTTATAAAATTAGCCATGAAAAATCTTTTCGAAGGATATCTTTTTGTTCCCTTTTGTTCATTGCCCTCTGCAAGGGCACTGGCCCTTTTGTTCATTACCCTCCGCAAGGGCACTTGTCCTTTAGGCTTTGAGACACCTTCCTTTGAACCTTTCGATTGAACCTTTCAATTGAACCAACAGATTGAAATTGCCTAAGTGTTGGGAACTTGTTTCTTTCTTCCAGAGTCCGTAGAAATAATCCTGCAGAGTCCGTATAACCAAGCTTGCAGAGTCTATAGAACCAAGCTTGTAGAGTCTTTAGAACTAAGCCTGCAGAGTCTATAGAAATAAGCCTGTAGAGTCTATGGAAATAAGCCTATGGAGTCCATAGAGATCAGCCTATAGAGTCTATAGAAATAGCCTACAGAGTTCGTAGAAATCAGCCTACAGAGTCCGTAGAAATAAGCCTGCAGAGTCTGTAGAAATTAGCCTACGGAGTCCATAGAAATTAGCCTGCAGAGTCCATAGAAATAAGCCTATAGAGCCTATAAAAATAAGCCTACAGAGTCCATAGAAATCAACCTGCAGAGTCCCTTAGCTGAAAAAGCTTGAAAAATAGAGAATTTGAATACTCAGAACAATTTTTTGAGAAGGGAAAAGCAAATTTTGGCCTGCAAGACCAAAATAGTTCATATGTTGTCCCAAAAATGAGTGACTTTTGAAATAGCTGAGGGGAGTAGAAACCCGAATCTCCAGTGCCTTTAAGTATGCCATTGGGCTATGGAGTCATGCTACCCAAAAAAGAAAGGCGCCAAAAATGAAAATGAAAAACACAAAACAGAACTAAAGTCTATATAAATATACATATGTACAGATGATCTTATCTAATACTTCAAGAATTGAAGTGCTTCAGATGCTGCTCATTGTGAGGTAGAGAAAAGGGCATGCCATCTTGATACTTCAATAGGAAATTATTTTTATCATTGAGGTGATGGATAGTAAATGGGCCTCTCCATAGGGAATCAAATTTCCCATGCATTCCCTTTGGTTCTCTTCTCTTATCCCATAATAGAACTTGATCTCTAATCTAGAAATCATAGGTTTTTGTTTTTTGGTCGAAGAGCTTCATCACCAGACTTTGATGCACAACGATTTGATCCACCAGCATAGTTTGCTGCTCATCCAGCTTAGTCAAGCACATGATCCTTTTGTCAATGGAGCTTTCATATGTCTGATCTTTGACCACCTTTGCCAATTTTAGTGTTGGCATTCTAGGGTGATTAGTATCTCTACATTGAGACCATATAAAATTTAAAATGGTGACATACCTATCGCCCTCTTGGGTGTAATTATGTTTGCCCATAAAGCATCGACCAATGCTTTATGCCATGTTCATTGGTTGTCATCCACCAACTTCCTAATGATGGTCACTAGGTTCTTGTTTTTTGATTCTGCTTCGCCATTCCCTTGTGGAAAAGAATTAGAGGAGTGGGAGAGGGTAGTCCTGTAGTAAAAATAGAACTGAATGATCTCATGATAAGAGAAACATGCTTCATTGTCTGTCACAATCTTGGTTGGGACCCCAAACCTAGAAATAATGTTTTCCTTAAGGAAATCACATACCACTTCTGAAGTAGCATGCTTGGTTGGAATTGCTTCCACCCATTTGGTGAAGTAGTCTATGGCTATGAGGACATAATTATGTCTAGCGCTTGAAGATGGGTTTACATCACCAATAAAATCAATTCTCCATTGCTGAAATAACTCTTCTATTACCACTAGCTTGAGAGGTAGAGCAACTAACTCTAGTCTTCCAACGAACTGTTGGCATAGTTCACATCTTCGTACCCATTTGTGTGCATCCTGAAATAGAGTAAGCCAGTAATACCTAGCTTGCAAAATCTTATGGGAAGTCACAAGCACATAAAAATGTCTTCCACAAGCCAGATTATGGAAAGACTTCAAAAGTTGGTTATGTTGTTCTTTATCTATGCAGCGAAGGAACACTCCATAAAGGCTCCTTTTATATAGGCCATTGTCCCATAGGACAAAATTGGTAGCTTTCAATTTAACAATCCTCCTTTCTTTATGAGGTATGTGAGCAGGACACTCACCATAGGTAAGGAAATGAGCAATATTTGAATACCACTCATTCATAGTAGAGATAAAGAGGACTGTTGGCATGTCTTCCACTTCTATTTCTTCATGCCTTACTTCTTTGGGTTTATTGTCAGCAATCAATTGGCAGAGGCCCCTTCCTTGTAAAAACTTTTTTGGTTTGATAATGAGATCAAACTCCTAGATTTTAGCAATCCAATTGCCCCATTTGGTTCCAAACTCCTGCTGAGTTAATATGGATTTAACTATGGTATCAGGAACCAGGGCAGTAACTTGTGAATTCAAGATGTAAAAATAGAAGTGCTTTACTGCCTTTACCACTGCATAAGCATGATTCTCCATGTTTGAATACTTCATCTCATGAGCTTTGAGAGGACAGCTCATGAAGGATATGGGAGATTCCACACCTGCTTTATTCTGTTGAACCAGAATCACTAAAAGTGTGTGCTTGAAAGCATAACTATACACTGTGAAATCCTTAGTATAATCTGGAAAAACCAAAATTAGGGTGTAGGCAATAGCTATTTTGATGTCTTGAAATGCCAATTTGCCTTCTTCAGTCCAGTTGAAAGTGGCCTTTCCCTTCATCATGTTCACAATGTGGTGAGTCTTCTCAATAAACTTGGGGATGAACCTTCGTAAAAAATTCACCTTTCTAAAGAAAGAGTGAATTGCAGTCTTACTTGTGGGTAGAGTAAGCTCTTAGATAGATTTGACTCTTTTTGAGTCAATCTTTATGCCTTCTCGAGATACAATGTGTCTGAGAAGTTTTCCCTCTGTTACTCCAAAAATAGACTTCTTAAAATTTAGAGAAATACCATTTTGGTGACATCATTCCAACACTTATTACAAATAATGCACATGATCAGAGCAATGTTTGGAAAAGATGGTCAAGTCATCAAGGTATACCATAATGAACTTACCCATTTTATCTTTGAAAGCAAGGTCCATTACTCTCTAGAAAGTGGTGCCAGCATTTATTAGGCCAAATGGCATTCTTCGATATGCAAAGGTGCCCCAAGGCGTGGTGAAGGTAGTCTTCTGATGGTCTGCTTCACCAACTTCAACTTGATTATATCCTAAGAAGCTGTCTAGAATTGATAACATCTCTAAACCAGTCACCGTCTGAAGAACTTGGTCCATGATGGGGAGGGGACAATTATCCTTTAAGGAAGATTGATTCAAGTTTTTGAAATCCAAGCAGAGGTAACTTTTTCTATTCTTCTTCCTTACAGTGACTATGTTTTCAATCCATGTGGAATGATGGATTGGGAAAATTATCCTAGCATTCAGCATTTTCTATATTTCAGACAGAATAGTACTTGATATCTTTGGATTGTACTATTAGGATTTTTGCTTGTAAGGCACTGAATCACTCTTGAGAGGAATTTCATGGCAAATTTCTTCAAGCCTGAATGACTTCAGATCATCATAGGAGTACGCTAAAATATCTATGTACTAGCAGAGCAGAGCAGTGAACGTGAACTTTTCTTCCTGAGTGCAACACTTCCCAATGTTCACCATCTTGGGATTTTCCTTGGTACCCAAATTTATTTGATCAAACTCCTAAGAGGAGCTTAAATCCATTTGTTGCTGTTTGATGAACCTGTCATGCTTGTCAAACAACTTCTCAAGGGAAACCAATCTTTTGGAAATCTTATTCCTTTTAAGTTGTAGGAATTCTTCACCTACGTCTGAATTTGTTTCAAGGGCTGGTTCACTGCCTTCAAAGTGGAGTTATTCAAAGCTGCCTTTTTGTTACAAGAAGGCAATGATTTGGTTGTCACCATTAAATACTTGCCAATGATTAGCATTGTTAAGCACACTTGGTCAAAAAACTAGTTCAATAGTGTACCTGTTTCTTTTAAAATCTAGATGAGGAACCAAAAGAGTTTTTGAAACAACCAATGTATCCACTCTGTCATTGAATTCCCTTGGCACTACAAAGATATTAAAAGTATCAAAGCTTTCAATTTGATCCCAAAGCAGATTGTGGTAGTGGCACAATCTCTCATTTTTGGTTTGGTACAGGTTTCTCACCTGACAAACTACCAGCTCAGCATCTCCTTTAGCATGAAGGAGTTTGATGCCCCTGTCTTGAGCAACCTTCAAGCTGAGTAACTAAGATTCATACTCAGAAATGTTATTAGTGTTGCTGAATTGCAACTTGTATGAAGAAGGAAAAATATCTCCTTGAGGAGATATCAACACAATCCTGGCTCCTAAACTGGTAGAGGAACAACTGTCATCAAATTTCAGTATCCATATATCATCAAAAGTTGACCTTACCTCAGATTTTTCTTCATTTGGACAGGAGGATTCCTTTGAGCTTACACTGTGCTCTCTGATGTCTTCTACTATTTTATCTAAACCAATTTTTAGATTGTCATTTTCAAAAGTTTCATTAGCTAAGACAGGAGCATCCTCAGTAGTTAGGAAGTAATTACCCATGCCTAAAGACTCATATAGAATTTGAGCTTCAGGCGCTGATGTTTGAGTGAACACATTTTTTGCTTCCTTCTCAGGGAGCAATCTCTATATAATGCCTTTGACTAGGATCATTGCCTCAAATAGGTCCATACTTAATTCAGCACCAATGTCCTTGCAAAAAATTCTTCTAAGAAGAATGCCGTATGAGGCTAGGACATCGACCACCAAGACTATCATCTTGATCCTTTTATTTGAGAATGCTACAAATGCAAATTGGGCATCCTTGATTTGTCTCAAAAGTGACACTTATTTGTTCTCCATGGAGAAACATCTCCCAAATGTCTTGGTCAGTGTGAGACCAAGGGATTCTGCCACTTTGGTAGGCATGACATTGTCAGACGCACCTGAGTCTATGATGTAATTGTTCAGTTGGTGTCCATTTATCAGCAGAGAGACATAAAATGGTTTTGTCCTTTTGGGAGCAGTAGGAGGACCAATGACAAGGTTATTTCAGGTGGACGTGGGAGTTACCTTTAGAGTAGGAGGTCCTACAAGGATAGTTTTTATTCCTTACACACTAAACTAACTTATCCAACTGCTCAGGGTTGGATTGCAGGAATTCAAATTTAGACATTTGAATTTTTGTTTTCTTGATATGGCCGACTATGTCAAATGTCTAAAATGAATTAGGAATGGGGAAAATTAGTTCATCCTTTTGGTTTTTAGGGGGGAAGGACTGATCTGTGAAATTAAAGTTGAAGGTGCAGAAATGTTTGGGGTACTTACTTTTTTAGCAATCACCAGGTCCTTTAGCTGGAAAGGTAGAGAAGTTCCTCATTTAGCAATTGAAATTACAAGCTGATCTCGCTCCTCTATTTTTTCTTTATCAGCTTGCTGGGTTGATTGATTCTTGGATCGAGTGAACATAGCATATGATCCCTTAACTACTTTACCTTCACTTTTAGGTACATCTTGGTAATTTAGGAAACTAATGTTGGAGTCGCCAACTAATTTTTCTTCTCCCTCTGTGAAGAGATTAGCATCATCTTCTAGGTTTAACTCAGGTTGGAAGGATAAATTTGATTTTACTTCAAGATATTTAACTGCTAAATTCGTTGGAGGTGCTTCAATGGAGGAAGATGATTTGGCTGCCCTTGATTCCTGGTAGCATTATTTTGATATGATTGATTAGGGAATGTCCTCCTTGGTATATCTATGTATGAAGGGGCATATGACATCCCATGCACCATTTGCTTTCTAAGAGCAAGCAACTCATTTTCTGGCTTCTGCACCATTGGATCAGTGGTGCATGTAGATGGATATTCAGAAGATGAAAAAGATTTATCTCTGTTAGGATCTCTCCTTATATTTTCTGCCAAGATAAGGTCATCTTCCACCTCAGTGGCCAAATTATGAGCATCAACAAGGTCTATGTGGCTAGGACGTCTTAGCAAAAAACTCATTTCAGGTAGCTGTGAGTTGAAAAAGAAACATTTAAGGTTCTCAAGTGTTGGCTGAGCAATTGTAGGAATCCTATTCCTTAGCTTGTCAAATTTGGCAATGAAGTCCCTCATAGGTTCATGAGGTTCTTTCTTCATCTGTGTGAGCTGGGCCAATAGGGCATGCACATCTTTTTTAGGCTTGAACCTTTCTTCAAACTTAGCTTTGAGGGTATTCCAGTTAGTCACAATTTGTGCTTGTAAATGATAAAACTAGTATGCAGTAGCACCTTGCAATGTTTCTATAAACAGCCTGACTGCTATGTCCTCATATTCCACGCCTATCACACCACAGGCTATGATGAAAGCTGTAATGTGTTCATCATAATGAACTTTCCCATCACCAAAGAATTTGGAAAAATTCTTCTTTGAACTGTGTGGTAGCTCATGTAGAGGTGGAGTTAAATTGAGTGGGCCAAAAAAGTTACCCTTGGGGCCTTGAACCACCATGATTTGATTATGGAAAGTAGGGATAATAAATCTGGGTGGAGTATGTATAGGCAAAGTTCTGCTAACAATAGAAAAAGAAGCTCTACCTTGTAGTGGTGACCTGGTATACGTAGGAGGAAGACTCCTAGTTTGTTGAACTTGAAGTTGTGGAGGAAACAAATCAAAATTGCCATGCTGCACCAACTCAAAAATAGGGTTAACAACACCTTGGGATCTCTGGCTTCTAGTATAGCATGGAGTTGCTAGATTGTAGAATAAAAATAGAAAAGAACTGACCCTTCTTCAGCTTGAAGCTTGAAGCTTCAAACTACGCGCTCTTCCCCTGTAGAGTTGCCAAAAACTGTTGGGTGAATATTTTGTCATCAGCTAACTGATGAATAAAATAGGTAGTTTCAACCACAAAATAAGGAGATTGGTTAGCCAAGTGTACAGGTTTACCACATCAAAAGGTGACAAATATCTCCTCTCATCAAGGGGAGGTTCCCTATAACTATGAGGAGTTATATACTATATATATATGCAAAAAATAACACTCAGGGATAGGACAACACCATCCATCTCTCTTTTTTTAGAGATGACATTCACAATCAAAGGAGAAATCAAGGTGAAAATAGTGAAGGCACTTCTCTTCTTTCAGAAGTGGTCTTCCAGCAAACAACAGTTCTTTTTGATAAGTAACAAGTAACTGGTAACATGGGGCGTAGTAACCAGCAAAAAAAGGTGTAGCACAAAGTCTCCACCTCAACTGCCTAAGAGTGAAATATGAAAGATAATGGGGGCACAAAGTCATCCCAAGATCCTTTACACAAAAACAAATAGAAAACACACTAAAGACAATGGTGGTAGCACAAAGTCTCTCCACAGTTGGCTTTAGGATACCTTCTTAATTACTTCCACTAGTTCTGCTTATTTCATCAAAATAGACAAGAACACATTCAGGAAATAGACATAAGAATAATCTCCTAAATGACACAAGCTATTACAGCACAAAGTCTGGAAGTAACCTACTTTCTCATTCATATAAATAAATATGATCAATAATCTGAGCTCAAAGTCTCAGTAATCGCCTTTCAATTTTGGCAGAGTTTTGCTTCTTTAACCAAAAATATCTCCCTTTGTAAAAAGAAGAGATTTATAATATATAGCAGACTAAAAAGACTTGGTGCTTTGTTTCATAGAATGACCCATGTTGCATTCAATGCCTTGAATGCATTTTTAGTTTTGTCAAGGGGCCATGCTAGAACAGGGCATTGCCTTAACTGTGGCGTGTCAATTCCTCTCAAAATATCTTCTCCTCTACATGGATCGTCTGATCTTTCTCCCAATAGGTACACAGCTATCCCCTCACTTTCCTATCAAGGAAGAATAATAGGCCACACCTTTTAATGCTTGTGAGCTCAGATGTCTACTTGGTGGACTGTTCCTCCTACTGGAAATAACTCTTACACAGATATTTTTGGTCTTTCCCTCTTTCCTATTATAATTTGTGCTCTCGAGCTATCTTTTTCCTTTCTGCTAGCTCTTTTAACTCCCTCTTCAGCTGGTCACTGAGTTTATTTTTAGGTTCTGTGCCACATTTGAAAATCAACAGATATTTTAGTACCTTGAATTTGATGTCTATGGGGATGTCAATTATTCACTGGTTTAACAGTTTTGGTGGCCTTCTCAGCTCCTTGGCTTTGAGAAAGGTTCATTTCTTGGTCGCCGAGAGCCCCCCTTAAGGGTACATACCCTTCAGGGTTCTTCAAGTGGCCTTCTTCTTCAAATCCTTCAGACAAAATATCTGAAGGAAATCCTTTCCTTTGCTTTATATCTTTGGAACCCCCTGAAGGGAAGGTGTCCCTTCGGGCCTTGAGAAATGTCCATTTCTTAGTTGTCGAGAGCCCCCCACAAGGGTACTTGCCCTTTGAAGTCCTTTGTGTGCCTTCTTCTTCGAATCCTTCAGATAAAATGTCTGAAGGAAATCTTTCCTTTGCCTTAGTCACTTTCCATTGGGCCTTTGATCATTCCTTTGGACAAAATGTCCGAAGGAATTCCTTCAGACATTTTTTCTGAAGGATTTATCTTGTAAAATTAGCCACATAAAATCTTTTTGAAGGATATCTTTTTGTTCCCTTTTGTTCACTATCCTCCGCAAGGGCACTTGCCCTTTTGTTCACTGCCGTCCACAAGGGCACTTATCCTTCAAGCTTTAGGACACCTTCCTTTGAACCTTTCAATTGAACCAACTGATTGAAATTGCCTAAGTGTTGAGAACTTATTTCTTTCCTATAGAGTCTATAGAAACAAGCCTATAGAGTCCTTAGAACCAAGCCTATAGAGTCCGTAGAAATAACCCTGTAGAGTCTGTAGAAATCAGCCTGCAAAGTCCCTTAGCTGAAAAAGCGTGAAAAATGGAGAATTTGAATATTTAGAACAATTTTTTGAGAAGGGAAAAGAGAATTTTGGCTTACAGGACCAAAATATTTCATATGTTATCTCAAAAATGAGTGATAGATTTTGGGAACAACACACATAACACTACCGATAAAGGGGGACTCTGATGGTAGCTAGTAACATCTGACTATTTATAATAATGTCTAGGAAGGGAAAAACATGAATATAAGATATGTTGATAGTCTTAATAGGATAATAGAACATTGTGGAACATACTACAAAGATTTTGAGTGTGAATGACAATAAATTGGGAAGGTGTTTTACCTTAATTTGATTAATGTGATCTAATAATATAGAAATTTTGAATAATTTAAATGATTTAAGATATATCTAAATCAAAGCATAATTGAATGTTATAGTAAATATATTTAAATTATTACACTTTTTATAAATATAAATATATAAAGGGATTTTTTAATTAGCTTGTTTTAGGTTTGTGAAGGTTTTAGATAGTATGAAGATGATAAGGAGGGATAGAAATGGATCATATGTCACTTATATCAGGAAACTAGGAATCTAGATCTACCTAGACAAATCTGATAGAAGTTGGAAATTTTCATTTAACACAAGCATATGAATCATGATGTACTCATCTCTATGAACTATGCCTCATTTTTTTTATTATAGGAAGTTTTGCCTACTTGTAAACTATCACTGTATGTGATACCAATAAATCATTATGCATGCAAATCCAAAAACCATGTCTCCTTCAATTACAAACCCTAGCTCCACGTTTGACCCTAGGTTTTGGGCTATAAAATGGGAATATATATGGATTTAGCTAACCTAAACCACCCTCCACTTAGTGGTTAAGTGTTTCCTACATTTCTAATACTTTGAAGGGAGCTCAAACCATACATAGTTCTCTTGGTTAGTTGTATGTGTGCAATAATGCTCCTTTAGTATCGATGCAACCTACAATATAGATTTTAACACTTTTTAATGCGATTTAGAAATTGACTTGGATTAATGCTTCAAACTTGGCTAGGGCCTACCCCTAGTGACTAATTTATGATATGGGATATTTAGGGTAGCCCTTCTTGTGAATAGGGAATCTAATAGAGGGGAGGTTAGTATTATGTTAGTCCAATTAAACAAAATCAAAATAACACAATAAACACTAAACACCTCTATCCTATTATACCATGCTAGGAAGGGTTTCAAAGCCTACAACCTAACATAATCATGCAACAACCCTAAAAGAGTCCTAGGTTTAATTTTCACTCTATATATAATAAATAAGAAAGTATATCTACTATAATGCATACTACAATTTATGGCACAATGTGGGGGTTAGAATAAAACAAACTAAACTCAACATGCATAGAAGACATATACTCACATCAATACATAAAAAAATCCTAATGCATGGAAGAGAAACACAACTACATTACCTATATATTCTTACAAAGGACAAATAAATTTAGGAATACTTACCTTCTAAGATAAACTCACTGAGCCTCAATCTCTCCCTTGGCCAAGGTACTTCATACGAGATTATTGTGGTATGTAAGGATAATAAAGATAAATAAGCTCTAGGCTACACAACCTATTTATGCATCCAAAAGACTTCTCCACAAGATAAGATATGTATCTCTAAATAAAATATGAAACCATAAGATTTATTCCTCAAGTAGAATGGTCAATATGTAGATGTTCATTTGAAATTATTCTTCTTCACTTTTTATATTTGCAAATGGTTGGAAATGAACTTGTATATATAGGTGGATCTTGTCCTAAATCTTTCTGAATATGTCAGTTATATAGGGTCGACCCATTTGACCTTATATGTTTTCAAGAGGTAAATCACTAGGTATTGAGCTAGGTTAATTGAAGGGATAATTAAACTCCAAATGAAAATATTCTTAAAGAGTACAAGGTCAACCCTATTGACCATGTATAGTAATCAAAGGATAAAAACTATATAGGGTTAATCCAGTTGACCTAGTATAGTAAACTAGTGAAAGGGGGTCAAGGCAATGAAAAGGATGATAAAGTATGACAAATGAATGGAATGGGTACAATTGAGAATAATAAGCTTAGGGTTAATGGTTTGAAGAGACAAGTGTTTAGGTGGCAAGGGTCAAAAGGGATAACAATCTTACAAAGCATCAATGGTCTACCTACTCCTTTCCTAGTGTACCCCTTAAGGCATGTACATAAAGAGATTGAGACTTGATGGGCTACTTAAAGACAAAATTTTATTAATCGATAAAATTTTGAAAATATTATGTGTATATGATTTGTTATTTTTGAGAATAATGGAGTTTTAATCTTATTTAATAAACAAGTATGAGTAAGAGAAACTAGTAAAAAATATTCCTAATTAAAGCTACAAATTTTTGAAATTGAATTGAAATTAGGACTTTTCTAAAAATAGTAGTGAGAGAGAGAAAATCAAACTTAGATTATTCTAGACTATTTCAACTAAGAGTGGGTCTGTAAATTTGTGTGCAGGGCTAGGATACTATCGTAAACATGATCCTAGACTTTATTTTCTAATTGGATAAGAGTATTAGAACTAGACACCTAGGGATCTAATGCTATATTCCTTCTTTAATACTACTATCTTGAGGACTTAAGCTTTCTATGTTTTGTTTGCCTACTCAGTGTGAGCATGTGTACCAATTTTTAGGTCCTCGCTATCAACATAGCTCATTGTAAAGTTGATTCTTCATGTACTTATATCTTCTATGCAATTTAAATAAACTTTGGAAAGTGGGGAAAAGGGGTTAGTGTGTGTAAGATATACTATATTTGCTTCACACCCCATGTGTGAGAGCACTACCTACATACCAATTCTCTAAGGAGGGATCAAACCATATGTAGTTCTCCCTTTAAGAGTGCTTGGTGAAATAGTGAGTGAAATTTAATAAATTCTAAAATTGGTTATGCTTGAGATGACTAGGGATTGGTATAATGACTTGAATTGGCTTGAAAGTGTATAGGATGGTTGTATGTAGAGAATAGGTAAGATTGCTTGAGTGGTTTTTCTTGTATTCTTCTTTGTTTGAATTATATTTACCAACCTTATTCAAAATGATACTTGAATGGGTTTATATATGGATATATTAGTCATGGGTTAGATGAAACTAGACTAGGTTGACACAATGAACAAGAATAATCTAGTAAAAATGGTAATTTGGTCTCAAAATGTTGTTGGATAGGAGCACTGAAAAGGGGACACCCTAGGGTCTAGTGCTACTATCCAACTTTGGTGCTATTTTCCTAGGTAGATGAGACCTAGGGGAATGGAGTGGTCATGAAGAGAGGATCTTGGTTCAACTGGGGTCAAGTTTGGAGGGCTAAAGATGACCAAGAATCAGTGAAAATAAGCTTGAGAGGGTCTAGAGAGCAATCAAGGGGGACCTATGGATTTGGTGTCATTGGCCATGCTCAAGTTACCATTTTTTGCATTTTATATGACTACATTTACCACCCTTTATTATAGTGATGTATTAAAATGAAATACAAAGATAAAGGAAAATAGAAAGCATACCTAAACTTACTTGAAAAGGTAAATCCCATGAAACTTGTGATGCTGAGTAATGCTAGATAGTATATAGAGAGCACGTTGTATAAGTGTGAATCTATGAATTGAAAATATAGAGTATATCAGTTCTTATCATATGTAATATAAATTAAGAATGTACAAAGTTGGGTAAGAGAGAGGAAGAGAAAATAATGGATACACCTCACTAGGTATGAAAACCAATACAAAACCTATTGCGATAATAAGGATGAGTAATGTTAGATGTATTGGATGATGTTGTACCAAATGTTATATAAAAAATGGAGCTGAGTGTTTAATTCCCCCAAAAGTGGCTCAAGAATGCAAAGGTTATACCTTCAACTCCATCATTTCCTACTACGTAAAGCTAGATGATCATGCATATGATAATTGATGTCTAGAGTATGTATCCAGTCCCTCTAAATAGGTGGCTCAAGGATCCAAAGGTTATCTACACCTTTGGATCCATTGTTGTCCACTGAAGTGAAGCTATATACTGATACCAATATGTATGAATGCGTATGTCATATGAGATGGATTTTGAATCCCATGAATGATCTACAAATATAACAATGTAGCATAGATAGTCAAATATATGTTGGAAACTAGGCCAATGTTAGCCAACTTGAAAAATATGGAGATTAGGCTTGTATGAAAGCCATTCCAAAACTAAAAATTTAGCTTATGTGGAATCCACTCAAGAAATCAAGAATATAGAGGATAGGATTGTATGAAATCCACTCTAAAATGATGCCGACCACCTATAGATGTAATAAGGCATGCAACTATTGAAAATGTTTGAGTAATGTTGAAAACTAAAAGAAAAGAAGCAAAAGTGCTGTACAATCTACCCCCAATCACTAGTGTCTAGAACATGGATTATAATATATAACTTATAACAACTATCATATATAAAACTAAAATTGAGAACCAATTATTTTGTACATGATTCCCCATATGTATAGATTCTCTAAGAAAATTATACTAAAAATTTCTGATCTGAACTACTCTGATTGTGTAAAACTTTAGTTAAACCTACCTTTTTGCCTGCTTTTAGAAAACTTGTTTTTTTTTTGTTTAGATAGGAGTGCCAAAAATAGACACTCTAGTGTTTGGAACTATAGTCCATCCTTAGCACTATTGTCTTGGGATAAATATGATCACTATTCTGTAATCTCAACTATCTTCATGGTCTATTCTAAGTGGTTTGATGACTGGTTGTTCTAGAACTAGATTTCTCTATCGATAAGAGATCTGATCTTTGTATCAAAACCCCTATTCATTTCTCCTTCTTTTGAGGGTAAGAATAGGTACCCTAAAATGACTGATCTTAGAATAATAATCCTTGTAGGTGTCTTAAACTATAAATATACATGATATAGAAATGATAATCAACAAGATATCTCAAGATATAACATGGTTTGATTTGAGAGATTGTTAGATAAACAGGGGTATGCCTAGATGTAATAATGTAATAGCATGTGCAATATACTAAACTAAATTTAATCTAGAAATGTTATTTTTTAATTTTTAGTTGAATGGATAGAGCATGATGTCCATCATGACATCCAAAAAATAAGAAAATGCATGATATGGATCATGACATTTTAACAATTGAAAAATCAATCAAGTAACAAGCACATTAAGCAAGAATCAATAATCATACAAGAGTGGATAAATAGATAATAAAATAAGAAAAATGGGAACATTTCACTTAAACTATAAATCAAGAATACAAGGCCTGTTCAAATGCCACATACACATACTAGTGAAACAAGCATTGTTGGCACAAGGGCCACAAGCACATAGAATAGTATAAGCAAAGGACATTGGTAAATGTCCTAAGGCACACACATGAATAGAATAAAAGGACATTATTAAATGTCCTAAGCCATATACATGAGACAATTAAAAACTAAAAATGCAATCCAACAAGCTATGGTAAGAAAGAAGAGAAAGCATGTAATAACTAAAAGGATAGAATCTTATCTAACTAATCAAAACAAGAGTGAAAGTATTTAAACATGTTCAGTACAAGACTAGATATATGATAAGAGATACACAAGTGCTATATACTAGTGAAATGTCGATATGGTAATCTATGTAATCTAGTAAGTAATGTACATCGTCATGATAACTTGGAGTGTGTAGTATAGGGATGACATAACCTAAATGGTGTAGTCATGTAGAAGATTCCCCCAGTGGGTATGTATATCAAAGTGTGTCATGATGTAAGTAAGATGTCCCCTCAATGGGTGGAGTGAAGAAATCAAATAGTTGTATGTCACTATACACACTCAAAGAAGATCAAGTGAAGCATGTTAATGTAGATAAATTGGCATACAATAGCATGAAACAATAAATGTAAGTCCTAACATAGTAGTATAAGTGTAAAACATGGATGATGCATATAATAAAAATGTTTTTTTTTTTGTTTTTGACATATTTTAATGTTTTTGGATTTTTGAAATGCTATATTGTTTTATATTTTGTCATTTTAAACTATGTACAATCAAACATAATAAATTATGTATAGGAAAGCAAATAGAAACTATGTACAAGTAATTGAAAATAAGTTATGTATAAGTAAGATGAGAATAAATGATATACAGATCAACTGACCTTACTTACCCATGTAGATCTTCTCCCTGATCTTGCAACAACCTACATATCAATTTGATCTTACACACCATGGAAGAACCCTTGTGATTCCACCATCAAAAGAAATATTCTAGTTCTACACTTTATAATACAGCCCCATGGGTCTATTATATAGATCCCATGCAAACAATAATTAGACAAGTAGCTCAAGATTAAAATTAGTCTTTCTATGTAAACAATCAGTTCAACAAACTAACTATTCATGCAACAAATAGTTTTGGAACTGCACAAGTGACCAACGTCAGTCCCCATCCATTTGGAGGTGACTGACATCAGCCAAATCCTAACTGATGTCAGTTTCTATCTATCCACCACTGATCAATGTTAGTTGGCCTACTGATGTCGATGACTGTGACACTCAACAACCTCCATGTTTGCATTTGGGTGAAGCTTTTAGCTCCACAACCTAACAATCTCCCACTTGGAGATAAATAGCTACACCTGTACCTATACCAGTACATTATCTAATCTGTATCCTAAGCATAATTGATTACCTTTGTATAAGCAACTAAACATAGAATTAAACTAGAATCACAAGTAACTAGAATTTGGAAATAACACAAAATATGAGAGACAATACCCAATTGTATTAATACTCTTCCAGAAGGAAATACAACAAAGAAGATGCCACAATCTTCTTCACACTCTTCTAGGTCTCCCACACCTCTAAGGTGTAAATAGTAAATCTCTTCAAGAGTTCTCTCTCTCAATACAGGTCACAACAAACAACTCAAACATAGAGTTGTTGTTCAACTCAACCAATCAATAACAAGTATGCAATGTACTCCAAGTAGATCTCACCTGATCTTGCTCCCTGTTGTGTTGCAGATCTCCTTTAATCATGCTACCCCATAGATCTCCTTTGACCTTGCACGCACACACACCTACAGATCAACCAACCTTACTTACCCATGTAGATCTTCTCCCTGATCTTGCAATAACCTGTAGATCAACCTGATCTTACACACCATGGAAGAACCCTTGTGATTCCACCATCAGAAGAACTCTCGACTCCTGACTGATGTCTATTGCTATTTGTCCACCACTGACTGACGTCGATTGGCCTACCGACATCGGTGACTGTGACACTTAGCAGCCTCCATGTTTGCATATGGGTGAAGCTTTTAGCTCCACAACCTAACAATCTCCCACTTGGAGATAAATAGCTGCACTTGTAACTGTACCAATACATTGTCTAATCTGTATCCTAGGTTGTATCCCTCTCTAAGATCAATCTTGAAGACCAACCACCACACACCCTATGGTGCTACACCTATGACTGAATTTCTCCATTCTCAACTTACTTTCTTCTACCATTGCTATACTCCCACTCAATTAGAAACCCCTGAGAGTGACTGTAATCAAAACACACTAAATAGATCTAAACCACCTATTAGTGAACCTCGCTCTGAGAACCTCCAACCTCGCTCTGATACCACTTATCAGGATTAAGAGCACAATTGATTACCTTGTATAAGCAACTAAACACAAAATTTAACCAGAAGTAATAAGTAACTAGAAATCAGAAACAACACAGAATATGAGAGACAATACCTAATTGTATTAATACTCTTCCAGAAGGAAATATAACAAAGAAGATGCCACAATCTTCTTCACACTCCTCTAGGGCTTCCACACCTCTAGGGTGTATAAATAGTAAATATCTTCAAGAATTCTCTCTCTCAATCACAGTCACAACAATCAACTCAAACACAGAGTTGTTGTTCACCTCAACTAGTCAGTATCAATACTGCCAGTACACAAGTACATAATGTACTCCAAGTAGATCTCACCTAATCTTGCTCCTTATTGTGTTGCAAATCTCCTTTGATCATGCTACCCTACAAATCTCTTTTGACCTTGCACACACACACACACATGTAGATCAACTGACCTTACTTATCCATGTAGATCTTCTCCCTGATCTTGCAACAACCTGTAGATCAACTTGATCCTACACACCATGGAAGAAGCCTTGTGATTCCACCATCAAAAGAACTCTTTTGGTTCTACACCTTACAATATAGCCCCATGGGTTTATTATATATATCCCATGCAAAAAATAATTAATTAAGTGGCTTAAGACTAAAATTAGTCTTTACATGCAAACAATTGGTTCAACAAACTAATTGTTCATGCAACAAATAGTTCTAGAACCGCACAGGCGATCGATGTCGGTCCCTTTCCATCTAGAGGTGACTGACATCGGTTGACTCCTGACCGATGTTGGTTGCTATCTATCCACCACTAACCGACATCAGTTGGCTTGCTGACATCAGCAACTGTGACACTCAGCAACCTCCATGTTTGCATTCGAGTGAAGCTTTTAGCTCCACAACCTAACAATCTCCCACTTAGAGATAAATAGCTACACCTGTACCTATACTAGTACATTGTCTAATCTATATCTTGGCTTATATCCCTCTTCAAGATCAATCTTGAAGACCAACCACCACACACCCTCTGGTGCTACACCTGTGACTGAATTTCTCCATTCTCAGCTTGCTTTCTTTTGCCATTGCTATACTCCCACTCAATCAAAAACCCCTGAGAGTGACTAGTAATCAAAACACACTAAACAAATTTGAACCACCTGTTAGTGAACCTCGCTCTAAGAACCTCCAACCTCACTCTGATACCACTTGTTACGATTAGGAGCATAATTGATTACCTTGTATAAGCAACTAAACACATAATTTAACTAGAAGTAATAAGTAACTAGAAATCAAAAACAACATAGAATATGAGAGACAATACCCAATTGTATTAATACTCTTCCAAAAGGAAATACAACAAATAAGATGCCATAATCTTCTTAACACTCCTCTAGGGCTCCCACACCTTTAGGGCGTACAAATAGTAAATCCCTTCAAGAGTTCTCTCTCTCAATCATGGTCACAACAATCAACTCAAACATAGAGTTGTTGTTTACCTCAACCAGTCAGTATCAATACTACCAATACACAAGTACGCAACGTACTCCAAGTAGATCTCACCTGATCTTGCTCCCTATTGTGTTGTAGATCTCCTTTGATCATGCTACCCCACAGATCTCCTTTGACCTTGCACACACACACACACACCTACAAATCAACTGACCTTACTTACCCATGTAGATCTTCTCCCTGATCTTGCAACAACCTATAGATCAACCTGATCTTACACACCATGGAAGAACCTTTGTGATTCCACCATCGAAAGAACTCTTCTAGTTCTACACTTTACAATACATCCCCATGGGTCTATTATATAGATCCCATGTAAATAATAATTAGACAATTGACTCAAGACTAAAATTAGTCTTTACATGCAAATAATCAGTTCAACAAACTAACTGTTCGTGCAACAAATAGTTCTGGCACCACACAGGTGATTGACATCGGTTCTTATCCATCTAGAGGTGACCGATGTTAGCTGACTCCTAACCAATGTTAGTTGCTATTTGTCCACCACTAACCAACGTCGGTTGGCCTGCCGACATTGGTGATTGTGACACTCAGCAACCTCCATGTTTGCATTGGGGTGAAGCTTTTAGCTCCACAACCTAACAGTCTATTGGAGTGTCTTTTATTTTTGGTTAACCTAATTAAAAGTGTTAAAATTTAAACCTTATTAACTACCTATAATTTTTAAAATTTAAAATGTAGAAATGTCATTCATCTTGGCCTCCATAAATTAGTAAGTAGCCCATCCCTCTTTTGCATGTGAATATAGTGTATGAAACTTCCCCATCCACAATAATAAACATGAAATTAGCTTGATCACCTCCATGAATTAGTTAAAAGGATGTTTAATACTTTGAATTTAATCCCTTATCATCCCTCTATGTAAATAAACATCTCCCTTAGTTGACCAAATATGCCTACTAGGAAACTAGCCCTAGTCACTCAGTGCTAGCTACTTGGGTAGCCATGAGACTTAGATAAAACCTTAAGAATAGGTAAGTGAGTAGTTTTCATGTCTAAGAAATAATCTCACATCATGAAATATTCCTTTCAAATATTTAGCACCTATAATTATTTCTCATTGAGGTGACTAAGTCAGCTCTCATTAGTACTTCTAGATTGGATCTTTTGTACATGCCTGTAGAAGCATTTACAAGAGGAATTGAGAGTTGTGTATGATCTTAGAGGGTGGAATACACTTCAAACTATGTTCTTAGATCATCTTCAACTATTAATCTATCTCTACACCTTAAAATCATCATTAAATAATGGAAATAATATGGTTTTAATGTATCCATATAGTTGTCCATATAAACCAATGCCAAGATTAGGACCTTATTAGAGTGCACAAGGTTTTCTAGGTATCTCCCAAGCCTAGTGAATGCATTTAAGTGCAAATTTCTCAAGATATTTCCCATCAAGATTTGATTAGGGTTTTAGAGAGGTTTAGACTCTTAGCAATAGTTCATAAAGGTTTGGACTTCAATCTATGAACTAATGCCACTAAATTCTAGTAGACAAAGCCCCTCAACCTTCCTCATGTGATCAAGATACCATGTAGATCTTTCGTATAGTTCTAAGTACAAGAAGGTGCTCCTTAAATGATTGTTTAGTGTATTTTATGCACTTTTAAGGTAATTTTAGGTCAAAATGACCAGTTTTGAGCTCTCCTCTACAAACCAATGGTACATACACATATAGAACTCCTTTATATACACTTCTATTTTGGTTTTGGGTCCTAAAAACCCTTTCTTGTCCTTTGAATTCAGTCTCCAAGTAGTAATAATTTAAAAAGGGTGTTAGGGAAATTGATCTAATGATAATGTTTCAATGTTTTTATTTCAAAAAGGAGTTATCTAAGCATTAGAACACATCAGAGATTATGGAAACTACCCCAACTAGAGACCTTGAGTCACATGTGTTGGTTTGGCTAAGCCACTTGATTCCTCTTCATGCATACACAATTAGCTAATTAGGTACTTAGTCAAGTTTTTAGGTGATAATCATATGTGGAGACCCTTTTAGGTGGTCATTATGTAGTCTCCTTAACTTATTTATATCTTTCACTCTTTATACTTATGCAAAATATGCAAACTTTCTTCAATTTCTTACACATAGGCTTGTAGAAATCCTCTCTAGACTTGTATCAATTATCTCTAATCCTAATACATACACTATATACTATATATGTGCCAACCAGTGGCTCATTTGGGTGTCCATGTGACTTTGGAATACCATCAAAAACCTTTCAAGACCCAACTACCTCATTTAAAGGTATTTAGTGGCAAAACTACTTCATTAGGTCTTTATCCAGGTTTAAGAAGGGGTTTAGTGGCATACCATCTTAAAAATGGTTTATAGAGTACATCCATTAGATTGAAAAATTAGTGCCATAAATTTTTGTCCCATATAACCCCTACAAATTCCATAATAGATAATTCACCTTGTATGGTGAGCTCTGAGTGAAAGTTGGCAGCTTTTGAGTCTTTATTAAGCTTTCTAGGTGGGTGGACAATATTATAAATCATCCATAGATTTGAGAACCTAAATCTAAGTCTATCTACCCTATATATTAAGTGCATGATGATACCCAAATTCCCCTAATATCATTGGGCCTCACTTATCTTGCCATGTATGATATGGACATGTGAACTAGCATCTTAAAATGGTAGACTGGGGTGATAGATCCCATGAGGTGTAATTAGGCCTAATTTACTATTTCATTTCCTTCCTCTCCCAAAAAAAAATTATTCAAGGCATGTATCATCATCATATGTACTTTCATGGCCTTAAGTATACTTGGGGGGTTTGAACTAGTCATAAGGAGGATGTTGGGGTTTTGAGTCTTAAGGAGGGTTTTAAGCCTTATAGGCCAAAATTAAGCCTCAGGACTTTGAGCCACCTATAGGTGTATTGGTGACCTAAATTTCATCTTATCATCATTTTACATATAAATTCAACCCTTTTCATCTATCCTCAACATCTTAGATTCCCATCTCTATCCTTCTCTCTCATAGGTCTATCATGACCATCATTGCCTAGTCTGAGTGTCTGGGTCAATTGGTAATAGAGACCTGAGTAGTATTTTATATCCTTGTTTAATAATGATAGAGTTGGGACCTCATGTAATATGTTACCGTGTTTTGATAAAACCCTTTGATTTATGACTCCCTTAACTCTATTATGAAAACTCATTTCTACAATCATACACATAGGCATGTGTGTCATGGATGTTCAATCAAGATCATGTAGCTCTCTCAAAATTTATTATACCTTTGGATACCATAAGGAAAATGAATTAAATTAATTATGATGGGTTTATCCTTATATATATTTTTCACTATAATTCAAATTAGTTAGACAACCAAACTGACTAGGTAGACTTGTATACACTAAGCTAATTGTGTATGCTTGAGTTAACTTGCTTTGGCTACTCCTTCAAATCTCCTTTTTTTTAAAAAAATATAAACCTTATATTCTACCCCTCTATTTTAAATCTTTCCTTCAATCATAGATAGAATTTCACATTTAAGTTTGGTAATAAACTGCCTATAGTCCTATAGATAGTGGTTTGGGTGTTTGACTACTAATGGAGTTCCTTCATAGGTCGATGAGTAGGAGGGTTTTTACACCATGTTGGTAACCTAGTTTATCTTTCCTAAAACTCAGTACTTTCCCTTAAGATATTCACTTTCACAAGAATACATTATATATTTATTTTGTCTAGGTTCAGCTATAGATGAAGGTTTTGGGAAACTCTTTAAAATTTGAGTCTGAAATTGACTTCCTAAACTCTATCATTGACATTCAACCATGTACCTAAACTTGACTCAATTTTATTCATCAAATTGTATCATTGACCTTTCATTTAATTTTGAAACATCTGACCTTACTTCCATTATTTTAGCTTGGTCATAAGGGCTTAAACTTGTAGGTGGTGGTTATACAGTCCTATAAAGTTCTATTTTTTGAAACCAAAGCCTACTATGGGGTGGAAATATCTTGACAAGGCCATTACATAGAAGATGAATTTTGAGAGATCTCATATGGAATATTATTACTTATTCAAGAACACTAATGGTAACCCTATACATCCCTATTTATATAGATAAGAATGTAAAACATTTGGAGCTAGTTAATTAAGCAATTTGAGGGCGAAACTAAAACCTAGGATTTCATAAAAACCTTAAACAATTCTAATGAACCTTAAACCTTGATAAAAGGCCTATGAAAGAATTGGGAGCTATTTTATGGTTTTTTGGCCTTGAGATCCATAATGAGGCTTATTAATTCTAAGATATTGGGTCCTCCACATGTTTACAACACCTCTATATGTTCTATAGTGTTTTAATGATCTTCAACAACTATCAAACATGAAACACTTTGCTCACACTTACAATGGAGGTCAAACTACATAGGAAATCCCACTTGAAGATAGGATCTTGAAGGATTTGATTATTCATTTTATAATTAGGTACAACATAAATGATTTTATAAAACTTGAATGGGTCTCTAAGAATCCATACTTACAATCAATAAACTGTTCTTGACAAATTTCATGCATTAAAGACTCCAAAATGCTAAGAAACTATTATTTATAACCTATAAGTGTAACCATATGAGGGTTTTATTACTCCCATGAGATCACACATGTAAATTAGGGTTTAATTATGGTGTATTATAGTTTTAAATACCCTTTAAAAGCAACCCAACTTTCCATTCTTCTTTCATCATGCTTAGAAACGGAGAAAATGAAGCAAACCTAAACCTTGCCTAGATGGAGAGAACATAGTGAGTCCTTCATGTTCTTAGTGATTGATAATAAATTAGGGGAAACTAAATTGATAAATAATACCATAAAATGTATTAAAACTAATGTCCTTTCCTTTTCAAAAAATATTTGGTCCCCATTCTCTCTCCTCTATTTGTACCAAATAGAAACTTGAATGGCTATACAAGGCTACCAAGAAGAAAGATGGAGAAAAGGGGCCATTTATTGACCCTTTTGATGATAAACATAATGGTATATATTAATTTATGAATATTTTTATTTCCCCCTAAATATTCTTGACCTATTTTGATGATGATCATACTATACGGGTCTGTACATGCCTTAAAACACATACAAAACACCACTTTATTGCATTTTCCTATGTTTCAGATCTTGGTATGATATTGGTGGGTATGAGGAGGGAAATTAGGAGTAAAACATGTGTTCAAAATATCTACTAGAGTCTGAATTAAGGTGAAGAGTCACTCTTTCACATGTGTTGGCACCCTTAGTGGTGAATAAAAGCGTTTGACTTCTAAAAGAAGACCCTTTTACATATGAAAATGCTATATCATTATATTATGGTGATAATAGGACCCATTTAAATGAATTTTACCTTTCATAATGATTTAATGGTGACCTAGGGGCCATAATAATATTATTCCCATTGTGTGAATACCCTTGAAGGCAATATGCATGATTTCAAATGAAATATCAATTGGAAGCTACCTTAATATTTTTGAAAAGACCTTAAAA
Source organism: Torreya grandis (assembly GCA_037957365.1). Lineage (NCBI taxonomy): Eukaryota > Viridiplantae > Streptophyta > Pinopsida > Cupressales > Taxaceae > Torreya > Torreya grandis. The sequence goes on from JARHVA010003246.1 coordinate 1,998,143, forward strand.
CATGTTAAGGCTTTAATAAATGTCATCACATCCTCTTTATACCAAATCCAATCCCTTTGATTTTTTCATATCTTTTAGGTTATCAACATTCTTAGATGGATTCACAATAGTCTATGAGATGCAACATTTGAGTCATCTTCAAAATGAGTGATTTTAGATCATTAGGACCACCTCAAGACTTGTTATGGACTCTTATACATATCTAAGATAAAATTAACACTTGACATAAGTTAAGAAAGGGTTATAAGATGACCATCATGACACTTATTGGCATAGGTATACCACCTAAACATGATGCCTCTAACTTGATGACAAGTGACCCCTCCTTGTACTACCCTAACAATTGAAAAGACATAAGAAGGTTACCAAGGCTAAGATTATGATCTCATGGGCATAGGTTGACCCTTTCTAATCACAAGGGTAGAAATAATTCAAAAATAATATTTCCAGGTTACCTTAACATAACATAAGATTAATTTAATCTTAATGATGATTAATTATAATGAATTAATTTAGGAGTTGCCCATACAGTCCATGGCATGTAATAGTGCTTAATATTTTAAAAGTTAAAAGATTATATTCTAGGAAACCTTTGTTTAGAATATGTGTACATACTAATTAATTAATTATCCCATTTATCTCATTATCACACATTTCATTGAGTTATTATAACTCTTCACATAAGTATTATGATGAATATAACCCATTTAATTTACCAACTAAATTACACAGATTTATTTTTAACTTAACCATATAGTTATAGTCTAAGTCTTTAATGAAGTCTCAATAGTTTTCTTAGTTAATCCATGTCACATATAGGTTTCATAATATGTGGGGATTTCAAAAGTTCATTTAAATATAACTTTCAACTTCACCCAAACTTACCACATTAGAGTAGATATCATAATTAGACACATTCCATTAATAATGTCACTTAGCTTATACAACGTTATGATTATAAATAAGTCATAAAAATTAAATTTAACATAGTAAAATTATGTTTAATTATATATACTCCATATAATAAAATAATAATACCATACTAAATCTATATTTTACAACTGAGTTCAAATACTATTATTTGCATATTCAAATAACCATGTAATTTCTTAAACACAAACCATTTACAAGTACATCCAAATACATGAATACAATTACTAATCATGTGTCAGAATAAAATCAATGTTATATAAAAACTCAAGTAGTATTCTAATATAAATTCTTAAATTACTTAATCCATTAATTATTTAACTACCATTATAAGATAAAGAACTCATATATATATTCTTCTACCAAAGTATTTATGAACAAATGTAAATTCATATTAAACTATTAATACCATATTACTAAAATAATCAAATGATCAACTGTTACCAAGTTATGAATCAAACATGCATGAAAATTCTACATCACTTTGTACTAAATACAACTATGATGAATAACATGAATTATAACCTTGAGAATTGCATAACAATTTTAATTCATTTTCAGCCAACTATCATAACTCAAAGTAAAAATAAATGAATCCAATCATTTCACATAATCCAATTAATCTAAACCCACCTTACCAATCCTAACTATCACAATAATAAGTGACCTAGACCACCACAACCATTAGTTGGATACGAATTAAGGAAGGTGATAAATAATGCAGAAAGGATTACAAAAAAAATCAATCTTGAAAAGATTCAAAGAAATAACAAACATAAATAAAATAAAACATGTAGACCAACCCACCAAGATCCACTAACTTGGTACCTAATTATAATTATATCTTTATTTTTAATCTTCTCAATTTATGGGCCATATTATATTGTAGAATATACTCTAGCACATAAATCTATATGACATAAGATACATGTAAGTCATCTTCATGTACTTACTTTATAGACATTTTTTATTTAAAAATTAAACTTATAAAAATAAGATAGCAATATTAGATAGTTAAAAATTAATAAATTAAAACTTACGTAAAGCTATATGTCACATTATGGACATTACTAAACATAGTAAAAGCTTAAATGTCAACTGTAATGATTTACAAAATGAAAATAAAACAAATAATCAAGAGATCAATGATCTCAAAAATAATTCAACATAATCATGAATTGATAATAATTTCCATTATAATTTCTAAAATTAAGCCACTAATTCAACATAATTCCCTAAATCTGAGTCAAACTAATAATGACCAAATACTTTAACAAAAGTTAATAAATCATGTAGACATAATAATTCATGAAAATGATTTTTAGAATGATGGGTGGGAAGAATAAAGGAAGAATTTTGAATGGGATTGATCAGTGGGAAGAAGGTTAGCTACAACTTGGAGATCCTATGAAGGACATGATAGTACTATAATTGGATCCAAGATAGGGTCCACTTGTTATTTTAAAGGATACCTCAAATCACATGTTGATTTCAGTCTAGGATCCACTAGACAGTACTCAAACTCATTGAAGGAAAAAATCAATCTCATGGGGTGATTTGATGTATGGAGAGCATTCAAACAAAAACCATTTAGAATGTTCTAACTTGATCTCGATTGGTAAAATAAATAAGGTATGTCTTGATATCCCAAACTCTATCATAGATAATATTGATTTTTCTATGTCAAATTCCAGGCCAAATATTGATTCATTTCACAAGTGGGATAATTTCAAATGGTGTACCAAGGGACAAATCAATATTATTTATATGTCTAATATTTTTTTCCTAATTAACTTGTCTCACTCCAAAGACTCTATAAGGATTCTCACTAAAGGTCCATGGTTCATGGGAAAATCTAATGTTTGCCTTTGTAAGTGGAAGGAAGGGTTCAATATTGATAGTGTCATCATGGAGGACATCCCTATATCAGTGAACTTACCAGAACTACCTATGGAATTTTATTCCCTAGAGGTTATCCTAGGCATCACTAGAGCCCTTAGTCAACCAATTAACATTAATCCATTAACTAGGTCTAGATGTAGACTCTTAGTTTCTTGCCTTTGTGTTTTCATCCCTACTGATAAAACCCCATATTCACTTCATTAATATTAGATATAAAGATGGGGTTTGGAATCAATACATAGTTTTTTAAAGGGACTACAAATTTTGTAAAACTTATGATGTTCTAAATCATTCTTCCAAGTATTTGCCCCTAAGCAAGAAGCCATCCCTTCCCCCTAGTCCTCATTGTGTTAAGAAACATTTATCCCTAAACCCTTTCCCCTACCTTCCTTAATATACCATCCCTAATCCATCTTGCCCTCATCTTTCTCCCCTTCCCTTCCTTCCTAAACCTAGTCTTGCTCTTCTTATCTTGGGGAAAAGTTTTCATCCACTGTCTCTTCTAAGTATTTTCTTTCCTTGAAGATTCTTAGTTTGCATTAGGTCAGCTTAGTCTTGAAGATCTTGATTAATGTTTTACTTTTGGCTCCAGTGGATCTAAAGGATGATAAGGCATCTATAACTACTTTTCCCTTAGCTGATATTTTAGTTGAAGAAACATTTGCCTCTCTCACTTCAAACCATGCTTCATCTCTTTCTCTAAAGGAACCCCAAGTAGATATTCATGAAGAATCACATTATACCATTTCTTATGAAAATTTATTTCTTGATAATGACCCAATTATTTAATAAGTTATACCTAATTAGGAATTATGTTGTGTTGTGGAGCCTATTTCTAAATTACAATGTATTTCTAAATAATCTACATTTTAAATTTTTTGGACCCCTTTTAATGGGAAACTATTTTGGGTTGATTCTGCCCATGGTTTTAGTACCTGTTGTTTTGTGATACCACTTTGTTCATGTATTATGTATTGATATATATTGTTTAGGCAATACATCATGATAACTAGGTTTGAGAAGGAATTATAGAGTGTGTGAATTTAGGTGCAAATTTAGGAGGGTTTGTTGAGCCCATCTCCAAATAATATTTGTGCATTGTAATTGTGAAGATAGATCTTAGAGTGATTATACTATGGTGTCTTACAATAAAATATGAGAAAGTGTTTCTTGGTGGATGTATCCCACATTAGGTGAACCATATCAAATCTGGTCTTCTTATTGTGCATGTTTATTTATATTATTTATGCATCTCTATTTATATCTATTATTGTGATTCTATGAAATTGTTCCACATCAATTTCTATATTTATTCATAACAAATTATAAACTCCATTTAAATGTTTTGGGTTGCCTACAACATTTTCCCCTATTGAGGCAAAATTTTATTCAACTAATAAGAGATAAAACTCTAAGATTATTAAGTAAATGGAAGAGGAATAATGAATAAAATTTTAGACAAAAAAGGGTAGGAAAAAAGCTAAAGTTACAGATGATACAAGATCACAAGGTAGACCAACTAATCAAAATTATAGAAAAGTATAAGCCAAAAATCAAGTAGTAAAGGGTACATAGTTGAACCTTAGACACTTTCCAAGTAATAAGAAATGAAAATCATTTATTTGAACATAAGGGAGTTGAATAACCCTATGAAATAGAGGTTGGCTATAAACATGGTTCTAAATATTAACCTGATATCTTAATCCTCCAAGAAACCAAAAGTCTAAGGAATTTTTTTAAAGAATAAAGATAACATCTAGGATAAATTTATTTGTAGTATTAGCAGTTTTTGAGGTGATTTTAGTGGCATTATAGTTCTTTGGGATCCTATTGTATTGAAAGGAAATGTCCTAAAATCTAAATCTCATATTATAGTATTTTTCAAAGATATTCATAGTAAAATGGAATGGGTTATTACAAATTTTTATGCTCCTAATTTTAGGAATGATTAGAGAAAAAATTATGTGGATTTGATTGAGATTAGGAAACATTCAAAGGATAAGAACTATATAGTGGTAGGAGACTTTAATTCTCCTTTATCCAAAGGGGAAAATAAAGGGGGAACCTACTCTATTATTGACATCATGTTGGAGTTTAGTGATTTTATTACAGAGGTGGAGTTTAACGGTTTGACCTTAAAAGGCAATCCCTTCAACTAGTCAAGTAGGAAATTGGGAGAAAACATCATTTAAGTTAGGCTTGATAGGTTTTTAGTGTCTATGTAGTAGGATTTGCATTCTAATAGTTCTCTATCTTCACTCCCTATGATTAGATCCACTCATAACCCTTTGGTTTTCTCTAGAAAAAAGATGTTCAAAATAAAAAGTACCCCTTTCAAATTTGAGAAAATTTGTATAACCAATTTGACTCTATCAGATTCTCTGAAGGAATGGTGGAAGTTCCCAATATAAGTCTTTCTTACATATATACTAACTATGAAACTCAAACATGTTAAGTACAAACTCAAGATCTAGAATAAGAAGTTTTTGGTAATATATTTTCCAAAAAATTTGTAATATAAGAGGATTTACACATAATTGAGGAGGAAACCAATGCTTTTATATCTATTCCCTTTTTACACTCAAAAGAAAAGGAACTTCTAAGTCTTATCACAATTTATAGGCTAAGGAAAAAATTTATCGCACCAAAAATTAAGGAAACCTTGGCTAAAGGAAGGTGATAGGAATACTAAGTACTTTCATCTCTCATATTATATAAATTTTTAGCACAAATTCATTTTAGAAATAAAGGGTGAATATAGGAACTGATAAAATGATGAAAAATATATTGGATTGCATATTGTAAACTTTTATAAAAATATTTTGGCTCATGTTCCTCTTAAGATGCATAGATAGAAGATTAAGTGGTTAATTTCATTCAAGGTATTATTTCCCATGAAGATAATTCCTCCATCCTTTCTCCTCCCTTGGATAAATACATCATATCCATTTCCTTCTCTCTACAAGGTAATAAGGCCCCTGGTCCAGATGGCTTCTCCCCATTTCTCTTTCTAGTCTTTTGGGACATTATTAAAAATAAAGTTTTCTTGGTTACTAAATTTTTTAAAGATGGAAATATTCTCCAAGAATTCAAAAATACTTTTCTAATTCACATCCCTAAGAAACATGGGGAAATCTAATTTAATGACTTTAAACCAATCAACTTATGCTCCACTTTCTACAAAATCTACACTAATGATTTAGCTTTAAGAATTCAAATGTTGCTTGATAAGTTGATTATAGAATAATAAGGGATTTTGTGTTTGGGATATAAATCTTGATGTTATTATAATTTCCCATGAAACTTTGTATTCAATGGCCAATTCTTCCTGACAAGGTATGTTTCTGAAATTGGCTATGAATAAAGCATATGATAGAGTTTTATGGCACTTTTTGGATAGAGTCCTTTAAAAATTTGCGTTTAATCAAGTTATCATAAATATTATTTCTTATTTCATATCCATCCCCATGTTTTTTTGTGATTATCAATGGGCTTCCTAATTTTTTTCTAGCAGGTAGAGATCTTAGACAAGGTGATCCACTTTCTCCATATTTTTTTATCTTAATTGTTGAAACCTTGAGTAGAATCATTGAAACTATAAGTTCTTTTAGGGTTATCAAGGGAATCCTACCTTCCTTTAATACTATATCTATCACCCACCAACAACTCATGGATGATACTCTGATAATAGGGGAAGCTTCAGTTTCTAAAGCTAAATGTTTTAGGAAAATCCTTGAAATATATGAGATAGTGTCAGGTCAAAGTGTTGACTTCCTCAAAAGTTCCTTATTATTTATAAATAATATACCTTATCTACAAGGGAATATTTACAAGATCTTGGGTTTTGTTATAAATAATCTTCATTTCTCCTACCTTGGCATTCCTCTTTTTTATAGAAATATGAAATTAGATTTATGGAATCCTCTCATAAATAGAATTTAGATGAAACTATCTGGATTGAAAGGGAATTTGCTATCTCAATCCATAAAACTTAAATTAATCAATAGATCATTTAAAATCATCCCAATTTAATTCACGTACTTATTTATTATCCCAAAAAATGTAGTGGAAAAAATTAAGCAAATACAAAAGAATTTTCTTTGGAAGGGAATGGAAGATAGATTCAGATTCCCCCTTTTATCTTAGAATAAAGCATACTTACCCTTAGATAAAGGAGGATTGGGTCTCAAAATATTGAGATATATGAATGAATATATTCTATAAAATAAAAATTGGAGGGTGATTAAGGAAGATCACCAATGGACTAGGATTATCAAGGCAAAATATCTAAATTCTATAGATGGTTCTTGCTATCTTGTAGAAGAAGGTCCGATTAATGGTTTCAACTTTTGAAAATCATTAAAAGCTGCAAAGGATATTATTTTTAGAGGGTTAAAATGTAAAATAGGTAGAGGAAATTTTTTTTATTTATGGTGGGATATTTGGTTAAATCAAACTGCTCTTAGTTCCTTACCTCTTACAACGGAGTTGAGTGAGTATTTTAAAGAGGCCATAGCTCATAGGGTATGTGATTATTGGTAGGACATTGAAGGTAGAAAAAGGTGGAAGATTATACATAAAGAATATTTGAGCCATCAACAAACTCTTTTATTATAAGAATGAAATATGACATTTCATAACATGCATATATGTATCTTCCCAAAAAATGATGATCTAATATGGAAGGCTAATCCTGGTGGGTTATTTTTTTATCAAATCCATTTATCTTTCCATTTGAAACCAAGAAGATATAGAGGAATATTGGAATTTTTTGTGGACTAAAAATATTATCCCTAAGAACAATTTTTTCATCTGGTTAGTATCTTGAAATAAAATCCTAACTATGGATAATTTGTTGAAGAAGGGAATCCCAATTGCTAACTGGTGTGCTCTATGTAAATAGGAGGCTAAATCTATAAAAAAATATTTTACTTTCCTATTCTTTTATTTCATCCATTTTTTAGACTTTCTTTAAGTTTTCAAAATATTCTTAGGTTGCAACTAGGTCCATAAAGCATCTGATCTATCAATGGGAGGTACCTTGGGATTATCTACCTCTAAAATCCTTATGGAATCTTGCTATTCCTCACATTTTTTAGGAAATATGGATTTTAAGGAATTCAATCATTTTCAATAATATTAATCCTAGTCATTCCTCAAATTTTAAGAAAATTTTGGTTTTCATCAAAGAGAATTGGCCAACCTATGTCTCCTCCTATGATAACACCCCTTCCCCCTAATTTTTTTAGATTTTCTACTTCCTAAACCTTGAAATCCCTTCACATTCTCATAAGCAAGGTGTAGATAGATTTAATATCAAGTGGACTCTCCCTCCAAATCTATGGTACAAACTAAATTATTATGGAGTGGCTAAAGGTAACCTTAGACCTATGGGATATGTAGGTGTTATCTAGGATTCTAATGGGAACTTCATGATATCCTATACAGGATGTCTAGGGATATAAACCATTCATATAGAGGAAGCCAATGTTAGTCATTGGGGCATATAACTTATAGTTAATTTAGGTTTGGAGAATTTTTAGGTAGAAGGAGATTCATTTAACATCATCAAATGTTTGAAAGGTTCCTCCCAATCTTCCTAGAATATAATTAGAATAATAGAAGATGCTAAATATTTCTCTTTCTTCAAAGGGGTGTCCATTGATCATGTTTATAGAGAAGGTAATAAAATCATAGATAAAATGGAAAATTTAGGGGTCTTTAGTTGTTCCCTCACCCATTAGTAAGGTGATATGGCATTTCTTAATGATGTCATCCCCTTAATTAATCTTGAAAAAGGATAATCTAATGTGTGATACTATGGGATTCATTATTGTTAAATAAAATCAAGGGAGGAGGAAATATCTCACATGTAAGACTATCATTCCTTTCTCATGCCTTATGACATGTTATATTTGGATTTATTTTAAATTAAGCTCTAATAATTTTAATGAAACCACTTTCAACATCATTTTAGATTGTATTGTAAGGGGCCCCATCTATGAAAAGTGTAGCAGAAGCAATCAACCAATTATGGGATGTGACCATAATTATGTAGAGAAAATATCTTATGTAAAAGTGAAGGAATATGCCCATATTTGGAAAAATATGGTTAAGGGTGGGATCATTATCTACATGGAGAGACTGGTAGCTCATGATGAGGTGATATCTAGAGATTTCACTCATGGAGTGAATGAGAGGGAGGTTTGAATGCATGATCTAAAGCTCATGGTCACTAAAGAAGTTATATGTCATATCAAAGGTATGGATTGTTTAGGAGTGAAGGCATTTAAGGACAAAAATATAAGGATGAATTTTTTAACATTTTCTACAACACAAAAAAATGCTAAATCATTGAACTAAAAAGGTTTTTTAAAGGTGGACCTTCCCAAGAATTGGTTGGATGTGTGCATCCAAATAATGAGGTACATCACCCTTGAGCGGAAGCATACAATGATCTTGTCTCACCATTTTTTGCTTCTCAACCACTTTAGGGGCTTTCCAATTAGTATACCTTTCTTTATACTTAAATCATTAGAAGTGTCTATTAATAATTTTAAATATGACCCATTAACTAATATAATCCTCCATGGGCTTATATTTATCTTGGTCAAAATGGGAGAACCCCTTTGGACCAAGTATGTAATGTAGTCCATTAACTTTATAAGTGATCAAGAATAGTTTGATAGGGAAGATGTTTTTTTCTCAAAACTTGAAATAGAACATATAGGGGGACAAAATGAATACCTTGAAGTGGAGAATATCCAAGGTGATTTCCATCCTCATGGAATCCAAAAGGAGCCCCCATTATTTATGATACCCATTTATAGTATGGGCCGTGCCTCCTTCAATTTCATGTCGAAAGAGGAAATCAAACAATTAGTTGAATAACTACAAATAAAGGTGTCAATTCTTAAATTTATGAGCATGGAAATCTATAACGAGTTTAAGAAGTTAAATTTTTTGTTGATTGCTAGTGATTTCTCTTTGGGTAAGGGTGGCATTCAAAAGGAAAAGGAGGAAGAAGTGGTGGTCAAGAAAACCTAATAGCGAGCAAGAACAAGATACAATGGTGGAAGAGATGAAGCCATGATGGATACTGAACAAGGGAAGGAGGATTTTAAGTCTACATGGCTAAAAAAGAATATGCTAGTCATAGAATCTATGTAGGGAATAGGCAACTATACTAGAGGTAGGTAAAATAAATCAAACAACATGGGGACTAACAAACTAGTCCTTTATTCAGAGTCTTAGGATTCAAACTAGCTTTCATTTTGTGTCTTGGTTTTCTCTCATCTTTTTTATGGTGTTTTGGCATATTTTTGGTTGAAGTTAGTGGTTCTAGCTGGTTTTTAGTTTTTATATCTTTTAATTTTGTTGTTTTTTCTTGAATATCCTTTAGAATCATTTTTAAGGGAACATGACCCTCAACCCATCTTTTAACCTATCTAATGAAAAATGTAGACATAATAAAATAATAATAATAAATTATTTTTCCATAATTTCCTAAAATCATTGTGAACCCCTATGGGGACACCATATGTCCTGGCCCCCATTTATGACCATGTTTCAAAATAAGCATCATGAATTTTTTAACTTTAATTCTTAAACCTAAATGTAACCAAGTTAGAGTTTTAAAAATAAAAAACCAAATCAAAAACCTATGCTAAATTATATCTTAGTTATAGCTATATTAGCTTCAAAAATAATAATAAATTAGTCAAACATTACACACATGAGTCGTTAAACAAAAATATAGTCATAATAAGGCTATATTCATAATGGTTTCAATAATACAACAAGTCTATCAAAGGTTTCAAATGAAATTCCAACCATGTATAGTAAAAAATAACCCAATTTACCAACATACCATACCTCAACCATGTCATATCCTCTCTTCTCAATAAAACAACTTTGCAGTAGAATAAAAACCCATTCCATAAACTAATAACATATACGTAGTGATTAAAACATATTCAAAATAAATGTAATAACCAACAAAACCACTATATACATTTAACCAAGACATGGCCAAGCCATCTATGACTGCCATGTTAAAAAATAACATAGTAAAAAGAACCAAAGCTATGGCCCTAGTTGGGGTTTTACTCATCATACACAATGTAGTAAATAGTGCAACCTTTTATTGCTAAAGCCCTAACTCATTATGCCATTCAAAGCACATTTCCAAACTTAACACAAAATTTTAAAAACATCACTTACTTGGTTAATGGAAGTCGACCATGAAATAATTTATCTTCTCTTTCAAATTTCAAGTGTTATGCCAACCAAACGTTCAAAATCTTGTATCCATTAAAACAAACCAACTAAATAATAACTATAAAAATAAACCCCATATAACTCTCCACAACTACTGCATGGCTTTAAAGTTTCCCCAGGGATTCAATATATTTAAGACTGAGCCCAAATGAAATGCAAAAATACCTAAAACCCAAAATAAGTATCTCAACCCTTCATGCATGGTAATTCAAGCCAATGCCACAACCCCTAAGTCATTTTTCTTACAAACACAAAACAACTAATTATGAATGACTCTATGTGGGTTGAATAACCTAACAAATGCCCATAAACCAAACCTTGGCTTATCAAACATTCCAATCAAACAAAAAAAAAGTAAGGTTCATTGAATAATGTTCAATCCCTTAGTGCACAAGACACAAACATAAAGAAGATAGGGTGTGTCCCTAAAAAATAATAGTTAAGATGTAACTATAATAGTATACAACTAAATATGATTGTTTTAAAATGTTAATGTAATAACATTAAGACAAATGACAAATGAAATAATACATCAAAAATCAAAACAACTTCTAAAACATACAATCAATATGTGATCAAATAGATTGTCGAAGATAAAAAATGTGGAGTTAATAAGGACATAAAAGACCAAAATGATGGAAAATTATAATATCAATAAGAAGACAATAGTCACGAAGTAATTATGACTTAATCAATGAAAATCAATGTGACCATCTTTTAAATGCTAACATCAAATAAAATGATGTTTGAATAAATGTAAAAATTAACTCAAATCAATCAATAATGAAATTGGTCATAAAATAATAACACACAATAGTTAAATTATAAAAACATAATGATTAAATCGTTACTATTGATAATCTCAACTTTATGTTAGAATTCAATTTTTAATTTATCCATATTATTTCTCTATGTTTCCCTACTGCTCAGGTCTGAACACAATCTAGCTTAAGTATTTATCCTTGTATTCAACAAAACTAGACTAACAATAACATATAGACATATAAGTATAATAAATTCAATCACAATAATTAAACAATACATCAAATTGAATAATGAATTAGTAAATATCAAATAATAATATCAAATGTTATAATGAAAATGTAATCCATAATTGTCTTAGTAATTATAATAAAAATATGTCATTATAGATCACAAAACTATAACACCAAAAAAAAACAACAAAATATATCTCAAATAGCTCACAACTAGTCTATATCATCACAAATGAATTAAATAATAGTTAATTAATTTCATGACAAACCTAACATACTTTTGAGCCTATTTGATGAAATTTATACTATATTAGTCTAGTTGATGCCATTCTATGTTAGCTAAAATCTTTCAAATATATTGCTTAACCAAATACCATCATTTTAGAGTCGATTTTAAGTTTTGGGTATTGGAACCATATATTTAGGGGTAAAACTTTAGACATATCATATCACATATTACTCATTTGATATGATTTCACTCACACATATTCCCTATGAACATATTAGAGAATAAGAGGATTAGAACTTTAGCTTGAGGAGTTATGTATTGTAGTGTCATTCAATTTCAATACAAATAATGATTTTAAGTTCCTATATAAGGATATCTTAGGTATTCACCCAAGCATATTGGATTCAACCTACAACATCTCTCATAAATATCCACATGATCCAAGGGTGAGATTTAAGAATTTGTGGATCCACCCCAAGTTAATTATTTATATCCTTTTTCTCTATTATAAATTCCTTAGTATATTAGACATTTCTTGTTTTTGTGGATGAATGTATGTGTATCCTTGTGTAGGCCTTATTCAAAATGAATAATATCATGTGGCTATATGATTGCTTAAATTTTCCATTTATCACTTTAGGTTACAAAGGATCCCATTCGGTTGACCATTTTACCTTAACAATTTAAAGTCATTCTAACCCATCATTTATTATAGTTAATATCTTATAATGTCATTTGATTTAAAACCATAGTATATTTTATTGATATCTCATATGATGTACATTATTGTGTCATAGTATTAGGATTTTTAACCCTTTCCTATTGAAATTAACATTTTAGGCTACCTTATTCTACATATATGTAATTCATTGATCCTTACCTAATTATCCCATTATCATAGGATATAATTTATTGACTTATTCAACTACTAGTCTATTGAAGCAAAAAAACATAGTTACATGTCATCCTAGGTCATGCATACATTTTGGTGAACCCACTATGTTTCTTATTTCACCTTCAGTTGGATAAGTTTCATATTTTTACATCTATATTATTATAAAAAATATTCCAAACCATAAACCTAATCATATTGGCTATCTTGATAGGTTTTATAAATGTCTACAAATTTTATTGATATGGTTATATTTTTATAGATGATATTCCCCATACTGATTTATTTATGTGTGTGTTCATAACTTCACTAGGTAGCCTGATATAATTTATATGTGTAATTTTATTTTATCAGTATTATAAATATATCAACCAACCTGATAACATTATGTTTTCCTATTTAATTTCATTACATGATTATAATATAGGTTCAATCTTTATTTCTATTTTTGTTTACCAAGAAAATGTGTTTTGGTAGTTAAAACTAGTTATTCAGGTTCAAATATTGATCTATTATACTAACACCATGGTATAAGGGCTATTTCCACAATAATAAAGCCATTTTATATAATTATGAATGAATATATTTTCCATGTACCTCACGGTATATTATAAACACCTAGTGTTTCCATTTTTTGAGTTATAAGAATCCAACCATACATTTGATTTTGTGGTGCACTATTAAATAGTTATCCCCAAGAGGTTAATCTCAATGTACGCTATGGATGGCATAATGTAGCTATATGTATGGTTAAATCCTCTATAGTATGCTCACAATTTAATGATTTAGATAAATATATTTTAGATCTTAAAAATCAATACAAATTTATTGTAGTATACCTCCATGAGCTTCATAAAGTAGTTAACTAAATTTTAGTTTCCATGCTTTACAAATTGTATCATCCAACGTGACACCATTATATGTTGTGTTTATTAACTTTATTTTCCAACTAAATATATTTCGTTATGTTTGTGCTCTACATTGGCCATTCATTGTGTCCATAGGAATTGGAAATACTTCTCCAACTATCACATGTTATGTGATTAAATAACCTAACTTACATATTTAAACCTTTGGAAACCTCTATAAGGAATATTTTGAAATTAAAACATACACTAAAAAAAAAAATAGCTAAAATATTTATTGGAGATGCAATAAAATGGTACAAAAAATTCTTCACAATTTTACATTATGAAACTAGAGGATTTAGTCAATGCTCTAGGTAAGTTATTTCAACATAATGAACTCCATTAAAATAGACCTAGAAACATCATCAATGCTAAGTATCTCCATAATGTATCTACACCATACTTTTACCAAATGATGGAATTATTTGTCACACAAAATGAATCATATCATAAGTGATGATAATATTTTCAATCTTTTTATTATGATATTAAATCCACTCTTCAATACAAGGTTAGGATGTTTTCTTCCAAAAATGTAGAATATTATTTTGATCATGAAAAGTAAAAAAATTCCTTATGGCCCAATTTGAATAATATCATAATACTAAAATGAGTCTTTCCAAATGAAAAATACTATTTTCACCACTAATCATTCTCAAAACAAGCTTTCCCAACCTGAAGTGAGAGCATATTAGAAGAATAATCAACTTCCCTCCCACCATCCCTTAAGTATGTAGGAAATTAAGAAGTTTTTATCTCCATACAAATCATTCATATATAATAATACCCCTCCCACATGGTATGGACCTATATATATATATTTTTTCATGTAAACATTAGTTACTATTATGACACTTGTTGTGGACTGAAAAAACTTGTGATAGGTACCATTTTGGGAGAAAAAATTAACCATGATTTTATTACCAAAGAGATCTATAAAAAATATTTTCAAATCTCTAAAAATTGAACTTATAATCCCAAATATACAAATTTATAACCTCATAAATCATCTCAACTTTATAATCCTAATACTCAACATTCCAATGAGTATTTGATTAAAATTTTGATCATGTTTATCATCCAATTCAGTTTGTAAAATAATCAACTATATAATATTAGTAATATTTAAAATTATAAAACCTATAAAATTCTAGTTATTTTATATGGAATACACAAAATATTTTTGTAATCAAAATTAAATTTTATTTTTGTATTTTATTTCTTCATGAGAAATTAGACAAGTTAAAAAACACATGTTATTTCAAGGTCATATGTAAATGTTATGGCCTCTTGAGGTTAGAAGAATTTATTTCTAGTTTGTCTTGGGAGATAAAATTAATAAACTATAGATATCAACTATTCATTTTTGAATCGTAAATGTTGACCTCTAAAGCTACATGTACTTGATGGTTTTGATGTTTACACTTCATTTCGGTATGTTAGTTGAATTTATTCATGGTTTTTAAGGATGGGAAAGGATAAATAAAATTATTACCAAGAAATACATACTCAAGATAGATTATATGTGACATAAACTATAAATCCAAATATATCCATCCAATAAGGATGACTACACAATATAGATAACTGAGTTTAGTAGTTTATGAATATAAAACTAAGATAGTTGAGTTTAGTAGATTTTCATTTCTTTATAAGAAATGTTTTAGTTGAATA
This sequence comes from Torreya grandis, assembly GCA_037957365.1. Lineage (NCBI taxonomy): Eukaryota > Viridiplantae > Streptophyta > Pinopsida > Cupressales > Taxaceae > Torreya > Torreya grandis. The sequence continues at coordinate 2,013,953 of JARHVA010003246.1, forward strand.
TTAGAGAGATCATTATGAGTATAAGATCCATAAGTTTTTCTTTCCTTGTAAACCCAAGAGGTAAAAGCTTGTAAAATGAAGAACATAATGTAGATGAGGAAGCATGGATTCATTCTTGTTGGATTTTTATCACATTTAGTTTCTATAGGTTATGTATTGTGTTATCATTCTTTGATGTTGATGTGTTTATTTCCTTTACATAAATGTTTAAATTCCTTACAACTAGGCTAATACATAAACATTTAAAATAGATAAAGATTCAAGCCTATAGGTTAAATAAATTAAAATTTGGTATTTCACCTTTATACAAGCATTTTAATTGAATTCATGTCTAGATTTGTAACATGTTTAGAGTGTGGAGGAATATATATAGTGTATGTATCATGTGGATATTTCATGTGAAGGGTTTTATATTATTATATATGTTTTAGATAATAGTCACAAGATCTAGAGTACATATTAAAACATCATTTTAGGTGTTCTTATATTGCATAGAACTTGAGATAAACACATTAAATTAAAATGGTCTATGTTGGTGAAAATTGGAGTTGAATACATATGATGTTTACAGACCATATTGGTATAAAGTAAGGCTATATTTTTTTTGTAAAATGTTTCCTAACAAATTTTTGTAATTATGTTATGTTCTTTTTGTGTGTTATATTATGGTTGTTATTATGGTGACCATTAAGCATATGTTTCCCATTATTTGAATAGAAATTTCAAGTGGAGATATTATCTTGATTCATTTAAGAAATGTGAGTTTAGATTCTATTACTAATGTTATTGATGTAAGACATTTTGAGCTTCTATTATGTGATGATATCTAGCTGAATTCCTTAATGGACTAGTCATCCAAGGGACATGAAAAAGGATGACCATTTAGCTTTAAAAATTACTCTTCTAAAATCTATAATGGTTAAGAGAGTTGAAAAAAAGTGTAGAGAAAGAAGTTTTCAACATGGATTTTATCATAGTTTCTTTGTGATGACAAGGTATGGTTTAAATTGAATGAATAAATAATCTAAAGGTAACACTATGAATCTTAATAACTATATTTTTTTTATAATTATATAACCTTCCTTTTTTATTTTAATAATGATTTTTCTTTAAGCCTTCCATTTGGAAAAAAAAAATAGGGTCTTTTTTACCTTACATTGTACATCCTTTCTCCTATTTTCCAAATGGAGTGGAACAAAGATATTTCTATAGATGAAGGAATGGGAATAAATATGGGGAGAGAAAGTAAATTTTAAAACAAGTTTGAAAATAGAATTTCCAAAAAAATACAAAGGCAATTCAAAGGAATGGGGTACATATTTAGCTAACCACTTGAGTTTCTAAAATTGTGGGACTAAATCCTTTAAATTGGAGAGTTTATTAGAGTATAACCTTAATAAGGTACTATCAAAGAGATGGTCAAATTGGAACTTGAGAAAGGTACTTGCCAAAATATTATTAGATTGGAACCTAGAAAGGTAATATCTAATAACTAATCAGATTTGAACATGAACAAGATAAACTATAAAATATTATCAAATTAGAAGATGAGCAAGTTACTATCTAGAATATGATCAGATTAGTACCTAAAATGGGTATTGTCAAATAGTATGATAAGATGGGTTTGTCACGTGGGTGATAGGAGGTAAATATTCATATTATTTTTTAAAATTTTTTGGGACCTAAAATAATTTAAAATTTTAAGTGTGTGATAATATATTTTATCATGTTTATCATCCAATTCAGTTGGTAAAATAATCAAATATCAAATATGAGTAATCTGTTAAAAATGTTGATACCTAAAAAATCTAGTTTCTATTGTAAAATATAAAAAAATATGTGTTTTGCATCAAAACTACTATTTGAATACATATTTGAGTTCTCTATAAACTAGAAAAGTTAAAAATGGCATGTCATTTTGAGGTCTTATGCAATAATTATGACCTTCAAAATTTGCTAGAATTTATTTATAGTTAATCTTAGGAGCTGTGAATAATGAACTCCAAAGAACAAATGCTCATTTGTGAAGGCCAATTGTTAACGTCTAGATCCATGTGTATTGGATGATTTTCATGTTTTCACTTCATTTTGGTGGGACAGTTGAGTTTCTTATCATTTTATAAGGTTCAAAAAGGATAAATACATATATTATCAAGGAAAAAATAATCAAGATAAATTAGAGGAATCATTGAAGATAAATACAAAGAAATCCATCCATGAAGGAGGAATATATAGCCAAGATAGTTGAGTTGTGTATGGAACATAATAAAGATAACCAAGTTCAATAGTTTTTCCACTAAATATTATATAGATCATTATGAGTATAAGAGACATATGGTTGGTTTTCCTTATAATCCCAATATTCAAAATATTTAAAACTATAAAGCATAATGGAAATAAGGAAGAATGACTTCCTTTTTATTGTTTTTTATCACGCTGAGTTTCTCTAGGGTATGTTTTTTGGTATCTTTATTTGAGTTTGACATTTTTATTTATTTACTTACCTGTTTACATTGCTTTCAACTAGGATAATACATAAACATTTAATAGAGCTAAAGGATCATCCCTAATGGTTAAATAAATTCACATTTAGTATTTTTCCTCTATGAAATCATGTTAATTATAGTTGTGTATGGATTTTTATCATGTTTAGAGTGTGGATGAATATAATCAATGTATGTAACATGTGAATATTTCATGTGATGCATACTATTTTGAATGTTTTAAATGATAGCCATAATATCTAGAATACATCCTTAAATAACATTTTTATGATTTTTCCTATTAAATATAACATGAAAAAAATAACTTGAATTGAAGGGTACATGATGGTGAAACTTATAAGGTAATATCCACCTAGTTTATAGGTCAATACCTTATGGTATTAATGTCTAAAAATGATCAATATTATACCAATTCCAAATATGTGAACACAAAAAAATAAACTACCATCATAATTACACTCACCAAGATCATGTAATAAAAGTTAATAACTCTTATCTTGAAGACCAAATTATTATGGATACCAATACTACCACAAATACATAATTTTTTTATTTTCCTACTAGTGATGATCATACTCCACCATTAGAGTCTCAACCTAGTACATTTAATCCTTCTAATGGTAGTACTCATTAATCCATTATTACTAATAAATATAAATCATGTCATGGATCCAAACCTAAATAAAAATGGAATTTACTAAATAAAAATAGTTTCATGAAATGTAAATTTCATTATCATAATAACATAACCATATCATCAACGATTCCTCATGTAAAAATTCCAAAACACTAAAGAGTCCCCACCTAGTAAATTTGAATTACCTAATTAACCTTATAAAGACACATCATCTATGGAAGTTCATGCTATTGAAATAATTTCTTAGCCTTCTCCCTCTAAGAATATTTCCATAAATTTTATTGAAGGAGACATGATTAATGATGAATCCTTTTTTGCTCTAATGACCCACTCTTATTTATTAATATTTTGATTAAAAATGCATTAATAAGAAAGGCCATGGTGGATTTAGGATAATTAATTAATTTTATTTATATTTGGTTAATCCCGCACCTTAGTTATTATAAATACGACATTAAGAAACTTTGAGTTAATTGTCATGGATTTTAAAAAACCAATAAAAAATGTTTTGGCTGAATTTGGATTCTTCTTACTATATGACCAAAAATAATATGCACCAAGTTGATGATTTTACATATTAAACTATCTTATAATTTCCTTTTAAGTCATCCATAGACTCATTATTTGAAGGATATTTCATCTTGTTGTATCCATCGAATTAATTTCAACCACAAACTCCATCATTCCAAACATGAAGTTGGTCCGAACCCATATTGTCCCAACATACCCAATATTAAGACACATTATCATATACCTACTAATCCTCATTTAAATATTCCTAATCTCTTTGATTTTTTCAAAATGTATCCTAATCTCAAAGTTACCCTTATATTTTTTATGATGGAAAACCTAATGATTTTAAAACTATTTATAATACCACTTGATTATTGAATTACATAATAGAATGTATTCTTGATTCTCTTATACCACAAGATATTATCATTACTTTAATAAGTGACAATATTAAATTCATCCCCATTAAATTATAATGAATCCTCTTTCACAAAATATGAATTTGTATGCAATGATTTGTGGATATCCAAGTTATTTCAGGATCATCAATATTTGTCTCCTTGGATTTTTTTTAACATGAGAGTGTCCACCAAATACACTCCCAATGGAACTTCTCAACTAGATACTAATTAATGTTACATATATCTATAATAGGATGATTACTATATAGTTTCCCAAGCCTAATCAATGAACTTAGACATAACTCATTATCAAAATAATATTACTAAAATCCGTACTTTTAACTAAGATGTTTGCATAATCCATATTTACTCTTATTAAAATGATGAGAATGACATACAACCTCAAGGATATGTCCTTCTTTCCAACCCTCCATTTGAAAACACTCCATGGGTTGTCTAACAACTTCATGATTTTTACAACTTCTATAATACTATTAGCCAATAGGATACCATTGGTGATATTACTCAACATCCATATTTTATTACAAACTTGATAGATTCCAATCTTTAGTTGATAAATGTCATAACTAAATAACAACATTTGCTAGTATAGTTTCTTTATCATCTCTAATTATAGTTAATGTTACCATCCTAGATAATATAGTTGAAATTGATTCTTCCTTTGCTAATTATGCCCATGATGCTAATATAGTTTAGCCTAGATCTTATATAATAGATTTTATCAATATTATAATATATAGTAAAAATATTTGGTTACTAATAATGATCCCAACATTATCTTGGATGCAAAACCCACTAATGTAAGATTAATAAAATTATAATTTGATAGTCAATGTAATAATATTGTGGAATTTGAAGTCAATTCAAAATATTATGGACCTTTACCTATGCTTCCTAGTGGAAAAACCTATCTTAGAATTAATCCATGTTAGATAGACTCAACTTCCTCTTTAACATTTTAAACATGTTATTTTAAATAAAAGGGACCCTCCCTTCAGTAATTTTTTTTTCTAGTGTCAATACAAAAGTGGATCCTATCTCTAAACTTCCTTCATATTAATATAATTTTTAATATTATAATTCCATGCTTGTCAAATAAACTTAGTTAATTATCTTATATACAACTTTTAATACTAAATTAGTTCTTATCTCTAAGGACATTTGTCTTGAAGAGAAAGAAAATTATTGCTTATTTTCTAATAAATATCATGTAGCCTTTGCATGGTCATATGTAGATATGTCTAACATTAACCTTAACATAATTTTACCTAACATCATGACATATCTAGATGCAAAAATAATGCTCATAAATAGTAAAAGTTTCATCCCAAAGTTTCCACCTTATATGACACATAAGAAAATAGCCACCCCAAAATCTCTCTTATTTAAAAAATTAAATACAAATATTATTATATATTTTTAATTGTAGATTTTATTTTTATTTATGTAAGTTTCAATAATAACTATCAATCATAAAAAAATTATGGTGACCACATTCTAAATCAAAATTAAATTTTAAAATGTGAGTTTCCATTATAAGTCATCAACTTTTTAAAAAAACAACCTTTAATGCATAATAAGAAGTTAAGTTTTTTAATAAAAACAATCTTACATCAAAAGAGAATTATAATAGTGTGTTTATTTTCAAAAAATCCCTTCATTTATAATAATAAGTTACCCATTAAAAATAAATCACCTCCATTTAAAATAGAAAGAGATGATTGTTTTCATTTAAATGTACACCATTAGGTCCTATGACCTATTTTAAATAACACAATGTAAAAACTCATAGGTGTGGGTGACCTATATCAGGAGTGAATCTTAAGAGAGAGTTGGTTCCCTTATTAAACTACAATGCACATGATTTAGGATCAATTTTTTGACCTAAAACCTATTTTGAAAGGGCTTATCTAAGTTACAACTAGGTATATAATCATGAAAATGGAGGGAGAATGAAACTAAAACTTGAGAATAGGTGATGCACCAATTCTAAGGATCTCCTCCACCTACATACAACATAACAATAGAACCTATGAAAGATTTAAGTTTATCCTCCAAAATCTCCAAATTTGACATATCTTTCATAAATGTTTTATATGAAGGTGGTAGCCTATGAGATAATTAGTATGGATAAACAAAGTACCATGAATAAGGTACAATTAGGGAATTTACACAACTAAAACTTACATAAACTAGTTGTAACACAATAAACAACCTGCAAATGCATGCCTTCTTTCATAAAGGTGAGGGGAATTTGACACACCACAAGGGAAAACAAATTTTACCATAAGTGTATATAAAAAAAAAACAAGAATTCACACAAATTAAACACATATTTAAGGTAAAACTAGTATTTTATTAGTCAAAAGGCCTGAAGACAACATTTACAAAACTCCAAATAAGTAGAGTTTTGCCATACCCAGATATAGAATAAGGTGTCTCCAGCCTTATATATAATAAATATGAGATGAAAGATAAGAGAAGAGAATTAATAGACTACATAAATGATAATTTTACATCATAATAAAGCCTATACATAGAATAAACAAGTGGATATGGGATCATTAAGTTCTCCCCAATGCACCAGTTTTGCCATCATGATGGTCTCTCATGGAAGATCATCACAGTAGTAGGATAAGTGACTTTAATTTTTGATATTTTTTAATTGAGAGTGATTGAAAATAATGAATATGCTCCTTTAATAATGTAATATTCAATAAAATCCTACATTAATTACCTTAACTCATCCATCTCTCCATAAATGTATTTAAAATCTTGTTGAATGCTTCACTTGGAAGTAAAAATCCTACACCATTTAGAGTATTGAGGGTTGACTTTCCACGATATACACACCATGGGGGGAGTTACACATTTATATGATTAGTTTTTAGTTTCATCCATACTTCATCATGCTCTTAATATCCACTTACACCATTCATTGTCCTAAAGGGTTAGTAAACAGACATATCCAATGTGCCTATAATGTTTGATGAAGGGTATGCCTAATTATATATTCTCATAAGATATATTCAATTATTTAAGGATATTACATATCATGGAGGTCATGAAACTATTATAATTATCTCACATTCCTACAAATTTTATGAGGACTTATATCCATCACCTATGACATATAACTCTTATCTTGCCTCTACATTCTAGACTTAAGACTTTTCATCATCATGAAACCATCACAAGACTATTGTAGACCTATTCATGGATTTTAGTATCTTGAAAAATTTCCATAATCATCATGAAAAGTTTAAACTTAAATAAATTATTTTAAAATACATCTGACACTTCAATGTTCCTTGGTTGATAAACTTGGTTTTTTCCTAAAGACTTGTTTATGGGTTTCAAGATCATAAAACCTTGTTAGTTGTATGTGGACTACTAGATTCTTAGAGTAAGAGCTTGAAAAAATTTCCAAAACATAATATCACAATTAAATCATAAAAAATATGTTTTATACCTATATACCTCCTACCTAAAGTCCCCCATGACATGGAAACCTTTAAAACTCCTCTACATGTCTAGTAGGTGTCCATAAAACCATATAAACTTATTTGTCCTTCCTGTAATTTGTGTAAAAGCTATAAGAATCATGGAAACATTAATCTCTATATTAGTGTATTCATTAAATTATTTTGTGTTATATATTATCAACATATTTTCATGTTCCTTGAAGATGTTGATAATTTTTCCTATATTCATAAAACCTAGATCCTTATATAGGTTTTCACTAGACTCTGCTAAAAACTAGGAAACCTTAATTTATCACCATATCTCTCAAGATAACTTTGAAAATAAATTCATTATACCCTATAAATTATATTTAATCTAATACCTCCAGACCTCACATAGACATTGAGAATAAATTTATTCTCCTTAAGATATAAATGAACTCTGTAGACTATGCATTAGTAGCTTGAAATCTGTGAAAAATGCTTAGAAGGAGAATAAGTTTTGCTTTAGGTTTTGAAGATATGTAGGTTTTAAAAAAAAATTATATAAAACCTTAAACTAATTTGATCTTGATATCAAGGTCTTAGGTCAATTAATATTTTTATACTCTCATTTATGATTTTACAATATCAAGAAACTAAAAGCTTTACTACAGGCCTACAGGGTCTATCACTAAGCTTGAGGGCCATTTGACATAACTCAATCCTATTTAACTATTTACAATCACATTATTATATATTTAAAAAAAATTAACAACTTTTTCCCACTTTAAATCATTCTCCCATGCCTTTAAACTTGTTTTCTAGATACACATCCATAGTTTAGGGTTTCACTATGTTTTGAGAGCTTGTTTGTAGGGTTTAGATGGATCTACATACTTTTGACATAATTAAAATGTTTTATATTTTTTTAATATGACTTTAAAAATTATTCACATCCCTCAACATTAATTATTTACCATGCATCAAGACAATGATAAAAAGATAGGATCGGTTTATTGTGAAGACCTGGCTATAACTAGTTTTATGCCTTCTTAATCATTGTTCATAGCCATTTTTCCTTTATTTATATTATAAAAACTTGTAAATTATAATAAGATACATATTTTATCTCTTTTATCCATTTTTATAACCCATGAAACATGGGATAAAATATGTTACATCATTTAATTTTGTTTGCAGGCTATTTTTGACTAGTTGTAGCTTGTTTTAGGGTTTTTCCACGGATTATTCACCTTGTTTGCTCCTCTAAAAGTATATAGAAGCTCATATGAGATATTTTTGTCCTTATAAACATTTTTATATTTCCTTATACCATCATTAATTTCCTTAATCATGAATTCAAGACCTAAAACTATTGATTTTAACACGAGTAAAACTTTTAGACCTGCATCTCCATACCTAGCTTCAAGAAAGTTGTGAAGACATGATGGATCCTCCCATTTTAAACATTATCCATCACTACCTAATGATTTATATTTTATCATGGTTTTTTATAAGTAATTATAAACCTCCAACATACCTATTTCCTAGCCTTATCTATACTCAAACCCTTATATTATGCTCAAAATCTGGTTTAAGGTCTTGGTATGATATTTTTAATACTTAAGAGGAAGATAAACCTAAAAAAAACTCATTAAATTGATAATAGAGACACTTAATTTATTTTCCTTAATTTTAGGACTATAATGATCTATATAGAGACAAATGAAAGGTGAAACCTAATCAAACACAAACTCTTAGACAAGGTGTATGAGATTCTAAGGCATTGTGGAAGAGTTTAAAATTTTTGGATGACTAATGAGACATATTTTAAATGTATAACCCATTTGAATGACTTAATTAATTAATTTTTAGATATTTTTAACTCAATTTTCTTAATAAAATGCACATCTTTATTCCTCTAACCCTCAAATAGTTATCTTATAAGGCTAAAATGGCTTTTATGACCTTCGGATGCCAAATGAAACTATTTGAAGAGACAATATCTTAATAAAATAGTGATATAACTCTTTAACATACCTATTTATGGAATAAAATATTAATCTTTAAGGTTTTTATGAATTTATATTCAATTGATTTTAGTAATCCATAAACTTGTCCCAAGCATGTCATGTGTTAAGAGACCAATGGTGACTAGAATAGTCAACATTTTGGAAACTTCTAAGGTTTGTTTGCCTACCTAAATAGCTATAATAGTTTCCTTAAGGTTCCATTAGGAATTGAGTCATATAAGCTTCTATAAAAATCAATTTTAAAGGTAAAGCCATGGCTTCAACATTCTAGACCATCCTTGGAAGAGCTAAAAATTTCCTCAAAACACATAATAAATGAGCAAAGAGTAATAAAAACTGTGCAACATAACTTAGAGGAAATAAAAAAAATACTCTACCTAGAAACAATGAGACAAATCACTTGGATAAAAGAAAATAACTAAACTAATATTTACGTCTTTGAAAATGACCCACTCAACCTAGATCAAAATAAAACCCCATGTATTTTTTTTACTCCAAGTAAGTATATCATCATGTGGTTGACAAGGGTAAGTGAAATTTGGTTTTGTATATTGACTACTTTACATGTCAAATCTTGATAATGGATCTTTGGAAATGACTATTATCTTATTTTCTCCCACTTTAATCATCAATTTTACTTACTTTCTCTCTAATTGCTCATTTCATCAAGAATGATTTCTATATTGATAAAAATCTTTGGTAACTCATTATAATTCAATTTCATAGTCTAATAATCATATATACCTTGAAAATTTGACTGATATTGGAAAGAAAAAAAGTATCCTCTTGAAATAACTATGTAATTTTGGAATCATCATCAAGACTAGGACAACTTACTTATTTGCTTGCTATAATTTATATTACCTTCAATTTGAGAAGTTGACATTGGTATTTTAGTGTATATTTTGAATTTTTAAATTTAAGGATGACTAATACAATTCCATTGTTATCCTCATGTTGCTCATTAGTTTCCATTATCTCAATAAAAGCTTCAAATTATTCAATAAGATCAGAATACTCATACCATTTTTGATAGGGATCTCCTTGAGGCTCTAGAATACTAGGTATAACTATGGTCTTGGGGATGTCAAACTGATCTTCACTTTTTTCAACCCCATTCATGTCTTTTTCTTGCTTGGTGATAGTGTCAAATTATTTAATGAGATAAAAATAATGCTACCACACTTCATCAATATTTTATTTTGGCTTCATGGGAATTGGTATAAAGGTTCCTTCTTCATGCATATAATAAGAGATTAAACTTACATCTTCCATAAATTTATATGGGTTAAATTCATAAAAACCTTTTTCCCAACCATCAAAGGAACAATCAAGATCTTCTTATACTCATGTAGTGGTTTCATGATGACTAGAATTTTATTCATGTAATATTTAAGTGCCTAAACCAATTTATTCAATGAGATTATAGAGTTCATATTCATGATTTTTGATTCCCTGTTCATGAAGTAAAATATGAAATATGCCTTCATTAAGTGTGGTTGGTTCATGGTCTATGACATACTATTTTGGATCAATAATTATGTAATTAACATTATAAATATTGGGCATATATGGCTTGATGTGATATTTGGCAATTGGTTCAAACTAGATAGTGACTCTTGTGACATACCTTTTCCTAAAAAATATGTGAGACATATTTTATAATAATTATCCCCTAATATTAGTTGTGAAGTCTTTGGATAGGCATACTACAAAATAAGGTGTGAGATCTATAATGAAAACATCTTGAGGTATTAAGAAATCATGATAAGTATGCAAAGTAAAAATAAATTTCTTAATCACATCAATTGTCTTGGTGTAGGTACCATCTAAATTCAATATTCATTTAGTGTTTGGTTCATACTTCAAGCTTAGTTTATCAAAAACTTGATTAGGAATAATCAAACTACTTGAACCAAAGTTAATCATATAGTTACCAACCAAAGATATGATTAGAGAAAGGTAGAAAGGAGGAGGTTTATAATTCATACTTATATGTTCTCCCTTAGTATGATATCAATTATAAGGACTGATTTTACTTCCCTTGCTAGTCTATCTAAAATATGGAGGTTAAACAATGCTTATTGAAAGAAATCCTTTGGTCCTAGAATGGATAATTGTTAAAAGTAGCTATTGAGAGGGGGGTGAATTAGTATACAACAATGCACATTCACTTTTTAAACCATTCCATCATTCATCAACTTGATCTAGAAACATAAATATGAAAGCACATACATACAAAGCATGAACAATAGAATACATCTCATCAACAAAACATCTACGTGGGAAATCCTCTTGGTGGATAAAACCCACTAAAACTTGCAAGATGGATTAGAGTCCTATAATTAAAATATCCAATTTAGACCAATTACAAATGACCAAGGAACTACCATCACTTATTTTAGTGAGATTTTAATCCCATAAGGAGATACTACACCTATATAGCTAAGTTGACATAAAAACTAGACCTTTATCAAGTTTCACATTCTAAGGAAGCTATAACCCCCTTAGATTCCAAGCTACCACAATGCCACCTATGAAGACATCCACATTTGTATTTATGTCTACAACACTTGATGATGGACCTTTACTTATCACTCTTCACCTTCATTCACACTCAATCTTCAAATCTATAATATCACTATTATGACATCAAAAATATATGACTTATAGGTCATACACACCATCATCAACCTTCTCTACCCTCTAACTAATTTAATGGGAACCCACCTTTTCCTTCACTTCACAACACTATAGTCTCTCAAATAACCTCTTTAGCATACTCACTCATTCTTCATTTTCTAGGATTATTGGATCTAATGACCTATGCGATCACCTTTAGCACCTTAATTAGACATTCATGTATAATAATATTCACTCTATTATATTCCTCACTAAACTATAAATTTTATTTTAAATTTTAACACTTTCATTTGGATCCACACCCACATAACAAGAATAAATAGGCCTTGTACTTATACCATGCTCTTGGTATAGCCCATCTTGGTCAACCAAGATGATTACCACACTTGTTCCACATTTTAAATAAGTATTCATACACATTACATGTAATAAATTCATAATCCAAGGGTTGGAAAATGCCTCATTAGTCCCAAACCACTATTAGGTCTTGTTGAGACCTAAATCCGTTAGACCTTCATACTCACATGTTACATGTGAGACCATTTCGACCACATTCATCCTTTACCAATACTTTGAACATATAAAAAATGTATTTAATATCCCCTTTCTTAATCCCACAAGTTTCCATTCCATATGGAATACCAACTCCATACTTGGACCTACTAATTAGGTCTCCTCGCTCTTCAGGTCTTCATACAAAGAAAACATAATATCAAAATTCTAGACCAACTACTCAAATATTTAATAGATACATATGGTTTAATTACATGGGAAAACCCTTCATAACCTAAAATATTCCTTCATGTGATTTAAAAACATCAACACATATTTTAAGCACTCAAAACAACATACATAAAATGACCACTCAGACTGGTCATATACAGTCAAAATTCAATCAAAATATTTTTGGAATCTCTATATTTGATCAAGGGAATATGATGAAAAAAGTGAATTTTAATAATACTTAAAGACTTATATAAAATTTACATGCTCGTTTTCTTCTTCATCTCTACTCAAAACATCTTCAACTTACCTTTGTAAGATGGTTACTCAAATTGCCAGTGCATTCAACAAACATAATCAACTTGTATGCCTTTTTTATACTGAATATAAGTGGTCAAACCTTAATTGTGAAAAAATAGCATCTTCATGTAGTATAAAACACTATATAATATATAATTCATCATGATATATCAAAACAACATCTACATAAGCTCAAATATCATTCAGAAGTCATTTATAGACCAAAGTCAAACACATAGTCAACTTTGGACCTTCATAAATATGTTTGTACACACTTTTATATATTTAAATCTATATTTATAGATGCACATTAGATACCTATACAAGTTCTATTTTTAAACCATGATTAAATTTTACATAGATCAAAAGATATAAATATAATATAGAGCACTACTTTTTCCTTATTAAATTCAAATATTCAAAAGCAAACAGTCACAGTGAAACCTCAAACACTATGATTGTAACTCATCTCTTCACTACTCAGATTAAACATTGACCATTGATCTTCTCTAACTTTAATGCATAATACACTAATTCCCAAATTTTAACCCTCAAATAGTTGATCTCATCTCATGCAATATAACTACTTTGACCTCATGTGCTCTATCAATCTCTTTGATATTGTCTTATATTTAACTATGGTAGATAACTATCACTTTAACCTCTTGACTTTAATATACACCATTTATCTCTATATGTATGATCACCCACTCACCATTGAAGAAGTTTGATCTTTATCTCTACTCAATGTTAAACATTAAACACTTACCACCATCTCTCTACTTCTTGACTTCTTGGAGTAATACACTCCATCCATGATCCTTTAACTTTAACTTTTTAAAAAATTACTATGGAAACCTTTTAAATATATCTATAAGGTCAACTTTACACCTCCATATCTTTTGATTTCACTCAAGTGCATGTTATAAAAATTATACCATATGATCTCCTCACATAGGATAATTCAATCATGTGTCAAACTACTCCTGAAACCTTCGCATGTGTGAGATATAAATTCATTAATATACTCACTCAAATTTCTTCTACCATAGAGCCAACTATGTCAAAAACTACTTGGAAGTCCAACTTTTCTCATGTATATCTTTTAATGTGCTTTAGTGCATGATGTAAAATTTATCATAAATCAACTAGGCATAAAATTAAACATACCCATATGATCAACTTCTCCTAAAATTTCCACACATGTGAGACATTTCATCACCAAAATACTTACTGAACTCTTTCTTTCCTCATGCAAAATTGGCTAAAAATGGGAAAACACTGTCAAATTAACTGGGAACCCAACATTACACTTGCATATATTTTAACATGCTTCAGTGCATGATATGAAATTTAACACATAATATATAGGTAAAATGTGATCAAAAACATATGACCAAGTCCCCTTGACTCATCCACATGTGGCAATGGTGACATCATGCAATTACCTACTAAGATTTTCTACCATTAGGCCCAAAATGTCTAGATGAGAACAATGATGAATCAAGTGAATTTCACTCATGCACACAAGATATCCAATCATACATAACCATTTATAGGACCCATTTCACATGATAAATTCTTTAGAATCATCCTTAAACATCTCAACACATGCCAAAATTGAAGATCAACCAAACATCTTTCAAGCATACTAGTACAAACACATTAAACACTTTATCATTGTCACATATACTATCAAGGATCTTTATCCACTCACCTGGACACCTCCATGACATGAAAATTACATTATTTATAGATATACAACAATATAACCCTCTTTTATTCATGGCAACACCCATTAGTATAACCATATATAACTCATCTTCCTTCTCTCTCTTCAAGCACTCTCATAATGGTAACTTTTTCCCCCTTTGACAAAATGACAAAGTGGACATAAACTAATTTTGAGGACCTAAAAATACTAGCAATAGGAGAGGACCATCTTGTAAATATGATACAAACTCCCTTTTACCTTGATACAACCTCTTCTTTCCTTGACAAACTTCTTTTTGCTCCATACTAACACTCTCTTCAACTAAGGACTCTAGTAAATGAAGAAAGAACACATAAAGTACTAAAATATGATTGAACACACCAAGAAACATCTAATAGGGACTCCCCATAATATCTAAAATCCATTTCATCTCTTTATTATCTTCATATCTCCACACACCATGAAGAACCACCATACATACTAGCCTTCTCTCTCAAGCTACCACAAGGACCACCAAGAAAACTTCATGCCACTCACTAAATAGGAAAAATGAAATAAGAAAACTTAATAACTCACCTTGAAATAATCATGCATTTCTCTTTTGGATAATTTGATCAAAAAGGCACTCTTTTTCACACTAGGCATGTCTAGCCTCTGTGTAACCCTACCTGGAACTTACAGAGCCCACAACTTTTAGTAGACACATCTTCAGGACCTAAAACATCATATCTAGATTAATCTCATGTTTCCCTCAATCACACCAATTTCCATCACCTATCACATCCTATATAGCATACTTCCTTGAAAAACCAATTTACTAATTAGGCCTCCATCTTGATAAAAATATGAATAACTTGAAATCCATAAACCTTCAAATATCTGTGAACATTGATTTGACAACCCATTTATCCCATTCAACCTATTAATAAGCTTCAAAACTTAATTCACAAGGAAAACCTCTTTTCTAGCATAGCCCAAAACCCTAGAAGCTTAAAACAAAGAAGGTCAACATACCTCTTTCTGGTCAATGCACACCTCTAAAACATCTTGCACACCTAGAGACACCCACAAAATGATTCTAGTCTAAGATTTGAGCCTTTACATCTTTTGGAGTCTTGACTTCCTATAACCCATTTTAGGCATACTTATCGTTAAGCCAAAAACTAAGAAAATTAAGAGTACTCAAATATATTCAATTTGTTTTCAACATACCTTTAGACCATAAAAATAGCTACATCACATCAAAAAGAAGTGAACATACCTTTATTATCACCAAAATATACTTGATATTACATCAAACTCATTATTCCATCTTGAAGCACCCATTATAGCCCATTATAACTCCTCAAATCTCTAAAAAATGCTCATGATCGTGTTGCTCCCCCTAACTTCATGCTTCACCTAGAACATGACATCTTCAACAAGTATTTACAGACTATCCAATCATAGTTAATACTCATATCGAGAAACCTCATTTTAGAATGTTGTGAACCTCCATGACATACACAATTATTTAACAACCATTTAATGGGATTAGAAAGATCTTGAACATAAGTCTATAAGAAAGGCCTTCAATTTATAGGCCCACCTCACATCTACCATAAGTTTATATGAAGATAGATAATTTAAAATCATGTTTATAGTAGAGCTTCCAAACCATGATCAAGAAGCTAATTCATTCTCAATATAGGACCATTAAGAATATTCACAATCTATTTTTTCAACAAAATATATATAAAAAGAATGCACAAACATACCTTTTTTTCATACCATCTCATCAAACAATATGTGACAACCACCAATCTTCCTTTGATTGACAAGTGTCTCTTTGAAGCCTAGATAGAGACATCCCTTTTACATAGTGAGATTAAAAGTCCCAAAACTTAGGAGACTTTCATATCTCCATATATTTCTCTAACTTGTAGTCCTACCTCATCATCCAATTGATTTTGAATGGATGCTTGACTTCAATTTTTGCTTCAAATTTATCAATAAATGATGAAAGCATAAAATCTTGACTTTCCCTCATTTTTAATCCTTTTTCCAACTTGGAAAACAATCCATCAAGACTCTTGGACTCAAACAAGTTAGACTCCTTAGTATTTACTACCTTTAGTCTCCATACTAATGTTTGACTCTTCTTGTATTCTACAACCATCTTAATTTATCCTTGAGCTTATCCTAATTTGTAACATAGGCTTCTAGAGCAACTTTCTTATCAACCTTATGACTAGACTAATTGGAAATGATTTTCTTTAGTTTCCATACCTAAGTTTGTACTTTCTCAAAATTTCTAAGAGATATATATCATTTTCCATACCTTGAATACTTCTTAACACCATTTAGACAAAATCTATAAATATATCTAGTCTTTATGACAATTGAAACAAATAACATCATTCTTACCTTTTGACACATTTGAAATGTTATCAATCTTTGGCCAAAACTCCTTCTATGATAACTTCATGAATACCCATACTTGACTGACTTCATTATATAGTCCTTATATCTATGACCATACTTATTACATGTATAACAATGACCATGAAGTAGACTAGCATACCTTGAAGCATTTGGTTGTCTAATAGACATTTTTGTATTGCTTTCAAAGATTGCATTCTCCTTGACATACTCAGGCTTCTCATGTTCCTTTCTTAGTTTTTTAACCTAATATATGAGCTATTCATGCTCATTATTTAACAAATTTATCTCAATTCTCATCTCATCAAGCTCACCTTGCTTTGAAATATTTGCTTCTTCTAACTGAGTCTTAAGATTTTTGCATTCTTATTCTCTTGTGTTTAGATTTGCATTATCTTCCCATAACTAATCCTTGATATTGTTAATCTATTTTTCATCTTCTTTGACTTGTTCTAATTCTTTTTGTTCCTTTTCAATCTTTTCAATATTTATAATGATTTTTTCATGCTCATCTTATAGGGAAACAAGATCAATCTTCATTTGAACATATTCATCTCCTTTATCTCTCATGCTTGAACATGCATCCTCTAATTGAATGCCAATATCTTGGATAGTCTCCTTATCCATATTAACTTATTTGACTAAGTCATTCATTCTACATGCTTTATATTTAATATGACTAATTTCTTCTTCAATAATTTTGACCATTGATCTCAACTCAAGATTTTCTGTCTTCAGCTACTTAGACATCTTGTGTTGCTTAGGATCTCCTTCAAGATGTTAATCTTCCTCTAAGGGACCTACTATGATATGAATTATTGAAATTCACTAATAAGGGGGGGTTAATTAGTATATAACAATGCACATTCATATTCAAAACATTTATATCATTTACCAACTTGATATAACAACATAAACCTGAAAGAACATACATCCAAAGAATGAACAAGAGCATACATCACATCAACATAAAATCTATATGAGAAACCCTCTTGGGGGATAAAACACACTAAACCCTTCGAGATGGACTATAATCTTATAATGACAAGATCTAATTTAGACCAACTAAAACCAATCAAGGAACTACCATCCCTTATTTTAGTGAGACTACAATCCCATAAGGATTTACTATATCTGTCTAGCTAAGCTTCCAAAACAACTAGAAATTTTTCAAGTTTAAAATTACAATGAGGTTTTAACCCCCATAGATGTTGAGCTTCCATAATAACACCTATGAACACATCCACCTTTGGACTGATGTCTAAGACACTTGATGATGGACTTCTACTTATCACTCTTCACCTTTGCTCACACTCAATCTTCAAATCTACAAGAGAACTATTATGACATCATAAATATGACCTAAAAGTCATACACACCATCATAAACTTGATTAAACTCATCAAATGGGCACCCACCCTTTCCTTTACTTCACAACACTATACTCTCTCAAACAACCTCTTGAGAATACTCACTCATTTTTGCTTTTTTAGGCTTATTAGGTCTAATAACCTATGTGATCACCTTCAACACCTTACTTAGAAAATAATGTATAATACTTTTTTTTTTCTTTATTGGTCCTCAATTACCTATACCTTCTCTTTCAAATTTTATCTCCTTCACTTGGCTCCACACCCACACAACTAGAATAAACAGGCCAAATAGACCTTGTACTTATACCATGCTCTTGGTATAACCCATCTTGGTTGGAAAAGATACTTACCATAATTGTTCCACATTTTAAATAGGTATTCATAAACTTTACATGTAAAAACCACATACTTCATAACTTGGACAATTCCTCATTACTCCCAAACAACCATTAGGTCTCGATGAGACCTAAAACTATTAGGACTTCATACTCACATGCTACATGTGATACTACTTGCACCACCTTCATATTTTAACAATGATTCAAACATATCTAAAATATCCCTTCTCTTACTCACATAATTTTTTCAAGCCATATATAACACCAAATCCATACTTGGACCTACCAATTAGGTATCCTCACTCTTTAGGTCTTCATACACCAAAAACATAGTCTCAAAATTCTAGAAAAAATACTCAAATATTTCACATATCCATATGAATATATCACATGGGTGAACCTTTTAGGACCTTAGATATACCTCCATGTAATTTTGACACATCAACACATGTTCTAAGCACTCAAAACAACATACCCAAAATGACCACTTAGACTAGGCATATATAGTTAGAATTCAGTCATGTTATTTTGACTCTACATATCTGATCAAGGGTATATAATGAAAAAAAATGAATTATGATAAGCCTTAGAGTCTTATATAACATTTACATTATCATTTACTTCTTCAACTCTACTCATAACATCTTCAACTTACCTCTACAAGATGGTTACTCAAACTACAAGTGCATTCAACAAACATAATCAACTTCTATGTCTTTGTTTATATTGCATACAATTGGTAAAACATTCATAATGTACATAGAGCATCCTAATGTATTCTAAAACACTGTTCAATTTCTAATAAATCATTAGATATCAAAATAACATATACATAAGCTTAATTATCATTCCTGGGTCACTTGTAGAACATAATCAAACACATAATCAACTTTAGACCATATTAACTATGTTGTTACACATTTTTATATATTTAAATATACATTTTTATATTCACCTTGGAATCCCCTACAGGTTTTATTTTTACACCATGATCAAATTATGCATATATCAAAAGATATAGCCAAAATACAAAGCACTAGTTTTCCTTTGCAAATTCAAATATTCAAAAGCAAATGGTCACAATTAAACCTAGATCACTATGCTCACATCTAATTTCCTCAGTGATTGTATTAAACACACATCATAAATATTCTCTAAACTTTAATGCATAGTGCACCAATGCAAAAAATTTAAACCTCAAACATTTGATCTCATCTCGTGTAATCTAACAACTTTGATTTCATTTACTCCATTGATATCTTCAATAATTTCATATATTTAACTATGATAGATAGCTATCACTTTGACCTCTTTAATTTAATACTCACCATTTATATCCATTTATATGATCACCCACTCACCATTGATCCTTAAACGAATCTTGATCTATATCTCTACTCAATGTTAAACATTGAACACTTAACACCATCTCATTACTTCCTAAATTTTTGGAGAAATGTTCTCCATTTACATTTCTCAAACTTTAACTTGTGCAAAAAATACTAAGTATGGTAACCTTTTCAATCTATCTATAAGGTCCATTTTTCACATCCATATCTTTTTCTTTGCTCAACACATGTTCTAAAAATTAGACCATATGATCTCCTCACACAGGAGAATCCAGCCACGTGTCAAAATTCTCATAAAACCTTTGCATGTGTGTTATATAAATTCATTTATCTACTCACTCAAATTTATTCTACAAAAAATCCAACTATGTCAAGAATAACCTAGAAGGTCAACTTTGCACATGCATATATTTTGATGTGATTCAACACATGATCTAAAATTTAGTGTAAATCAACTAGGCATAAAATTAAACAAACCCATATGATCAAATTATTCTAAAATTTCCACACATGTGAGATATTTCATAACCAAACTACTTACTCAACTGTTTCTTGCCTCATGCAAATTTAGTGAAGTATGAGAAAACATTGTCAAATTTCCTAGGATCCCAACTTTGTACTTGCATATCTTTTGATGTGAATTGGAACATGATCTAAAATTTAGCACATAATATCTATGCATAAATTTTATCACAACCATATGACCAAATCACCTTGACTCATTCACATGTGGAAATGGTGGTATCATCAAACTACCTATTTATATTTTCTACCATTGGACCTAAAATGTCTAGATGAGAACAATGATGAACTAGGTAAATTACACTCATGCACACAAGCTCTCCAATCATCCTTGAACACTAATATAACCCCTTTCACATGATCAATAATTAATACTCATCCCTAAACATATCAAACCATTCCAAAATTTAATATCAACCAAGCATCTTTCAAGCATACTAGGACAAGCACATTACACACTTTGTCATTATCACATAAATTATCAAGGATCTTCATCCAATCACCTAGACACCTCTATAACATCACCATGATATCATTGACAACTATCTAACAACAATGTCTCCCACATAGATATTTTAACATTTATCTTCTTAGTTTTCCTTATTATATTGAATGGAACACCACCTAGCCTTTGGTTATACCTTAGGATAAAAAATACTCTCTCTAATTTGAGTGGATTGAACCCAATTCTTACACTATAAATAAATTCTTATGGAATTTATTTTCTATGGATCATGAGCTTCTAGATATGAAACAAACATTACAACCTCTTGGAGTAATCAAGATGTTGATACATGAGATCTAACATCTGATTGTCTACTTTCACTAGGCCTTTTTCCTTGACCTTGTGTTGGATAATATTTGAGTAATTCCTTTGATTGGAGTTTTATTTTGATTCATGGCATAACAATCACCCTCTTGCCAATTTACTAGAGTGGATTCACCTTGTACTTGAAATTATTCATACCCTCCTTAGAATTGTGGATCTAGTTCACTTATCTACCCTTGAGAAGATGACATACTTTGGACCATCAAAACCTAGTTTAGCACTCCATTTGTATATGTAGTATGATTATGATCCTGCTTATAAGGATAAAACCATTCATAACCATGAACCAAGTTGTTTTTCATGGGTATAATGGCTATTTGAGTGATGGAAGAATTGGGATTTCAACTATTGTAGGGCCTAACATGTGCTATTTGGCATTGATATTGTGTATTTATTTGATAATACTCCCTAAGAGAATGATAAGAATAGTTATAATGATGATATGGTCTAATATGTTTAAATTGATACCTTTTTTGGGCCACCAACTAATTTCTATAGTTTTGAAGTAATGTTTTCACTTCATGTAGCTCATTAGGAGGGGTAACAAGCTAACCTAATTATATTTTTTCTACTAGAATAGGTACCAAAGTGGGTTGTGATGATGGAGGTTCAATAAATAATGGAATAAGAATCACAAGGTAAATATTCCCTACTTGAATCAAGATATTCTCAACCCTTATGGAAATATCATATGTAATTTATAGAATTGTACCTCCCACGGACTATATCATGACAATGATATCATTATTTAGGGACCTAAAGTAGTATAATTATGTATTTGGATTAGGTTTCACCATGGTTGGAATTATATCCCACATCTTCTCAAACCTAAATTTTAAGTCCACCATGTATTCATGAGGATCTCTCTTAATGGTTGTAAGTTTTTCTATGAGAGAAAGGTGGTCACTTTTATCTTCAAAATGTTGACAAATTCTCTCTCCCAACTAATCTTAGTTATGGATTGAACTAGGTTGAATCCATATATACTATTAAAGTTACCTCATTTTCAATTAATTAGAGACAAATCTCACTACCACATTATCCTAAGTGATGTTTTGGACTACAAAAATGTTAACAACGTCTTGGATATGCTTTATAAGAGTAGTAACATCTTCACTAGTGAAATATGGAATGCTCTTAAGATCTAATATTGGGATATCATCATATTGTTGAAGAGATAATGGACAACCTCCATTAAAATCTATAAATAGTTTATTCTTTTGAGCATCCATATGAAAATTTGGACTTAATATCCCTCTTGATCTAAGAAATATACCAAATGTAGGTGTTGATTAGTCGCTTAGAGAAGTTTGCCTATAACTTATAACACTTCTTTTATTAGACCTTGGAATTTTTTAAATTCTTCTAGGAGTAATTGATAACTCAATAAACTCAAAATAATTACCTCTTGATGAAGCTCTTGTCTCATTTGGCATGAAAGTGTGGAGATGCTATGAAACCAAAAAAGGATGGAGTCACTAGGTACTTCTAAAGTGTCTTTAATTCTACAACTTGATAATATTAACACCAAATCATCAGTTTAATTATTCTAAATTTATGGAATTAGTCCCATTAGGCATGTCATAAACTATTGCCACATTTAAATGTGCACTGTTAGGTCCTAAGAGCTATTTCAATAGAAATAATTGAAACACTCCTAGGTTTGGGTGACCTATATCATGAGTGAATCTCTAGAGAGGGGTTGGTTCCTATCCTATCTTAAAATGCAACTAATTTAGGATCAAATTATAGACCGATAACCTATTATAAAAAGGCATATCTAAGCTACAACTAGGTCCATCATCATGAAAATTGAGGGATAAATAACCATAAATTAGATATAGGTGATGCATCAAGTCCATGTATTTCATCCACCTACATAAAATACCATAATAAAACATATGAAAAACTAGAATTTCTCATACATAATTTCCAAATTTGACATCTCTTGCATAAATGTTTTGAAGGAAGGTGGTAGCCTATGAAAGAACTAGTAGTGATGACCCAAGGACATTACAATGGGTATAATTTGGGATTTTTCAATAGTAACACTTACATAAAATAGTTGTAACACAACATACAACCTACAAAAGCATGGTTTCTTTCACAAATTTGAGGGGAATTAGACACAACATAAGGGAAAATAATTTTTACCACTATTGTAGATTAACAAAACATAAGAACTCACATAAGTAAAAGAATAAATAAGGTAAAAATAGACTTTTGTTAGTCTAAAATATTTAATCCAACATTTACAAGACTTTAAAGAAGTAGAGTTTTGTCATACCTAGTACAAGGATACAAAATAAAGCATTTTCAGCCCTATTTATAAGAAATATGAGTTGAAAGAGAAAATATGAGCTCTAATACACTAGAAAAATGTGAATTTTACATCATAATTCAGCCTATATAGATAATAAATAATTGGATATGAGTTATTTATGTCCTTCATTATGCACTAGGCCTCCCATCATGATAGTCTCTCATCGAAGATGGATATAGTAGTGGGAGAGGAGACTTTTTTGTTTTTATTTTTGTCATTAGGAGTGACTTAACCTGATGGATATGATCCTTAAATGATGATATATTTTATGAACTCCTAAATTATTTTCCTTAACTCACCCATGCGACCACACATTCTTGTCAAAGCTTGTTGAATTGTAGACTTAAAAGTAGACCTCTTACACCATTAAGGGCCTTAAGGGTTGATTTTCCATGATTTCCACTCCATTCAGGGAGTTATACATTTATAGGATTAGTCTTTAGTTTCTTCCATACTTTATCATGATCTTAAGAATCACTTAAACCATTCATTTCTATAAATGGCTAGTCAATAGATGTATCCAATGTGTCTTTCATGCTTGATGAAGGGTGTGCCTCATTATATTTGCTAATAAGAGATCTTAAATAATATAAGGGGATTGGATCTCATTTAGGTCATGAAACATATTATAGTGACCCCATTAGCTTAAAAATTTTAGGTGGCATTATATCCTTCTCCTAATACCTACAACTCTTATCTTACCTCTAAATTCTAGACCTATGACTTTGTATCATCATGGAAAATCACAAGACTGATGCTGACCTATTTAAATATTATATAATCTTGACTCATTTCCATAATCATAATGAAAATGTTAAAAATACAAAAACAATTTAAAAGACTCCTAAATTTTAAAGGCTTCTTTGTTGATAAACTTGTTTTTTACATGCAGACATGCTTATGGGTTTTAGGCTCATGAAACCTTATTAGTTGTATGTGGCATGTTAACCCCTTATAAAAAGAACTTGAAAACATTTCCAAAACATAATATCATCATGATAGCATAAAAAACATGTATCATACATATAAACCTCTTATTTGATGTCCACCATGACATGAAAACCTTGAAAACTCTGTTGTAGGTCTATTAGGTATCATTGAGAGTATAAAACCTTATCTTTCATGACTAAAATTTTTGTGAAGGCACTAAAAATCATGGAAAAATTATTATCCTTATTATGACCTTCATGAAAGTCTTGTGTGTTATAGACTATGAACATATTTGTAGGTTTATTAAAGAGGTTTAGAAGTTTTCCTATCTTTGTTAACCCTGGATCCTTGTGTAGGTTCTCACAAGACCCTACTAAAAGATTGGAAACCTTAATTTATCATCACATATCTCAAGATAAATTTTAAACTCACTTAATTCTACCATATACATTCCATTGAATTATAGACCTACAAAACTCACATAGTCTTTGAGAAGGATTTGAATCTACTTAAGATATAAGATAAATCTATAGACTATACATTAGGATCTTGAAATCTATGAAATAAGTTTATAAGGAGAATAAGCTTTGATTTAGATTTTACATACCTAAACACCTTGAAAACATGTTATATAAACCCTTTTAGTCATTTGAACTTGATATCAATTTTTGAGGTCATGTAATCTTGTTATACTAATGTTTATGCTTTTACAACATCAAGAAACTCAAAACTTTCTTACAGGGATACAAGTCCTATCACCAAGCTTAAGGACCATTTTAAGTAACTCAGACCTCTTTCAATCTTACTAATCACCTTATTAGGTATTATAATTTTTTTTTAATAAATTTTTGCCATTTTAACTAATGTTGTTATGCCTTCAAACTCATTTTCAAGATACACATTTATAGTTTATGATTTCACTATGTTTTGAGACCTAGTTTATAGGGTTTAGATAGATCTATGTGATCTTTACCTCTTCAACAAGTTTTATCTTATTTTTAATATTACTTGAAAACTTATTCACCTCCCTCAATGTTCATTACTTACCATTCATAAAGAGAACAATAGAAATATATGTTTGGTTTGTTATGAGGACCTCGCTGTAACTAATTTTATGCTTCTTAATGATTGTTCATAGCTCTTTTGCCTATATTTATACTCTAAAAATTTTGTATATGACACCAAAATAAATCATTGATCTCTTCAAACCACTTTTATTACCCATAAAACAAAATATAAAATATGGCACACCCTTTTAGTTTTCTTGTAGGTTGTTTTTTTCTTCTTTTAGCTTGTTTTAGGGTTGTTTCATGGACTATTCACCTTGTTTTCTCCTTTGAAAGTCTATATAATCTCATATGATATATTGTTGTCCTTATAAATATTTGTTTCTCAACTTACACCATTATTAATATCCTTAAAAATGATTATAAACTTGGAACTATTCCTTTTGGCACGAGTAAAACTTGTTGACCTATATCTCCAAAGCTTGCTTAAAGAAAGTTATGAAGACATGATGGATCCTCCCATTTGAAACCATATCCATCTCTATCCCATGATTTCTCTTTTAAAATGTATCTATATTCATCTCTACAAACCTATAACATATCTATTTTCTATCCTTTTCTATACTCACACCTTGACATTTTACCCATAGAATCCATTTCCATGCTTAAAATATGGTTTAAGGTATTGGTATGGAATTTTTGATGATTATATGGAAGACAAACATGATACAACCTCATTAAATTTACAATACATACCTTAAAATATCTTTTCCTTGATTGGAGAATTATAAGGAGACAAATTAAAGGTGAAACCTAATCAAACACAACCTTTTAGACAAGGTGTATGAGCCACTAAGGGATTGTGGAGGAGTCTAATACTTTTGGATTACTAATGAGACCTATTTTAAATGTATGAACCCTTTTAATGAGTTAATGAAGTAATGTTTAGTTTTTTCTAACCCAATTTTCCAATAAAACACATATATTTATGCCTCTAACCCTTAAATAGGTCTCTTACAAGGCTAGAATGGCTTTTATGACCTTAGGATGTTGAATGAAACTATTTGAAGAGACAAGGTGCTTAATAAAAAAATGATATAACTATTTTTTATACCTATATATAGGACAAAATAGTCATCTTGAAGGTGATTTTGAATTCATAATCAAATAATTTTAGTATAAAATAGACTTATCCCAAGCATGCCATCTGTCAAGTGACCAAACATGACTAGAATAGTCAACAAGTGTCACATTTATTTTAAAAAAAAACCTTTCCTTTTTAGTAAGGAGATACCATTAAAAATAAACATCTCTATAAAAAGAAAATGATAATATTACATGTATTTAAAAAATAATCCTTCATTTATAATTAAAAAATGCATATCCAATAAAAAGAGAATGACAATCTTACACTTATTTTAAAATAAATGTTAATTTACAATAATAAGTTAGTCATTCTAATAAAAATAACCTCCCTTTAAAAGATAATGATAATATTATGTTTATTTTTAAAAATCCTTCATTTATAATAAAAAGGTTCCTACTTTAAAAAAATCATCCTATGTTTTTAAAACAATCATCCTATGTTAACAGAGAATGAGAATATTATATTTAATTAAAAAATAGCCCTTATTTATAATGAGAAGTTACACATTTTAAGAAAAATCACCTTCCATTAAAAGAGGATGATAATATTACACTTATTTAAAAATAAACCTTTGTTTATAATAATATTTTACCCATTTTAATAAAATTAACTTCCCGAGAATGAGAATAATACATTTCTTTTTAAAATAGCAATGTTTATAGCATTAGGGATATTACTATTGTACTTTATAATAATAGGGTAATTATTTTTATGTATCATCTAAATATAACGTAAGTATGAAGAAAGTGTCATCAATTTATATCTAAAATATTAAAATGTATGTCACATTCCAATACCATTTTTAAATTTAATATCAAACAAATGAGTTTTTATTAAGATGGAATGAGACTATTACATTTAGTTAAAAAAATTGCCCTTCAAAAATAACAAAAAAATATCCTCTAATTAGAAAAGAATGAGAATATTACACTTATTTAAAAACAACTCTTGAATTATAATAATAAGTTAACCATTTTTTAAAAAATGACCTCCCTTTAAAAGAGAATATGCCTATTATATTTGTTTAAAAAAATAACCCTTCCTTTATAACAAACAATTATTTATTTAGAAAAATCACCTTTTGCTAAAAGAGAGTGAGAATACTACATATTTGTAAAATAATTATTCATTTATAATAATAAGTTACCCATTTTGATTTAAAAATAAAAATAAAAATCCTATTGAAAGAGAATGATAATATTACACTTATTTAAAAAGAGCCCTTTATTTATAATAATAAGTTACCAATTTTAATAAAAGTCACATCTCAAGAATGAAAATATTACATTCAATTTGAAAACTATCAATGTTCAAAATAGGAAGGCCATTACTCTTGGCATTGGTAATAATGAAGTAAATATTAGGTATGTATCAGGTCAATATAATGTAAGTATTGGTTAAGTGTCATCAATGTATATCTAAAATATTGAAATATGTGCCATATTCCAATACCATTTTTAAATTTAATAGAAAATTAACAAGTCTTTGCAAATTTTTTATTATGATTTGTAAATTTGACTCTTATATAATAAGATATCTGATTCTGAAATAATTTTTTCTAATTACTAAACTAAACTTTAACCCAATATTAAATACTAAGTTTAATATTTTCCATTTTTTTAGGGTGTAAGATATTAAAAAAATAAAAAGTTTAAATGTTTGACCAATTAAAACATAATAATATTTTTCAAATAATGTTCACAATAGGAGAGCACTTACCCTTATCTTGTTTATTATGCAAAGAGATCATCAATCTCATATATTCTATTTTAATTATTCCTATAAATTACTATTAATGGTTATCCTATAATACTTATCCACAAGAACTTCACTATGTTCATTCAATTATTTATTGACTTTCATAA
Organism: Torreya grandis; assembly: GCA_037957365.1. Taxonomy (NCBI): domain Eukaryota; kingdom Viridiplantae; phylum Streptophyta; class Pinopsida; order Cupressales; family Taxaceae; genus Torreya; species Torreya grandis. The sequence goes on from JARHVA010003246.1 coordinate 2,042,992, forward strand.
TCTCAACTTATCATGTCCTAAAATCAACTTTCTTCTACCATGAACTCATATTAAAAGAGAATGATAATATTACACTTATTTAAAAATAACCCTTTATTTATAATAATAAGTTACCCATTTTAATAAAAATCACATCTTGGGAATGATAATATTACATTTAATTTAAACACTAACAATGTTCAAAATAGTAGGGCCATTACTCTTGGAATTGGTAATAATCAAGAAAATATCAAGTATGTATCAGGTAAATATAATGTAAGTATTGGTTATGTTCCATCAATATATAACTAAAATATTGAAATGTGTGTCATATTCCAATAGCATTTTTAAATTTAATATAAAATTAACAATTCTTTGCCAAGTTTTTATTATTATTTAAAAAATTGACTCTTATATAGTAAGATGTATGATTCCAAAACATTTTTTTCTAATTACTAAACTAAACTTTAACCCAAATTTAACCCAATATTAGCTACTAATTTTAATATTTTACATTTTAGTAGGATTATTTGATACAAAAAATATAACATGTAAGATGTTAAAAAAATAAAACCCTAAATGTTTGATCAATTAAAACATAATAATATTATTTAAATAATTCTCACAATAGGAGAGCCCTTACCCTTATCTTGTTTCTTATGAAAATAGATCACCAATCTCATATATTCTAAGTTTATTAAGCCTATATATTAATCTTAATGGTTATCCTCTATTACTTGTCCACAAAAACTTCACTGTGGTCATTCAAATATTTATTGACTTTTATAATCTCAACATATCATGTCCTAAAGACAAATATCTTCTACCATTATTGATTCTACTATTAACTATGAAATTTTATCCCTTGTGTATGTATTCTAGCTATGTGGCTAGATTCATATCTCTCTCAAGTATTACTAAAATAATTCTTTTATTACTAAGTTGGGAACCTATTGCTCTAATAAGATGCCTTTTGGAATTAAAAACACTTGACCAACTTATCAATGTGCAATGACCCAAAACCTTCATGACCTCATCCATAAAATAGGTAAATTGTATCTAGATGATCTTATTATTAAATAAAAACATGATTTAAACAATATTCATGGCTTTGTTACCATCTTTGATTGTTGTGGTGTGGAGCTAAAAGCTTCAACTATTTACAGACACTAGAAGGAAGGATGCTGAAGAACCAGAGCCACCAGCGTCGGCAGTATGACCGACGTCGGTCAAGTGCAATGGAGAAGGAGACCGGCGATGGTAGAGAGTCGGCCGACGTCGGTAGCACCAAACTAGTAAGGACTGGCGTCGGTCGCCTGTGTATTTTTAGAACTGCTGTTGACGAAAAGTTAGTTAGTTGAACCGAGTGTTTGCATGCTAAGGGGCTAATTTAAGTCACGAGCTGTGTGTCTAATTTTAGTAGTTAGTGTTCTATTTTTGTAAGCATGGGATCTTATTTATAGACCCATAAGGCATGTATTGTAATTATTCTAAGGCAAGTAAAAGCATTGAAGCTAGCAAGGTCAAGGAGATCTACAGGGGTAAGATTAAGGAGATTAGCTGAAGCATTCAAGGAGGGATAGCAACTCAGGCTTTAGAGTTGTGTTGAGCAAGTGAGAGAGAGAGAAGAAGTTCTTGAGGTGTGGCAAGCCTTTGAGGTGGAGGAAGAAGTGGCATCTTCCTTATTGTATTTTCTTCTAGTAGTATTTAATACAAGAGTGTGTATTGTCTCTCAAATTCTTTGTTGTCTCAAGTTTCTAGCTACTTTATCATTCTGGTATAATTTCGTGTTTAATTGCATATAAGAAAGTAATCAATTGTGCTCTAATTGGTAGAGCTACAGATCCCCTAATAAGTGGTATCAGAGCTACAGTTTGCAGGAAGCAGGGTATTGTTTTTGATTACAGGTCATTCACAGGGTTTTCTGATTGAGTGGGAGTTCAGCAATGGCAGAAGAAAGCAGGCTACGAATGGAGAAGTTTAACGGCAAGAATTATCAACACTGGAGGATGCAAATTGAGGACTATTTGTATCAGAAGGATTTATACTTACCGTTGGGTGGGGTTGCATGCAAGCCCACAAATATGAAGGATGAAGAATGGAACGTTCTTGATCGGAAGGGTCTCGGTTCTATAAGGTTAAGCCTTGCATCATCTGTGATTTCCAGCTTATCACAGTGCAAGACAACGAAAGAGTTGATAAAGTCCTTGGCAAATTTATACGAAAAGCCCTCGGCTTCTAATAAGGTATATCTTATGAAGCAGCTATTTACTTTGTAAATGCAGGAAGGTGGATCAGTACATACTCATCTCAGTGATTTCCATGGTTTGGTAAACCAATTAGCTTCAGTCAATATTGTTTTTGATGATGAGGTAAAGGCTCTCTTGATTTTATGTTCTTTGCCTGAAAGTTGGGACAGTATGGTTATGGCAGTAAGTAATTCTACATCTACTTCTAAAATCTTAAAAGTTGATGATGTTGTGAGTGTGATCTTGAATGAAGAAATACGTAGGAGAAGCACAGGTGAATCATCAAGGAATGCTCTAAGTGCAGAAAGCAGGGAAAGGTAAAGGGAGAAGGTTGAGCAAGGGAAATCAAGGTCAGGAAGGAGATCCGAGTCCAAAGGTATTACCTGCTGGTTTTGTGGAAAGAAAGGACATATAAAGAAGGAGTGTTGGTTGAGAGATAAAGAGAATCAACATGCAGGTATGGAAGAAGCAAAGGATGCAAATATTATGATGCAGGATGCTCTCATACTTTCTTCAGATAGTCAGGTAGGATCATGGATTTTAGATTCTGGTTCATCTTTTCATGCATCCCCAAATAGAGATTTGTTCTACGAGTATGAACAAGGAGACTTTGGAGTTCTTTATTTAGGGGATGGTACGCCTTGTCAGATAGTTGGCAAAGGGAAAGTGCAACTGAGATTGCAGATTGACAACACGTGGGTGTTGAAAGAGGTCATGCATGTTCTGATTCTGAAGTAGAGTCTGATTTCTATAGGAAGGTTGGGAGATGAGGGATGCACAATAACCCTCACAACAGATTCTTGGAAGGTTACCAAGGGAGCACTTGTTCTAGCAAGAGGTAAGAAAGTAGATACTCTTTATTTGTCTACTTGTATTACTGATTTCACTTCTAGTGTAGATTCGAAGATGTGGCCTAATAGGCTTGGTCACAAGAACAGGAAGGGAATGGAAGTTCTTGATTCAAAAGGTATGTGTTCAAATTTGGAAAGTATAAATACAGTTCATTGCAGAAAGAGGAAATTTGATGCTTTTGACAGGAACAAAGAAGCCTTAGTGTTTTTGGAGGAGGTGAAGGACAGAGATCAGTCACAGGGGCTGAATAAGTCTGAGCAGGGTAGCATGGATAGAGGTTTGATCCAAGAAGAGCTCACGGATGAAAATTTCATCACTTACAGGAACACACAGACACCGATGTTGATAGCTTGGCACCGATGTCAGTCATCCAGATACCGACATCGGTCATGTGCAGACTAGCAGGGTCGGTAGGTCAGATAGGAGAAGTCTGATGTCGGTCATAAGGATCGATGTCGGCAGGAGGGACACCAATGTCAGCTAGGGAAACAACATCGATAGTCAGGATCAGTGCAGGAAATTGACATCAGTCGGAAGCAGACTTGGAGATGGCTTAGATCAGTCATTGGAACGGATGTTGGGTGAATTACTAAGTCTCAAACACCCAAGTAGAGGTCAGAAAAGGTATGTGAACCTCATATTCATTGTTCACGTTCTTTATATTACTTACTAATAGTCACGAACTAGGAAGATGGAAGAAGCAATGCAGGTAGAATCCACAAATAGTGGGAGCTTGGCATGGATGAGGAGTGTGAGTCCTTGGAGAACCAAATAGGTATTTGTTGGTAGTGTTGTCATCTGGAAGGAAGCACTGGATAGAGGGATGGATTCCCATTTTAGAGAAGAGAGTGGATGGACACATGAGACAGAAGGCTATGGTATATGGTCTTGATTATGTTACAGAACAATGGAGGTTTGACCATTGTATTTTATCTTTACCAGGTTGGATAATATTAGCTACATTATCCTGTTACTGTATTGTGTTACTTGTTGTAGGGTTTCATATACAGGGAGTTTTCTGAGCTAAGCGTAGAGTTGGTTCAGAAGTGTGTCATGGAGAATTTGGGAGCAACAAAATTCTTGTGGCATAAGATACAAGTATTGCATCACAGGTTTGCGTGGTGGTTGGTCTTCAAGAGTGACATTCAAGAGGGATACAAAGCCTAAGGAACAAAATAGATGGTGTACAAGTATAGTTACAAGTTGCAGCTATTTATCTCCAAGTGGGAGATTGTTGTGGTGTGGAGCTAAAAGCTTCAACTGTTTGCAGACACTAGAAGTAAGGATGCTGAAGAACCAGAGCCATCGGCGTCAGTAGTATGACCGACGTTGATCAAGTGTAGTGGAGAAGGAGATCGGAGACAGCAGAGAGTTGGCCGACGTTGGAAGCACCAAACTAGCAGGGACCGGCGTCGATCGCCTGTGTATTTTTAGAACTGCTGTTGACGAATAGTCAGTTAGTTAAACCGAGTGTTTGCATGCTAAGGGGATAATTTAAGTCACGGGCTTTGTGTCTAATTTTAGTAGTTAGTGTTCTATTTTTGTAAGCATGGGATCTTATTTATAGACCCATAAGGCATGTATTGTAATTATTCTAAGGCAAGTAAAAGCATTGAAGCTAGCAAGGTCAAGGAGATCTACAGGTGTAAGGTCAAGGAGATCAGTTGAAGCATTCAAGGAGGGATAGCAACTCAAGCTTTAGAGTTGTTGTGTTGAGCAAGTGAGAGAGAGAGAAGAAGTTCTTGAGGTGTGGCAAGCCTTTGAGATGGAGGAAGAAGTGGCATCTTCCTTATTGTATTTTCTTCTAGTAGTATTTAATACAAGAGTGTGTATTGTCTCTCAAATTCTTTGTTGTCTCAAGTTTCTAGCTACTTTATCATTCTGGTATAATTTCATGGTTAATTGCATATAAGAAAGTAATCAATTGTGCTCTAATTGGTAGAGCTACAGATCCCCTGACAAGTGGTATCAGAGCTATGATTTGCAGGAAGCAGGGTATTGTTTTTGATTACAGGTCATTCACAGGGTTTTCTGATTGGGTGGGAGTTCAGCAATGGCAGAAGAAAGCAGGCTACGAATGGAGAAGTTTAATGGTAAGAATTATCAACACTGGAGGATGCAGATTGAGGACTATCTGTATCAGAAGGATTTATACTTACCGTTGGGTGGAGTTGCATGCAAGCCCACAGATATGAAGGATGAAGAATGGAATGTTCTTGATCAGAAGGCTCTCGGTTCCATAAGGTTGAGCCTTGCATCATCTGTGATTTCCAGCTTATCACAGTGCAAGACAACGAAAGAGTTGATAAAGTCCTTGGCAAATTTATATGAAAAGCCCTCAGCTTCTAATAAGGTATATCTTATGAAGCAGCTATTTACTTTGCAAATGCAGGAAGGTGGATCGGTACATACTCATCTCAGTGATTTCCATGGTTTGGTAAACCAATTAGCTTCAGTCAATATTGTTTTTTATGATGAGGTAAAGGCTCTCTTGATTTTATGTTCTTTGCCTGAAAGTTGGGACAGTATGGTTATGGCAGTAAGTAATTCTGCATCTGCTTCTAAAATCTTAAAAGTTGATGATGTTGTGAGTGTGATCTTGAATGAAGAAATACACAGGAAAAGCACAGGTGAATCATCAGGGAATGCTCTAAGTGCAGAAAGCAGGGAAAGGCAAAGGGAGAAGGTTGAGCAAGGGAAATCAAGGTTGAGAAGGAGATCCGAGTCCAAAGGTATTACCTACTAGTTTTGTGGAAAGAAAGGACATACAAAGGAGTGTTGGTTGAGAGATAAAGAGAATCAACATGCAGGTATGGAAGAAGCAAAGTATGCAAATATTGTGATGCAAGATGCTCTCATACTTTCTTCAGATAGTCAGGTAGGATCATGGATTTTAGATTCTGGTTCATCTTTTCATGCATCCCCAAACAGAGATTTGTTCTACAAGTATGAACAGGGAGACTTTAGAGTTCTTTATTTAGGGGATGGTACGCCTTGTCAAATAGTTGGCAAAGGGAAAGTGCAGCTGAGATTGTAGATTGACAACACATGGGTGTTGAAAGAGGTCATGCATGTTCCAATTCTGAAGCAGAGTCTGATTTCTGTAGGAAGGTTGGGAGATGAGGGATGCACAATAACCCTCATAGCGGATTCTTGGAAGGTTACCAAGGGAGCACTTATTCTAGCAAGAGGTAAGAAAGTAGATACTCTTTATCTGTCTACTTGTATTACTGATTTCACTTCTGGTGTAGATTCAAAGATGTGGCCTAATAGGCTTGGTCACAAGAACAGGAAGGGAATGGAAGTTCTTGATTCAAAAAATATGCGTTCAAATTTGGAAAGTATAAATACAGTTCATTGTAGAAAGAGGAAATTTGATGTTTTTGATAGGAATAAAGAAGCCTTGGTGTTTTTGGAGGAGATGAAGGACAGAGATCAGTCACAGGGGCTGAATAAGTCTGAGCAAGGTAGCATGGATAGAGGTTTGATCCAAGAAGAGCTCGCAAATGAAAATTTCATCACTTACAGGAACACACAGACACCGATGTCAGTAGCTTGGCACCGACGTCAGTCATCCAGATACCGACATCGGTCATGTGCAGACCAGCAAGGTCGGTAGGTCGGATAGGAGAAGTCTGACGTCGGTCATAAGGATTGATGTCGGCAGGAGGGACACCGGCGTCGACTAGGGAAATGACGTCGGTAGTCAGGATCAGTGCAGGGAAATGACATCGGTCAGAAGCAGACTGGGAGATGGCCTAGATCGGTCACTGAAACGAATGTTGGGTGAATTACTAAGTCTCAAACACCCAAGTATAGGTCAAAAAAGGTATGTGAACCTCATATTCGTTGTTCACCTTCTTTATATTACTTACTGATAGTCACGAACTAGGATGATGGAAGAAGCAATGCAGGTAGAATCTAGAAACAGTGGGAACTTGGCATGGATGAGGAGTGTGAGTCCTTGGAGAACCAAATAGGTATTTGTTGGTAGTGTTTTCAGCTGGAAGGAAGCACTGGATATAGGGATGGATTCCTGTTTTAGAGAAGAGAGTGGATGGACACATGAGACAGAAGGCTATGATATATGGTCTTGATTATGCTACAGAACAATGGAGGTTTGACCATTGTATTTTATCTTTACCAGATTGGATAATATTAGCTACATTATCCTGTTACTGTATTGTGTTACTTATTGCAGGGTTTCATATACAGGGAGTTTTCTGAGCTAAGGGTAGAGTTGGTTCAGAAGTGTGTCATGGAGAATTTGGGAGCAGCAAAATTCTTATGGCATAATACAGGTATTGCATCATAGGTTTGCGTGGTGGTTGGTCTTCAAGAGTGACATTGAAGAGGGATACAGAGCCTAAGGAACAAAATAGATGGTGTACAGGTACAGGTACAAGTTGCAGCTATTTATCTCCAAGTGGGAGATTGTTGTGGTGTGGAGCTAAAAGCTTCAACTGTTTGCAGATAGTAAAAGGAAGGATGCTGAAGAACTAGAGCCACCGGCATCGGCAGTATGACCAACGTCGGTCAAGTGCAGTGGAGAAGGAGACCGGCAACGGTAGAGAGTCAGCCGACGTCGGCAGTGCCAAACTAGCAGGGACCAGCGTCGGTTGCCTGTGTATTTTCAAAACTACTGTTGACAAACAGTCAGTTAGTTGAACCGAGTGTTTGCATGCTAAGGGGCTAATTTAAGTCGCGGGCTGTGTGTCTAATTTTAGTAGTTAGTGTTCTATTTTTGTAAGCATGGGATCTTATTTATAGACCCATAAGGCATGTATTGTAATTATTCTAAGGCAAGTAAAAGCATTGAAGCTAGCAAGGTCAAGGAGATCTACAGGTGTAAGGTCAAGGAGATCAACTGAAGCATTCAAGGAGGGATAGCAAATCAGGCTTTAGAGTTGTTGTGTTGAGCAAGTGAGAGAGAGAAGAAGTTCTTGAGGTGTGGCAAGCCTTTGAGGTGGAGGAAGAAGTGGCATCTTCCTTATTGTATTTTCTTCTAGTAGTATTTAATACAAGAGTGTGTATTGTCTCTCAAATTCTTTGTTGTCTCAAGTTTCTAGCTACTTTATCATTCTGGTATAATTTCGTGTTTAATTGCATATAAGAAAGTAATCAATTGTGCTCTAATTGGTAGAGCTACAGATCCCCTGACATTGATCTTCTTATCAAATTCAAATTTAAGCTCAATCCTCACAAGTGTGTTTTTGGCATTACCATTGGAAATATATTAGGATTCTTAGTCTCCTTCCAATATATTGACATATATATCACTATGATAAGTTATATTTTAAACATGTGTACTCTTATATCTATTACTAACATTCACTCTTACCTTTGTAAACTTCCAGTAATTTGAATATTTGTCCTCAAGATGACTTACTGCATGTATTCGGTAAACTCCATATTAAATAAAGGTGTCACTCTAGAATGGATTGATGGATGATTTATTTTAATAACATGAATTAATCATTACTCCATCCTCATATTATATGAAAACTTTATAATTATGTTTTCCTCATATTGTATGCATCATCCACCCTCATATATGTTTGGTAAATCTTTGCAAAAAAAGATGAGTTAATAATAGAATACACAATATACTATATCATTCATGCCTTGATATATTATGAGACCCATTACACAAAATTTGAGTGTGATTATATTGTAATCTACTTTGTATCCAAAAAACTATGGAATTATATGATTTACTAGACAAATTATGGAATTGCTTATTCCTATCCACTTCATCACTTCTTCTTTAAGGATTTTCTACTTAGAGATAGATTTAAAAAATATATGTTACTCTTAATAGAATTTGACCTAATAATTATTACCCAAAAATCATTCAAATTCCAAGTGATTATTGATAAATTTTCTATTGTTCCCATCTTTACTATGCAAAACCTCCAAGACACTCTTCCCAATGAAGATTTACTCCTCATTTGAGGTATTTACTAGGTTTATTCTCTAAATTATTACTTTCATAATTTCATGGATAATACTAAATCACATGCTCCAAAATAAATAGTATTATTAGTCTCTAAACTCAAATCATCTACCAATGTCATAATAAACTATCTTCCCAATGTTACAATAGATATACATGAGAAAACTTGGACACTTCACTTCAATGGAGCTAAGTGTTTTCAGGAGTTGGTGCAAGATGTGACTTAGCTGAACCTTACAATAAAATGATTCCTATAACCTTTCAATCAAACTTAGAGGTCACTAATAACACAGATAAATACTAATCTCTCACCCCTTGGATGCAAGTAACCATATATCTAGACATTTCATACTCACATGCTTCAGGAGACTCATAGCTTATATGCCATGAAATAAGTGGTGCATGTCAATTCAACAAAAAAAAATACTATTATATATTACAATCTTATTTACACTATTACTAAAGAGTTTTAATATTTCACAATAAAATCAATCTAATGATAATAAAATCATATCACAGATTCTCTTGCTTCTTAAACTTGTCTTTTTCATCCTCATTAGGTAAATGATGACTCATAGTTCCTGATTCACATGAGGAAATATCTATAAACCTTAATGAATTAATATGATAATCATATTTTTCATATCATATCCATCACTAATTAATCAATCCCATAGCATAAATACATCATTAAATTCATTGAGAATCATTCTTGAGAATGATTCCCATGAAAATAATAGACTTTGTAAACAATCTTGAAAGTATGTACTTTGACATAACATTATATATTAGTGTAATGTCGAGGGTACATTTTCTATTATTTCAATCAATAATAATTTCTTTATATTATTGATAAATCACATGGGGGGAGTTTTGGTGGCCATTTTAGTGGACATGATACAACCTATAAATTCATTAGGATGGGATACTTCATGTTTACCCTAAAAAAAAATGCTATCACATTTGATAAAAAGAGTAATCCTTTCTAATTAAATGATGACCTCATCCATTCTAATATGGATGAGCTCCAAACCTATTATTATCCTTGGCCATTTTCTATGTGGGGATTATATTTCATTAGTAAACAACCTCAGTCAAAATATGGCCATGTGTTCACCATTACCACTAGTATAATACTTAATTAAATGGGTATAATATATTCCCCTTGTTAATGTTACTAACATAACTATATCTAATTTTATCCTTAATAAAATCATATACCATAATGCGATTATTGAAACCGTCATATTTGAAAATGGTGGGGAAAAAAAAAATACATGAAGTAGTTGTGTGAAAAACTCAAAACTACCCACAAATTTTAGATAACCTATCACCATGAATGAAATGGTTAAGTTGAAGATATCAATAAGTATTTATTGGTATATTACAAAATACTAACTTTAGGTATTCTTGTTTTGATTAACATCTCAAGATATACCCTATACTTTGGGATTAGTGTGTTAACATTCATACTACCATTTGGGAAACATTATTATCTTTAGTTTACGACTCAAAATCTATCTTACCATTAGAATTAGATTTACCCTTTATGCATATATGCCTTCACCACATAATTCCTAATGAATATTAATATGAATCCCACCTTCATGCCTTCAATATCATTGATGAGAAATGAATAATTTATATATAGCACAATCATTAATACAAAGCTCACATAACTAAAAAACACAACAAAAATGTCAAATTTTATACTTTTAAGGTCAAAGACCTAGTATCACTCTAGAGAGCACCTTGCTTAAAGATGTGAAAGCACACCCTCTCTCTAGTTGATACAATTGGATATTATTAGAGTGTGGGTGAATATGTATTTAGAAGAACTTCCAGAGAGGGTTGGTTCCCTTAAGATTTATCTCTAAAAATTAAACTATTTTGATTTTGTGGGATGAAAAGGGAGAAGTACATCTAAATGATTAGTATTATTTGAAAACTATTGAAATTAAGGCACATATAAATCAACCAGAAGTCCTCAAATTGTCCCTAAACATTAGTATTTTAGATGAAGGATTCAGAGGATTTTGGATTGAAATTTTCTATATTTATCTCTATAAATGACCTATAGAGAGTGAGATTTTCATAGTAGGTGTGGAAAAGATGCACAAAAAAGGAAATTAGATGCCACTTGTATGATAGTACATAGTTAAATTACACTCTATTATAATCCAAAACCATATGCAAAAAAATCTTCTTTTATTTGATAAAAAATGGTGTCACTTATAATTTCTTCTCTCCTTTAGGAATGAATGAAATATGGCTTGAAAAATCCAATATATATGTTTAAAACTAACCTAAATCCAAAGTGGAGTTGATTTTAGAGAATGAATAGTCTTGGTTAGTTAACCAAGACTAACTCTTTCCCTTTTTTAACTCCACTTAGGGCCTTTTTTGGTTTGGAATACATATATATTGGCTTAATCAAGCCATTTTTTATTATTCCTAAAGTTTTAAGGAAGAAATTGTAAGCTCGACCATTCATCAATAAAGAAGTTTTTGTTTTTAATATGATTTTTGATAGAAAATAGTGTGTATTTGATTGTGAATTAGCATATAAGTGAGATTAATATCTTTTTTTAGGTCCCTTCTTAACCTATCTCTCCCTACCTCACCCTTTTATAGGTCATTTGAAGAGGTTTTCAACCCTTCATCTGAAACATTTTTGCTTAAGGACATAAATACAAATTTCATTTATTATATATGTGAATTGATTTCACTAAATTCATAAGATTTGGATAATTTATGTGTATCACCCCCTTTTAATTATAATTTCATTTAAGTTCCTTCTTCCCCTTTTCATCCCAAAAACACAAAAAATAAATAGATGGTAGATTTGATATAATTTATAAATCTAAAGGGAACCAACCCTCTATGGAGGTTATTCTCATCAGAGAGTCATCCAAACTCTAATAATTTCCAATTTTATTAATTGGAGTGAGGGTGTGCTTGCACATCTTCAAGCAGGGTGTACTCTAGAGTGATAACAAGACCTAGTGTTAAGGTTAGATTACACCCTTCAAAAATAATGAAAGAACACCCAAAATGTGTTTGGAGTCTCTACATTATTTAAAGACATCATTAGACCTAATACTTACATATTATAGACAAATTAAGGACATATCTTTAAATAATTGACCAACGACAAATTTTTGAAGATGTATTTTTCTTAATGCATGTTCTTCATAGTTTAATTTTATGTATGATTTTTCCATTTCTTGTTCATTTTATTTTATTGTTTATTATTTATTTATATATACCATTAAGCTAAGAATTATTGTTTGTTTCACTTTGATTTTAATTTTATAATTTATCATGTATCTTATCTACACACATCCAAGTTTTCTTTAATATTAGCCCTAGTTCCTCTATTTGGTCCTTAGATCTTTTGTCTATTTTACACCACCTAGGTTTTTAGTCTTTGAGTTTCATATTAACCCCAAGGGAATAAAATTAGTCCTTCCTCATATACTTTCATAATATTTTTAGTCAACCATTATATCCTTATAGATTTTTTGGATTTTCTATCATTACATACACATTTTGTCTTTTAATTATACTAATTAGTATTTCATTTTTAGAGTTGCAAGGTAAGACATAGAGAATCAACCATGACCTCCTCTAAAATTTACATAATCTTATTCCATTGATTTCTTTTTCTCCAAATTTAACTAGGTGTATTCTTATAAAATTAAGGAAATGGTCGAGAGTGGTATTTTAAATCACTTAGAATCAATCATAGTATCATGTGGTAAATCTATAATAGTTCATATTCATATCCTCATACATATTTTACCTTATCTTGTGATGATTATCTGTACCTACACATCATTTTATCACCTTAAATTACACATTTTTAGTAGATAAATCCAATCATTCCATGATCATTTCCATCATTCCCCATTTTTTGTTTCTTTTTTGGGCTCACCAAGTTTGGTTTTGATATTTCATTCTTTTCCAAGGTACGAGTCTAGGATTATTTAGGAACCATGGTCTTTAGATTTTCCTCTTTTATAACTAAATGTAATATCTTATGTGATAGTCATCTTTAAAATTCATGATTGGTTCTTGCAAATCGATATGGAGAAGGAAAAATAAAAAATCCAAAAGATTTAAAATCTATATCATAAGAAAATACAATTTTAAAAGGAAAATTAAAACATAAATGTTATATAACACAAAAATTCATGATCTTTTTTTTCACATCTCCTATTCTAGTAAAAAATCAAACTCCATTATTTCCCTCGTGATAGATTTGATAACCACTATATTATAGTAGGATAATACACTAGGGTAGGATGTCTCATTATATCCTTATATCTTATTACATTATAGATCCATGTATCTTCTCATGCAAGAACCCATTATTTGTAGTACATCAACAGCTCTATAACATGTCCTAAGGAGTGATAAGCACATTGAGGGAAGGTAGGATCCATTTTTTTAATTCATACTAGCTTTTATGGGATGATCCTTATGATTCACTAATTAGCCAAATCTTACATTATTAGGTAGGGTTTTATAGGGCTAGTGGTATTTAAACCCCCTAGTCTTTCTAACTTGATTTGAGTTTTGTTTTTAGTAGAGATAATGTTTTAATATTTATGATGCCATCTTCCCCTCCCTCCATTGCTTTTCCCTTAATATCTAGGTTGGTGTCTAAATAATTTTTAGTCTTGTGTACTTCTTATTCTCCATTTTTTTCATACATGGTAGTAGTATGGTAGTTTTAGATTATCCATATTTATATTATAAGTTGCATATTCTAGTTATTGAAAGAATATTTATTGTTCATTGCATTATATTTCTATGATTTATATTAGTTATGTTTTGGGACCTTAATTTTCTTATTCACCATTTTTTGGAACACCTAGTCCCATTTTTCCATTACATGGTTCACATATTTATTTGAGAATGGTTTATTTACTCATCTTACATTTGATATTTTTTGTATCATAAAAAAAAATTGTGTCCCTTGTCTTATTTATATTGTTTCTTATCTTAATGCATATGCATTTTTGGGTTTCTTGTCATATTTACTATTTTCATTTGGGCTTACTGATATTCCTTTACTTTAATTAGTTTTCTTGTCCTTATGGTTCCAAACTAGCCTTGAAATTCCATGCATTCCAATTTTCTAAGTGATTTAATTAGTCCTTAGAGTCTTTCATTAACATACATTATTTTACCATCCTATGTTTTATTAGTTTTATTGTATCCATTTTTAGCCTTTTATCCCTAGTGTTTCTCAAATGTAATTACTCTACCCTACATAATCAAGACTAAGGTATTTTCATGTAGCCATTCATAAGAAAATAGTGAGGTATGTATATGGTACTTTTAGTTATTCATTTATCAATAGTTGTTTTCAAATTTTATTTTAAATTATGATTTCAAGTTATTATATTTATTTAAAAATTTACCATCATTCATTACACTATTATGACACTTGATGTGATTCAGGTGGCACATATGTATACGCACAATATTTCTCAATTCATCATTTACTAACCCTTTATCTAGTAGTAACTTGGTGGTAAATCAATCTCCCTAAGTGCATACCTTAAAAGGCACATTGGGAATAGGGTGGGAAAGGTTCATGATTGTTTTTAAATTATATTTATATTATATCCTAATTACACTATTACTACTATTAGTTTGACCTCCTCTAATTGTCTATTCATCTACTTATCCTATATGTCTCTATTCTATATTTTATAGTTATCATATATCCTATAGTATCAACCTAGATGATACCATATTTTTTGTACCTTCACCCATCATGTACTATATTATCCAGCTAAATACAATTTTAACCTTATTTTCTAACATTTATATTATATTGAACTAGTCGATACTATTATATATTGACTGATATATTTTAAGTATATCATTTGGGATGATACCTTCATATTAGTGTATATGATTGGTTTTGGGTATTATAATATTATATAAATAGCTTAGATTTGATTAATATTATATCAAGTATCACTCATTCAATTTTATTTCTCTCACTCTTATTCCTTAAGTACATTTGAGAGAGTCAGTGTCTTAGAACCCTATCTTGAGGGGTCTTATATTATGACATCATTGAAAATAAATAGGAGTCATTATGAGTTACTATATAATGATATATTAGGTATTAATATTAAAATTTGACATCTTAAACTGGTAATATCTCTCATAAAGCTCTACTCAAGCCAAAGGTGAGATTGAAGTGTCAATGAGTCCACCCCAAGTTAATTATTTCTTTCTTGGTACTCTTTCATTTATTTACCTAGTGTATTAAATATTACTTGTTGATTTGCAGATCAGTGTATGCATATCCTTGTTTAGGTTTTATCCATACCAATAAGCTATTATGGCTATAGAATTTATTAAACTTTTCATAAATTAATTTAGGTTTTATATACCCCCCTTTTTTTACCATTTAAACTTAACAATTTAAAATCATTATAAACCATGATTTAGTTTAATTAATATTTTGTACAACCATTTACTTTAAAAATAGAGTATATATCTATTGATTTATCATGAAAACCACATCCTCATGTCATAGGCTTATGATGTGTGACCATTTACTATTGGCATTAATATGATTACCTTATTCTATATCTATGGGATTGTTTTGATCCTTACCCAATTATCCAAGTATTATAGGCTCTAGTTGATTTAACTTATTCAAATATTAGTATATTGAGAGAAAAAATATAATTGTATATCATCCTAGTATATGCATACCATAACCTTATATTTCATTAAAATAATTAATTTTAATTCCTAAGAATCTCAAATAATCTTCTATAATTGTTAACCATAATGGGTGTATAATAAATGTCCTAAAAGACACCAGTTTCTATATATGTGGCATCATGTGCTATATTCACACATTTTTTACTTAATATCTCCTCATGTAGAATATATCATCCCTTGGTCCCTTATTTTTTTATTTATGGTATGAAAAAATATTTTTATGATCTTAACATTCCTTGTTTCATGTTGACCAATACACAATTCTAGGTAAAACTCATGACTTGGTCAATATTCAGTTAGGCATTCCCATGTCTTCAGGTAGATTGGAACAACCTTGTCCTAGAGCATGGTTTCCCATAATTTACATTATGATGAAATAAATCTAAGAGTTATTCTAATTCTTTGCCTTCTTCCCTAAAATTTTTGTAAATTATGCACTTCCTGCATATGGATATACTTGTCAAAATTGGGGCCAACATCTTGAGGTACCATGTTTTCATATACTTCTCATATATATTTTTATTATAGTGTGTATTTTAATTAAATATCATACTATGACCTTGTTTTCACCTCTATTAAATATGGTAACATTCTAAATCATATTGTATAGATTGATACATTCATTCACTTAGTACCACTAACACTACTTGTGTTGGCCTTATAATGAACCATCATTAAAATAAAACCTAATATTTATTCAATTATTGTAGTCATATAAATGTGAAATGGTGGCTTGATTGTGGCTTATGACACCCAACCCATAAGTCCCTCTTACATTCTCTCATTACACTTTTAAACACCTTTTTGTTTATTCCTAGTCATCTATAAACTTTTGAGACCTAATTCTAGCTCAACCAAGCCAAATTTAATGTGATAATTACATACCCCCAAGTCCAACACCTGTAGGACAATAGCTCCCAACCTAGACTATAGCACCAGAACTTAGGGTGTCTGATTTTAGTGCTCCTATCTAATTACATCTTTACCTCCAAAAGTTACTTCTTATTCCTATCCTTCTTGTTTTTGTAACATGAATACATTTGACCCATGACCAATAGATCTCTATGAAATCTCATTCATAGTTTATTTATAAGGTGTTGGTAAATATTAAAAAATCAAGCAAGACCACTAAGGCAAATCTCCCTATTATCTCCATACATCCGTCTAATATAGTTACAAGCATATCCAAACCATCACACCAATCCCTAAACACTTCAATCACACCTATTTTAGCATTTTTTTCATATTCATAACACTATTTGACAAATCACATCAACTGGGAGAACTACATATGGCTTGATCTCTCTTCATAGTATTGGTATGTAGGCAAGGTGCCTATACAAGGGGTGTGGATACATGTTTAATGCATATTAAACACACTAACCCCACCTTATATATCAATATTAATCAAAGTATAATTCATTCTATGGTTTCAATACTAAATTATCTCTACAAGGAGTTTTTTAGACCCTCGGTAGTCAAAATTTCATAAGTAGGCTCAAATAGGGACAATGAAGAAAACACAAAAAAATAACGTCTATGGGACAATAATGGTATAAGAGGACTATATCACCAAACCCTAGCATGTCCTATTTTGGTGATCCTATCCTTTCATAAAATTAAATCAAGATCCTAATTTTTGATACTATCATAGTCCTGTACAACAAATCCCAGACCTTGTATGAACCATGTCATCTAATTTTTAGCTAAGTGTTATTTTCTACTTATTTATTGTTATTTATAGTAAGGTTTAAAATATAGTTAAACTATACAAATCAGTAGTTAAATTCTAGACCCTTGCTCTCCCAATTCATTCTTCCTGAGCATAAGTTCTATCATCAGGTTTAGGATAATAATGTGGAGCTTATTCCAAACAATGTAATCACTAAATTTATTCACTACCTTTACTAGGGAATAAACATGTTTCTCAAGGGTAGAATAAATGAGCTTAATTTCTGTAATATTTGTTATTATGAAAGCAATTGGGTGTTCTTATATACTATACGTCTAAGTGAGGACTAAAGTGATGGCATTCTCAAAAGAAAAAGAGTAGAGGTATAACTCCTTGGTGTAATCTTGGATTATTAGAATGGGCACCTACATGATGGCCTCTTTGATGTCTTGGAATCCCATTTTGGATATAGTGTTCCATTCTAATTTATTTTCTTGTTTCAATATGGTGTTGAAAGGTTTAACAATCTCATCAAATCTAAAAATAAATCTGTGCACATAATTAATTTTCCCAAAGAAATATTATAGTTCCTTTTTAGTGTTTAGGAGATGTATCTTATAAATAATGTTAGAATGCTTAATTTTAATAAATATACCTTCCTTTGTGATAATGTGATTGATAATATTACATTTAGTAACACCAAACAAACTCTTCTTTATGTTTAAGGAGATATCATACCTTCCACATCTCTTGAATATCCTATATAGGTGATGAATGTGATTTGACCTATCTTTTGAGAAGATAGTCAAATCCTCCATATAGATAACAATGCACTTCTATATCAAACCTTTGAATTTGAAATCCATGAATCTATGTAATGTGGATCCTTTATTAATAAAGTTGAATGGCATCTAATTTTTGATAAAAGTGTCCCACTTCATTGTGAATGCAGTCTTGGTTTCATCTTATAGGTTGATAAGAACTTGTTGTAACCTAAGAATCCATATAAAAGGACATCATCAAGGATCCACTCACTATCTAAATCACTTAATCCTAGGAGGGAAACAAATAATTATCTTTATCATATGCTCTATTTAGATTATAGAAATGCACACATAGTTGAATCTCCACATTCTTCTTACATATGGGTACCAAATCTACTATCCAAGTGGAGTGGAAAACTAGAAAGATGATTCATGCCAAATGAATCTTATAAACTCTTTATGTATAAGGGTTCTAGAGTTATATTAATGTGAGTCTTTGTCTCTATCTAATATTTCTTTTATTTTTTTTGACGGGGAAAATATGGGTTATTACACAAGTGTTGAAGATCTTAATATCTCTATAGGACCAAGAAATTATGTTTTTATATCTCAAAAATAGCCTTTTGAGTGGTACAATCTATTTTGATGTTAAATTAGGTCCAATGTTAATGGATTGAGAGTGGTTATAAGACCCAATATTTATAGTCTTAAACTTTGTGTCTTGGTACCTTAGATTTTTAGGTGGGTGTTCAGATCTATTGAGGTTAAACACTTGCTCAAAGGAGATAATGCATTTTTAGACTTGATTTTATTTAAGGCTCATGATCTTGGTCATAATTTGAATCTCATTTATCATCTCTCTCCTTATCATCAATGATATAAGCTTAAAATAACTTTTTTTTGAGTAATTATAAGATATCTTAGTCATATTTGGAGACCTATAATTTTTTTACATTACTTGGGATAGAGGGGCAAGGGATCAACTTAAAATAGAATTCCCATATTTTTATGTCATCTAGAGGTACTAGATTCATGGAAAAAGTTGCCAATGTATCATCCACTTGATTTTCTTCTTAAAGGATGGGAATAGAACTAAAGGCAATAAACATATCAAATCCCATGTCGTATGTTTATACTTTATAAGATGGGAAATTTTAGATTGGAATTTACTCCTAACTTAGTTTATGACTAGATCAAAATTCCTAAACACTTTAAGATCCTTTACCTTATGTTTCATGGCCAATTTTAACCCAAGGATCAAGGCTTCATATTATTCTAGGTTGTTAGTATAGGGGAAATAAATTATATAAGTGGTTAGGTGTCAATTTAACTATGGGCCAATATGAAGGATGCCTACCCCAAAACCTTGTTGATATCTAGCCTCATCAAAGAATTGGGACCATAAAATTGACATCTCAAGATCATTGTAATGTAATGCTTAGCCTTTTATATATAAAATGTGTAGATTCCTAATCTTGAGGATACCAAGTTAACATTTTCATTCATTATATCATATTCTATGATCATGTGTTTCATTATTGGTTCTATATATACTTTGATTTGATTGGCCATGCCTCTCTAGGGAAGCCATATATGGGAAAATTTAGTAGCTATTTACCCATTCAAGGTTTTAGACTAATCTCTACTAATAAACATTCCATAGGCTTCAAGGATTTAAACCACTTAGATCTATGTGAACTATTGGATCCTAGGATCAGACTCTAGCTACATATGGATATTTAAAATCTCACCAACTACCCTAACCTATGATTTATCTATATGTAAAACCACATTATCCAATTTGATAAGGATTGACCTTAACTTATCATAAATTTATTTGGGCATCACTTTAGCCTAAGCTCCTAAGTTGAGTAAGAAGTTTTTCAAGTTATTCCTAAATAGTCTGAGAGTCATAAGGAAGGAAATTTAGTTATGTTCTTTTGGATGACCAAATTTTTGTGGGTATCCTTTTATTTTAGGTTGGTTGGATTATATGTAAGTGACCTAAGAAGTTCTCATTATTTAGTGATTTGGGTGAGATCATGAATCATTATATTGTATTTTATTTTCTTCATGTCTTTTACTATGTTATACCCCACCTTATTTTGTACTGTATAGGTATCTATAGGATCCTTTAACACATTAAGTTTTGGAAGTTATGGGTCATTCCTAACTTTGGGATTACCAAGGGTGGCACCATTATTTCAAGGAGTAGAGGTGTTGAGGGTATATTTTTGGGGCATAATTGCTCCTTTGGAATTGATAGAATGCCTGGACCTTAATTATACTCTCCTCTATTTCAATTTTTTTGGCTAGGGAGATCCATAATCTCTAGTACCATTATAATGTTTGGAGATCTAGTAGTCCTAGAGGTTTTTATATGGTTTTATACCACCTTCTACTTCTCCATTTATTATTGGAAGTTATTGAATGCACTACAAAATTATATGCAGATGAGTTCCTTTTATTAGGTTATGTTGTGCACCCAACACCAATTTAGGAGGGTTATTTCAAAAATGATAATCTTGGGTATATTTTTAAGTAATGGTTATAGTTGATTATTAGGGTGATTATAGGATATATTGTACTTTTGGTAAGTAAATATATTTTTTATCTCTCACCATCAACATTCCCCATTTCTTTCTCAAGAGCTAAAAAATCATTTCTTGGCCTCCACACCATATGTTGGATAATATCTAACTCATTTTTGGTAGACTCTCAGGGCATGATTTGAACAATTTTGACAATGAGGATTAGTGGTTGATTGTGGACTTGGGAAAATAATTCATTACTTACTAAGGTAAGGAATCCTAGGTTTTGGTTGGGTTTGACATGTTTTAATGGGAGCTAATTTTTCACTAGCATGAGTTGGAGCATTGAGACATTTTTGTTCACACTGGGAATAAGGTTTAGTATAGGTAAGGTTGAAAAGTTATTCTAAATGGTTTCTATAATTTGACCTTAGGAGTTCATTTATCTATCCATATTAGTTTTGTGAGCATAATCTAGGTGTAGATCTATTATGAGGGGATTCCATCTCATAAACATGGCCATCTAGAGGTCATGGGAGTTGTTATACATTTTGAGCTCTAATTGAGAATTGGTTGATAAAGAATAATTGCTAGCTTATACATATTTTAGAACCTATTGGGACCAACATACACTAATGTTTATGCTTCTACAAAATAAGGACCCTTGTAAATGTTTTAAAACACTTGTATCCTTTTTTAGTGTTGAAGAAGTTATTCTTTTTTAGAATGTGAAGATTGTCCACTTGAAAAGGGAATGAATCCCTGCATACTTAATTATGATTATGATTTATGGACTAACCTTAATAATAGTTGTCTTTAGATTATGAAATTTAGGGTTCCCAAGCAAAAGTCCTATGATTTAAATTCAAAAAATGGCAAAATAAAACTTAATGGGAAATTGGATTTCTTATATTGAAAAACCCTAAGTCTAATTTCATATTAAGGTTTGATTATTTTTTAAACATGCCAAAACCTTACTATAAAATCAAATTTGGGCCCATTTTATTTCTCATCCCTCCCTTTTTTATTAGCCTCCTAATCTTGTCTAATTGTTAAATCTATAGGCCCCTTTCATTCAAGACCAAATCTTTTATTAATGTTTACGCTAGGTTTTAATCTTAAATGTCTTCATGTTTATTTAACATGAATGATGCCTTGAGATCAAAACTTTAGTATAAAATACCACACATATTAGGACCTAACTTACTGATTTGAATGGAATGCATATCTAATGGCTCTCACTTCCTCAAAGATCTAATCTAATAACAAAAGATCACCTAGGAGGAACTACGCATCAACCCCACTTACTATGAAAACATTCCTAAGGGATTTAACTTGATATCCTTGCTCCCATAATTTGATTCTTATGAGGACATCTTTGATGTTAGCAAGACTGTCAAATTAAACTTCATCCAAACTTATACCTATGTCTAAAAGGGGACCACCTTAATATTTTGACCTTAGGCTTAGCATAGTAAACATTAGATTTAAGTTCATCATGTTTGTTAACACTATTAAATTAAGACTAATTATTTGACTTAAGCCTATATGTGACCAAATGGAATGACATAAAATCCATCTACTTCTATAGATCCAAAGATCCACATTCACTCATAGATCTGATCTGATAGTGTGAAGATAAAGGGGCTCCCTGAAGTTTAAATCCAATCAGCTTCAACATCTTAAATCATGATTAATGGTCCTCACTGCATCACCAATCCTGATCCAAAAGAATGCATTGATTTTAAAATATTAGGAGTTATTGAGAACATGATGCATGGTGTTTCATTATTCAACCAAAGGAATTTCATAGGTTTAAATTTAACAATCTTGCTCCCATCATTTGACATTCATGAGGAAGTCTTTGATGTAAGCGAGGTCATCAAATTGAATCTCAACCAATATTTTAGCCAAGAAAAGGGGGAATTTTTTAAAAACTCTCTAAAAAGACCCTTAGAGTATTAATGTAGTAAACTTAGCATGGAGCATTTTAACCTAAGTTTATTAGTGTTTATCAACATAAATAAACCTTAAGAATTCATTTTAGACCTAAAGTATTGTTAAGGCCTCAATACTAACTTAATTATGTAGATATCACAATATCTAATGGGTCACGCTAATTTGGGGATCTTGATCTAATGGAGTGAAGATAAAATACTTGATTTGAAAACCAATGGCTAGTTTTCAAAGGAATTTTCATGGGGATGCCATAAAAACAAGCTTATGAAGGCCATGTAGGTGCCATGTAAGCACTAAATGATAAATCTTAATATTTGGCATGCCCAAAAATATATAATTTACACAAGTGATATATCCATAATATCTAAGGCACAAATGAATTTATGAATTCCACCACCTTTTCCATTAAAGCTCCAAAAAAACCTAGAAGAACAAAATAAGGCCCTAATTCTTGACTATTGAGACATAATTACATTAAACAAGCTCAAATTTCATCCTAAACAAAGAAAATCTAGTCATACACCTAAAGTAATTAAGGAATCATGATAACAGCTAGGCAATAATGGAAAGAAGAGGCAAAATTGTATTTGTCTATAGACATTGAGGGAATATATTTTGGATACATGGAATTGGAGATTAGGGCACTTAACAATGGAATGAAGAATTGGTCAGAGATCTTTTTTGCTATCAAAGAAATGAAACCTCTCACTTCCAATAAACAAAGGATCACATTAGCCAAGAGGAATTTCAATGACATGGTTGCAATTTAGATGTCTAATTTTCACCAAATAGCTACAAAACAAGAGGTCCTCCATTGCATATATATCATTACACCTATGTTTGTCAATTGTAGAATTGATGGTGATTGGATAGTTAGGGTCAGTGTATGAAAAGAGATAACATACATTTACCTTGTAATTTTTGATGGATACTATAAAATCCATATGACTCATATAGACCTACCCACCATCAAGGAGAAATTACCAAGCATAATTTAGGCACTATTCTGAGACCTTAGTTAAACTAAGAAACCCACATATCCATGAACCATGATGGGAATATCCCTATTATAAAATTTAGGGAAGGCATTAGGATCATCATGACCCTATTTAATAAAGCTTTAGGGGTAGCCATCGTAACCTATGTTGACCCCAAAGAGAAACTAACTTCACCTATTAGGAAACTGATTAGCATCCACTTGGGAAGACAATTCTATGACATAAAAAGGAAGACCAACCAAAAATTCACCATGATGTCCTAGTTTTTGGAATCATTAATGGCCTCCACACATATTATTGATATCAATAATTGGTCCTCTCATATCAATATTACCATATCCTATCATTATTGAAAATTACATATCTTTAAATATAGGGGTCACATGTAACTCATTTGTGATTACATATATCCTACTTTGTTTAAGACTATCATAGGGAACCCCATGCCTAGATTGTACCCCCTCATTAAGAAATATGTAGAGCCCATGGATGACATATGTTATTCCCTATATTTTACAATCATCTTGATAAGATTCATCACTCAACCATATACATTGTCAGTCCATGTCCATATCACATTAGCTAAATAATAAATTGCTTCTCAACTCCTCCAAGGGATTGAAAATGCATTCAGATAAAAGAGGAAAGTAATATTTTTCATCCTTTTCCATTTTTTATTGGAAAAGCCATGATACATGGTTAGAAATAGTAGGACGTTATGTATAAACATAAAGATGACTTCTATTTTCAAAAAGATTTCCTCAAGGAATGGGACCCAAATAATAAAGTTTTCCTCCATCTACAATCCAAGTATTTGACCAAGGTGGCCTATGAGCACATGATTATACCACATTACCATCTCTACACTAAGGCTACAAACTTTGAGGAATTGCTAACCAAGTGTAGGAAACATGGCTTCAAACATGAACATAGATTACAAAGAGAGGAGAAGCCAACTAGAAAAATATGGTAGATGAACCCATTGCAATATCATATATTTCCTTCCACCTCAAGTGTACCTCTAAGACTACCACAATAGAAAGTATTCCAAATTCAAGGACCTAGTGAGAAGAAATTGGATAAAAGGTTAGGAGAAGGTCTGTCATCATCATCTCCACCTCCAAGACCACCTTCTCCAATAAATCACATTGATATGGTTTCCCTAAAACCATATGAAGTAGTTGAAGGATTATTCAAAGAGCTTACAAAGACCTATGGGTTAGATTAGGAAGATGAGGGAATTTAGGAAGTCACACCTGACTTGGCACAAGCTAAAGAACCCAAGGTAGGTGACATGGAAATGGGGAAGGAAATACATTTGGATTTGGTCCCTATCTCACAAATGAAAAGGGAAGTAGATATGGCCCTTGTTCTTATATCCTCCCAAAGGCCAAAAGTTACATCGATCCATCCTACCAGTGAGGTTAACTTATTTAGTGACAAGTTCCCCATACATGGAACTATCATCCCTAACTAGTTTAAATATGGAAAGATCTAAAAGATTTCATCCCAGTCAAATTCATTATCAATTACCAACACTACATATATTGATACCCATGATGATATCAGACCCTAGATTACAGAGCTCATGAAGGAGTATGAATAAAGGAGGATTATTAAGGTAACTTAAAAGAGTGGCAAAGTAATGAAGGATGTTAGAGCATCAAGTGATACTATGATTGAGATCCCAGAGGTAGATGCATTATAATATAGACATAGTTGGATTGGAGAAGGTAACAACTATTAAGGCCACTATAGGCACTAAGGAATTCACCTTCGAAAGAGTGGAGCCTTTTATGGGTCTAACTCCTATGCAAGGGAAAATAGTAGGGGAGAACCCCATCCATCTAGAGGACATATCAAGTTTAGTTGATGCCTAATCAGTAATGACCTTAGATAGGATCAAGGGAATGAAATAAATAATCATCAACCTAGAAAAGGAGAAGCAAGACTTGGAAACACAAGCTACATTTTTAGTCCCTAAGGACATATTAAAGATGTTGAATGAGTCTCTTCTTGACATATTTTAAGGATTAAAGACCATGAAGCTTAGATTAAGTGCCTTAAACCATCAAGGTGATATGGCATAAGAATTAATCATTCAATTTTAGGACTCCAAAGATGAACCATCTAAATTGATCAATGTGCTTACTATAAACTAGGTCCAAGACATCAAAATCATCAAACTATGACATTTGAACATCCTCCTAGGAATCATAGTGGATAAAATATGAGACTTAAGCACTTAGTATAATAATTTCATGAATGAGGGCTTGGACTTGATGACATAATGGAGAAGCTCTTAGAGACATTGTTGGCAAACCCCTCTCAACCCATTACCACAAGCCTAATAGATGATGAAGAATTCAAGAAAAGAGTTAATGTCTTCATCCAAAACATTAAAGAGAGCCAAGTCCAATATATCAAGGAAAATAAAAAGGTTTTTGACATCATCCTTACCTTAGGAAGGTAGATTTCAGAGGCACAATGCATCCAATAACTCATGGCCAAAAGTGAAAAAAAATTCAATACATTGGGAGATCAAGAAGAGGATAGTTTGATGAAACCTATGGTAGATTTTGAGCTGATTAAAGAAAAACACACTCAGGTGAAGGAATTCCTAAATTAAATATAAACAAGAGGACCCACAAATTTAATATGAAAAGGATATTGTTTTGTAAAGCATATATTTTCTAGTCTGTTAGCATATATTAGTTCTATTTGTCAAATTTGATGTAGGAGGTCATGTGTGTTGTAATATTTATATAAAAGATATCTATCCTTATCTTACATATGTATGTTTCAAGAAGTTAACTGGTACACCACCTATGTTCTCTATAATTGGTAGGGGTTACCATTTTATAAAGGGACGGACTCCAAGAAATTATATACAAGAAAGCATTTTAATACAACTAAGGAATTCTATAATAATTGTCTGAATAGTGTGTTAAAAGCTAATGATATATCTCAATTACATTTTAATGTCTTAAATTTCAATGGTTCTTTTCATTTTGAGCTACATTTTCTATCATAAGGTTATTAATTTGTGCTATGATAGATTAGCTAAAAGATATTAGGTATACTTCATTTCATTTGCTTTGGATTTGGATGTGCTCATATTATTTATGTTATAATAGTAAATTCTTTAACATAAATCTAGTTATTACTTGTGATTTCTATATTTCCTCTAATTCTTGCCTAGTTTATGATGGAATCTAGGTTCATACTATTTTACATCATAAATTGGTTCATGTATGCTCAAACCAATTAGAACCTTGTAATGATATTTGAGATGGAAGCCTGTAATCATGTTTTCTTTTCTACCTTACCCTCCTTTTTTCTATTTTATTTATCAAATCTCACTTTAGTTTAATATCATTATTAATATTCCCTTAGCTTAGTTTGTGGATCATAATTATCATAAAGTTTCAAATATACAAGACCCTGGTGGCTCCAAACGACCAAATTAAATAAATATTGTGGATAACTCTCACACTCTGATTCTATTCCACCACAGACATCCCAAATTACCAAAAACTTCAACTCATGCCATATATCCTTAGGATCCTAAAATTAGAAGTGTTCATCAACACTAAGAGCACATGTAAGGTAGCTAGAAGCATCAATAAGAGAAAGAGCTCCACTGGTGTTAGAAGGAGGGCCATATGATCAATTGTGATATTTTATACATTACATTTATAGAATTATTAACCCTTATGAGTGATTATTCACTCTAAGTGAAAAGATACTTGATATCTAAGTGGTTTCCCATGTATCTTTGTGCATTTTAAGGCAAAGATCTTAGTTCTCTATAAATAAACTACTAAACTCTAGTAAAGATGGCATTAAGTTTTAAGAATTCATAGTATTTGAGATTAGGATGGCTTATTTAGGTTGAATATTAACAATTATTTATGAATATTGAGTTTAATTAAATAATAAGTTACAAATAATGGTCATCTTTTCATAATTCAACACATCTTTGAGCTTGCTTAGTCAAAGATCAGTGTCCTTTGTCCCTTTATGAGTAAATATTTAAAAAATAGGCTTAGTGTGTAGGTTGATTATTGTTATTTTTGAAATATAACTTGACACACCATATTTCAAACATGATCCTTAACATTCAAGCTATAATTTCCAAGGATTAGGACCAAATCACATTTAGAGACCATAAAAACCTTACTCGAGCTAGCAACCCATAGAACTAAAAAAGATAGAGGAAGGCATAAGAATTCCAAGTCTCTACCATATTCACCCTTAAAAGGGGTTCTTGAATTCAATATTCATCTATAGATGGCATGAATTGATGTTCCCCCATCAATATACTAGGTCTAGTTCATGACTTACCAGGTAATCCTAAAAGATACTTGCCAATATTTAGTCTAACTGGTGTTGCAACTACAGAAGAACATGTTAAATATTTCAAGGCTACTTTAAGATTGTTAAATGTTATCCATGAATATGTACCATATAGGTTGTTTCCATTTACATTCAAGGATGTTTCATATGAATGGTTCCTTAATTTTCTTGATGATTGCATCACCTCATGGAATAACTTTGACATTATCTTTATTGATCAATTTCAAAAGATCATAATCCCTTGTGTCATTTATCACCAATTTAAAAATATTAAGAGGGATGCAAGTGAACCTATTAGATGCTTTAATGTTAGGTTCCAAAATATATTTAGTTAAACCATGGATCGATAAAAACCTAATGAGGCTTTAGCTCTTGAAGTTTACAAAGATGTAGTGGACCCTATGACTTCTATGCTTCTAAAAAGGGCCCTCCTAGCTATCAACACACTTTCCCAAGATTATTCTAAATTGGTGATTATTAGTGACCAAATGTAGCCCCAAGGGCATATGTCTTAATCTATCCCAAAAATTAGCCCCTGGATTCCTATATTGAACATTTTCCCAAACAATAACCAAAATTCTCTAGCCTTAAACTAGCTCCCTACTCTAATGTATTTCCTACTAGCCTTGTTATTCCTAATCATAACCTAGGCTTCTTGAGTCATCAAGCTACTAATGGATCTAACACCAATTACCAAAAGGCTTTAGTCCTAGTTAATGTTACTAATAATATCCAAGTCCAAATCTCTAAAATCCCTAAGAATGAGAATGAATCTATATTAAAGATGGTCTAAAATCTCAGCAAATATTTCTTACAACTACAAAAACAAGTTGGAAATGTTAATGACAACTATAGAAGGAACTTCACCTTCCAAAAGTTTAATAGGCCTAGAAATAGATTTTAGAATGATAGCTTCTATAGAAACAATAAAGCTAGTGAGCCATATTCTAGCAAGAAGACCGTGGATATTAATCTCATTGATATTACCTTGTCAGACTATTGTAAGGTGCATGCCACATCTAAACATGGTGAGATTTATTACATTGAGTTTTGAAAAACCTTTGAATTAGTCCTCAAAAAAGATACTAATACAAGTCCTTCTGGGTCTAATCTATCTGACCACGTGCACATGGTAGAGACATTCCAATTACCTTTACAAGAGGATAATGAGCCCAAAAATATTATTGAAGAGATTCCAGCATTTCAACAATTCTTACAAACCTACCCTCTAGGAAATAGAGAACAAAAACATATATTGACTACTTCAACACCACCTAAAAATTATGGGACTCCTTTAGACACTTCATTAAGGAATGATCTTAAACCACCTAAGGGTAATTCTTCCAAACCTACTGCTAAACCTTTAAGAAAGATTGGTACAACATTATGGAGGATATGAAAAATATTGAAGCCAACATCACTCTACATGAGCTAACACAAATTATAGACCAAAGACACTCTTGAAATCATTGTCCAAGAAATTTGGGAAGCCTCCAAAAAGTGATCATTAAAATGTAACTATGCAAATAACTAAAGCAGAGTCTCCACCCTTCCTACTCACAGTTAGGATATTCATAAAGAATATCCATAATTACCTTTTATATTTTGGATCCTCGACCAAAATCATGCCTACAAGGATATGTGAACAACTTGGGTTAACCGCAATCAATTCTAATAAAGTGGTCACACAATTGGACAAGTCATAAGTCAAAGTCATTGGAGAATTATTGAATGTGTATATGCAATTGGCTAGTGAACAAAGAGGTCAAAAATTTATGGACATACAAGTGGTGGATATTCATAGTTCTTATGGACTACTCCTTAATAGAGAATGGACGAAGGCCTTAAATGGATACATGTCTACTGACTGCTCCCACTTATGGTTACCTTAGAAGGGTGTTCTAAATCAAATAAGGGTGGAAAGAGAGCCGAGGATGAAACACATGATAACAAAATATAATGCTATCAATGAAAAGGTGAAATACCTAGATTTTGATCTGGGAATCTTCACTTTAGAATCTATAAAATAAATTGGTTCCAAGAACCCTCCTCCAATACCTAGCCTATGGAGACTATATGTTGATGGTGTCAGATGTAAGTCAAGATCAAGAGCTAGTATTGTATTGATAGACCCTACAAAAAAAATATCATGCATCTTATATATTATAATTCCCATGCACTAATAACTTGGTTGAATATGAAGCTCTCACCCTAGGGTTATAGCTTGATATTAAGCACAAGGTCAAATAAATCCTTATTTATGGAGATTCTAAACTTATGGTCAATTAAGTAAGGATCAAGTACCAATACAAGATATCTTACCTTAAGATGTACAAGTTTAGGGTTTGGGACTTGGTAGAATATTTTGATGCTTTTAACATTTTTTCTATCCCTAGGGAAGAAAACAAAGCTTCTAATGATCTTACCTCTACTACAGCTAATCTCATGCCCAATTGATTACCCTAGCTTTAGCATTGAGCTAGTACCATGCCCCTCAGTCTTAGACAACATGAATCATTTTCAATTCTTCAATGATTATCAATAAATTCTATATTTATTGACTAATTTTTGGGATTTTGAAGCTCACATCATTGATCAAGCCGATGAAAGTTCTCTTGAAAGGGAGATTAATGATAAAATCATCCAACTAAATGAAAATAAGATACTTAAAATGATGATCTCATTGGAAAGGTTGTTTGATCATGATAATATTATTGAAACACCTAAGGTACCTAAAGTAAGTGGTAATGACTATCATGTAGTAAATCTTGGCTCGCATGATCAATCCCAACAAGTGAACATCAAAAAAACTTATAATAAAATGGAAAATAGAAAGGCTAGGGAGTTGCTTACAAAATATAAGGATGTAATTGCCTAGTCCTATGAAGATCTAAAAATATTTGACCCAATGGTTATTACTCACACCATACCACTCAATGAAAATTAAAAAACCTTCAAGCAAACGTAAAGACCTATCAACCCTATCTTGGAACCCATGATATTTAAGTAGGTCAAGAAACTAATGGATGCAAGGATTGTGTTTCTTATTAGGCATTTCACATGGGTTGATAACTTGGTCCTAGTCAAAAAGAAGACTGGATAAATTAGATTGCTTATAGTCTTTATAAATCTAAATAAAAAATCTAAAAAGGAGAATTACCCCTTGCCTTCTCTAGACCAAGTTATGCAAGTTGTTTCAGGATTGGCCATGATGTCTTTCTTGGATGGATTTTTTGGATATGATCAAGTGATTATTGCCAAAGAAGATAGAATTAAGATAGCGTTCATCACTAAATGAGGTACATATGATTATAAAAGAATGACCTTTAGACTAATTAATGTAGGGGAAACCTTGCAGAGAGACATGGACCATGATTTCCAAGGTCTATTATTAAAATGCATCATCATATATATGGATGATCTAACAATGTTTTCCAAGAATAGAGAAGATAATTTCATGTACCTACAATAAGTGTTTGAAAGGTTCAGGAGGTATGGCATGTCCCTCAACCCCAAGAAGAGAATATTTTATGTTACTAAAGGAAAGCTATTGGGGCATGTCATCACCAAAGAATGGATATCCATATATCCTGAGAGAGTGGAATCCATTTCCAAGATTGAGCTACCTAATAGCTAATGAACTAAAGTCCTTCTTTAGTAAGATCAACTTTGTAAGGAAGTTCATCTTAGGCTTTGATAAGACTATCACACCCTTGAATGATATGCTTAATAAATATGCTAAAATCTCTTGGGATGAAGGATCCAAGAAAGCATTTGTTGACATCAATAAGGTAATCAATCAAATCCCAATCTTGATAAGTCCTAACTTTTGAAAATACTTTTACTTATATTCATTTACTTCTGACCACACCATGACTGCAATATCAACTCAAAAGATTGATGCAAATGACTACCCTATAGCCTTCATGAGCTCTAATTTAAAAAATGTAGAAGTAAACTATACCATCATTGATAAATAAGCCTATGCATTAGTGAAGGTAGTAAAAAAATTCAAATATTACATCCTTAGAAATAAGGTGCATGCCATCTTATCAGACCTAACCACAAAGTTTATGTTGAGCAAGAATGAGCTTGGGGAATGAAGGAGAAAGTGGATGTCAATCCTATAAGATTATGATATATAAGTGAAGATTTCCAAACTGGTGAGATGTCAAGGCCTAGTCTAGATGATTGCCATTACTAATCCTAAGCTTCATGTCATGTAAGTTGATTAGTAGAACTTCCAACCTAATAAATAGTATGGCTCTATAATATACCTAATTATCAATGGTATTTGTCCCCCAGGACTCACTAAAGAAAAAAAGTTATCCTTAAGGCTCAAAGTATTAAATTACCTCATCAAAGATGGAGTCCTATATAGGAATAACTTTGAAGGGATCTACTTAAGGTGTGTGTCTAAATAAGAGGATTCTCAAATCATGTCAACTTTTCATGAAAATATATGTAATTGACACCCTTTAAGGAGAACCATAACTCACAAGATTCTTAGGGATGGGTATTATTGGCCCACCATTTTCAAGTATGCTCAAAATCATGTGAGGGAGTGTTACTCATGTCAAATATTTAACACAAAAGAGCCAATGGTATCCATGCCTTTGAAACCAGTGATGGTAGAAAAACCTTTTACATAGTGGGGGTTATACTTTGTGGAGGTAATTAACCCCAATTCCTTTGAAGGCCACTAGTATGTCATGATTGATATAGAATATTGCATAAGGTGGACTAAATATATAAACACCAAACAATGTAGGATAGAGGAGGTGATTAACTTCTTAGAAGAAAATATTTGCACTAGATCTGGGACCCTAGTTTCCTTATTTTGTGACAATGCATATAAATTTATATCCATAGAAATGATTGAATGGGCTTATGATAACGAAATATCTTTTAAGTTTTCATCCAATCATTATCCTCAAGGAAATGGATTCTTTGAATCTACTAGTAAGAATCTTATGAAATCCATCAAGAAGTCTGTTGTAGATAAACCCATAACATGACACAAACTCTTTAGGTATGTATTATGGGCTAAAAAGATAAGGATTAATCAAACACTCAAGGCTTTACCAGTCTTGTTGGTGTATGTTAAGGAACCTATCTTTCTCATTACCCTCAAGTTACCCACATTTACATTCATAAAAGAATACATAGAAGAGAGACAACAACTAGCCATTTCCAAGTTATTAGACATCATTAAAATGGATAATTATAGAGAAGAGGCATTTGTAGACTTTAGTATACATCAAACAACTATGAAAATATGGTTTGATGAGAGGTCTAAAGTGTAAGTGTTTAGACTAGGAGACCTTGTCCTCCTTTAGGATAAGGCATCAAAACCTAAAGGAAAGTATGGTAAGTTTACACCCTTGTGGATTGGCCCATACCAAATTGTATAAATCTTAGGAAACAACACCATCAAGTTAAAATACCTTCAAAGAGAAGAATTCACATTACCCACTGATGGGAAATATCTCAAAAACTACTTTGCTTCTACTCCACTAGGAGTCTTCATGAAATAAAATTTATAAGATTGTTTAGGGTTAGAGTAGGTAGACTAGTTAGTTTCCTTCCTTACTTTTTTTTCCTATTTGACTTTTATATATTTATTTTATTTCTATTTGTTTCTTTCTTGTTGTTTGGTTGCTTTGTGTTGGATGTGTCCTTTCTATTTGGTTGTGCTCCTTTTCTTCAATAAAATATTTTATACAATCCTTGCTCAAAATTTCCCAAATTGCTTAAAATTCTAGTATTTCAAAATGAGGGCTTGATTCTTGCATAGGAGAACTTAAGGCTATAATATAGCATCATGTTGTAATCTAGAGACTTTTCCAAGACTCACATAGAATTTATTTAGATCAAATAAATCCAAAACATTTCTTGAGACCAAAGATCTTTTGTGAGAATAACCATGTATGTGGAAGGAGAGTTCAAAAGGTTAAGGCATATACATTCTAACACTTAAAACACATGTCTAAGATCAAGGTTTAAACTATAGGTGATTATCCCAAGGCCAAAACATTTGACCAAATCCTTTAAACCTAGATATTTTGGCTCCCAACCTTTGTTAAATACCTCAAAAAGAGGACTTATTACTAAATCAAAAGATATAAAGTCAAAGGTGATTCAGGCATCCTCCATCGAGGCTATGGATGCCTAGTTGGTAGTAGAGCAAGTCTATGAGTGGAGTGAAATGCATCTCTATCAGGGCTATGGATACCTGGCTGGTGGTAGAGAAATGCCAAAGCCTTCCTTAAACTACGAGCAACCATTCTTAATGAATATATAAATATGATCAAAGTCAGATGTAATGATAAAAAGGTGTGAACCTAGATGTTGTTCCCTAAAGTCTCATGACAAATAGTAAGTGAAATCAAAGCGTACCCACATCATGTTTATGCTTTGACATGAGAATTAGAATTTTTCACATTTAAGGCTTGTTTTAACCCTAAATTGATCTAGGTAATGATAGTTGGTCATAGGAGATAAAGGACTTATGTGTTGGTCTAAACTCAAGTTTTTAGGTTCTAACATATTACTATGTTCCCCTTTTGATTCACCATCTTTGATGTCAGTGAGACTATCAAGTTGAACCTCATCCAAACTTTTACCTAAGTTCAAAAGGCAACCACCTTAATGTTTTGACCTTAGGATTAGCATAGTAAACTTTAGCCTTAACGTCATCATATTTATTAACACTATTAACTTAAGACTAATTATTTGACTTAAGCCTATATGTAACTAGATAGATTGACTTAAAATTTATGCACTTCTGTAGATCCAACAATCCATGTTCACCCTAAGATCTGATCTGATAGCATGAAGATAAAGGGGATCCCCAAAGATCAAAGCCAATTAGCTTTAATCTCTTAGATCATGATCAATGATCCTCACTGCATCACTGATCTTGATCTAATGGACTACATTGAGTCTAAAATCCTAGGAGTTCCCAAGAGCATGACACATGGTTCTTCATCATTCAGCAAAAGGAATTTTGTAAGCTTAAATTTGATAATCTCACTCCAATAATTTGACATTCATGAGGATGTCTTTGACATTAGTGAGACCTTCAAATTAAACCTCAACCAATCTTTTAGCCAAGAAAAGGTGGATTTTTTTAAAAATGCTCTAGAAATACCCTTAGCGTATTAACATAGAAAACTTAGCATGAAGCATTTTAACCTAAGTTTATTAGTGTTTATCAACATAAATAGACCTTAGTAATGTATTTTAGACCTAAAGTTTTACTAAGGTCTCAAGATTAATGTAACTATGTACATCTCGTAGGATCCAATGGGTCATGCTTATTTGGGGGTCCTAATCCAATGGAGTGAAGATAAAAGAATTGATTTGAAAACCAATTGCTAGTTTTAAAAGGAATTTTTATTGGTTTGCCATAGAAACAAGCTTAGGAAGGCCATGTAGGTGTAATGTAAACACTAAATGACAACCAAAGATCTGGCATGCCCAAAAAGATATAATTTTCATAAGTGAGGCTATCCATAAGGTCTAAGGCATTAAAAATTTTATGAATTCCACCACATTCACCATTAAAGCTCCAAGAAACCCTATAAAAATAACATAATGCTCTAATTCTTGAATATTAAGTCATAATTACATTAAACAAGCTCAAATTTTATCATGAGCAAAGAAAATCCAGTCATACACCTAAGGCAATTAAGGAATCATGGTAGTAGCTAGTAAATAATAGAAAGAAGAGTTAGAATTGTATTTTTCTATGAACAATGATGGAAGATGTTTCGGGGACATAGAATTGGGCATTGGGGTACTCAATAATGGAATGAAGAACTAGTTAGAGATATTCTTTACTATTGAGGAAATATGGCCTCTCACTTCTAGTGAACAAAGGATCATAGTAACCAAGAGGAATTTTTATGACTTGGTTGCAATTTAGATGTATAGTCTTCATCGAGTAACTGCAAAACTAGAGATACTCCATTACATAGATATCCTTTCACCTATATTTATCACTTATATAATTTATGATGATTGGATAGCTGGGGAAGGTGCGTCAAAAAAGATAACATACATTACCCTTATATCTTTTGAGGGCTACTATAAACTCCCTAAGACTCATATAGACCTCCACACCATCAAGGAATAGACAACCAAGCATAATTTGGACACTATTCTAAGACCCTGGTTAAACCAAGGAAACCAAATATACAAAAACCATGATGGGAAGATCCCTTTTATACAATTTAATGAAGTCATTAGGATCATCATGACCTTATTGATTAGAGATTCAAGTATATCCACCACAACCTATGTCGACCCCAAATGGGTTTCCTAAATATATTTCATTATGGAAGAGAAACTAACTCCACCTATTAGGGAACTAATTAGCATCCACTAGGGAATATAATTCTATGTTATAAAAAGGAAGACTAGCTAATAATTCATCATGACTTCTTATTTTTTGGACTCATTGATGGCCTCCACACATATTCTTGATATAAATAATTTATCCTATCATAGAAAGATTACCATAACCCATCATTATTCAAAATTACATATCTTTAAATACATAGGTCACATGTAATTCATTATGATTGCATATATCCTATTTTGGTAAGACTATCATAGGGAACCCCATGCCTAGAATGCACCCCCTCAACAATAAATATGTAGATCCTATGGGTGAAATATGGTATTACTTAGATTGAACCATCATCAAGATGGAAGGAGTCATGACTCAGCCATATATATTACTAGTCCATGTCCCTATCAAATTGGCTAAATAGGAAATTTCATCCCAACTCCTCCAAGGAAATAATAATGTATGTAGAGATAAGAAGAAAGGAATTTTGCATCCTTTTCCATTATTGATTAGAAAAACCATGATCCATGGTGGGAAATAGTTAGATGTTATGTCCAGACATAAAGATGCCTTTTATTTTCAAAAGGATGACCTAAAAGAATAGGACCCAAATAACAAAGTTGTCATCCATTTAAAATCCAAGTAGTTGATCAAGGTGACCTATGAGCATAGTGTTAAACCATATGACCATCTCTATACCAAGGATATAAAATTTGAGGAAGAGATAGCCAGGTGCAAGTGACATGGCTTCAAACTTGATCATAGATTACAAAGAGAGGAGAAGCAAACTAGAGAAATTTGGTAGATGAATGCATGGTAATATCATCTATTTCCTTTCACCTCAAGTGCACCTCTAAGACTACCACAATAGAAAGTGCTCCAAATTGAAGGACCTAGTGAGAATAAATTGGAAGAAAGGCTAAGATAAGGTCTTCCATCATTAATTCCACCTCCAAGACCACCTTATCTAGTAGAGCACACATTGATATATTTGCTTTAGAACCATATGAAATAGTTGAAGGATTTTTAAAGAGCTTGTAGAGACCTATGGGTTAGATTAAGAAGATGACAGAATTGAGGAAGCCACAACTGAGTTAGCACAAGTTGAAGAACCCCAAGTAGGTGAGATGGAAAATTTTAATGAAATAGCTTTGGATTTAGTCCCTATCTCACAAAATAAAAGGGAATCAGAGATGGCCCTTATTCTAGATCTTCCAAAAGGCCAAAAGTGACATGGACCCATCCTACTAGTGAGGTTAACTTATTTAGTGATGAGCTCCCCATACATGGACTTACCATCCCTAACTGATTCATATATGGAAAGATTCAAATGATTCCATCCCTATCACATTCATTGGCACTTACCAACACTACAAGTATTGATACCCATGATGATATCAAACCCTAGATTAGAGAGCTCATGAAAGAGCAACAAGAAAGGAGGATTGTTGAGGTAAATAAAGAGAGTGGAAAAAGAATGAAGGATCCTAGAGCATTAAGTGATACTAGGATTGAGATCTTAGAGGTACCCAAATTATCTAAACTAACAACCATTATTCATTACAATCTAGACACAACTGGATTGGAGAAGGTGACAACAAAGAAGGCCACTATATGCACTAAGGAATTCACCTTCCAAAGAGTGGAGCCTTTTGTGTGTCAAACTTCTATGCAAGAGAAAATAGTAGAGGAGCACCACATCCATCAAGAGGACATAAAAAGTCTAGTTGATGCCCAATCAACAATGACCTTGGCTAGGATCAAGGGAATGAAATAAAGAATCATCAACCTAGAAAAGGAGAAGTTGGACTTGGAAGCATAGGTTACATTTTTAGTCCTTAAGAACATATTGAAGATGCTAAATAAGTCTTACTTGACATATTTAAAGGATTAAATACCATGAAGCTTAGATTAAGTGCCTTCACCCATCAAGCTAAAATTGCACAAGCATTAATCATTTAATGGTAGGACTCCAAAGACTAGACAGCTAAATTGATCAATGTGTATACTACAAAATAGGTCCAAGACATCACAATCATCAAAATGGGACATTTGAACATCCTCCTCGGAGTTATAGTGAGTAAAATATATGACCTAAGAACTTGGTATAATAGTGTCAACAATTTCATGAATGAGGACAAGGACTTGATAGATAGAATGGAGAAGCTCTTTGAGAACTTATTGGCAAACTCCTCTCAATCCACTACCACAAGCCTCATATATGATGAAGAATTCAAGAAAATAGTTAATGTCTTCATAAAGAACATCAAAGAGAACCAAGACCAGTTTATCAATGACAATCAGAAGGTCCTTGACATCATCCTTTGTTCAAAAAGGTAGATTTTAGAGGCACAATTCATCCAAGAACTCATGGCCAAAAGTGTCAAAGAATTTAATTCATTGGTGGATCATGAAGAGTATTGTTTGATGAAACCTACAATAGATTTTGAGTGAATTAAAGAATAACACACTAAGATGGAGGACATCCTCAATAAAATATAACCAAGAAGACCCACTAGTGTAATATGAAAAGAACATTCTTTTGTAATGCATATATGTTATTTTGTTTGCATATATTAGTTCTATTTTATAAATTTGACATAGGAGGTCATATGTATTTTAATCTCTATATAGAGGACAACTATCCTTATATTACATATAGATGTTTTAAGAAGTTAACTAGTACACCACCTATATTCTCTATAAATAGGCAAGGGTTACCATTATGTAAAGGGAGGGACTTTGAGAAATTGTATACAAGAAAGCATTTTAATACGACTAAGGAATTATAAAAGGATTATTTGAATAGTGTGTTAAAAGCTAATGCTATCTCTGAATTTCATGT
The DNA here is from genome assembly GCA_037957365.1 of Torreya grandis. Lineage (NCBI taxonomy): Eukaryota > Viridiplantae > Streptophyta > Pinopsida > Cupressales > Taxaceae > Torreya > Torreya grandis. Next base: position 2,082,274 of record JARHVA010003246.1, read on the forward strand.
TAATGTCTTAGATTTGAATGGTTCTTTGCATTTTGAGATACATTTTCTATCATAATGTTGTTAATTTTTTCTATGCTAGATTAGCTAAAAGATCTTAAGTATACTTCATTTCATTTTCTCTAGATTTGTATATGCTCATTCTATTCATGTTACAATAGTAAATTCTTTAAAGTAAATCTAGTTCTTACTTGTGATTTCTATATTTCCTTTTATGCTTTCTTAGTTTATGATGGAATCTAGGTTCATACTATTTTAAATCATAAATTGGTTTTTGTATTCTAAAACCAATTATAACCTTGTAATGATATTTGAGATGGAAGCCTAAAATCACGTTTTCTTTTCTACCTTACCCTCCTTTTTTTTATTTTCTTTATCAAAGCTCACTTTAGTTTAAGATCATTATTAATATCCACTTAGGTTAGTTTTTGGATCATAAATATCACAAACTTTCAAATATACAAGACCCTAGTGGCTCTTAACCACCAAATTAAACAAATATTGTGGAAAACTTTCACACTCTGCTTCTATTCCTCCATAGACATCCCAAATTGTCACAAACTACAAGTCATTCTCTAGATCCTCAAGATCCTAAAATGAGAAGTGTTCATCAACACTAAGAGAAACAATGAGGTAGTTAGAAGCATCAATAGAACCTAGCATTGAAATTTTTGATGTGCTCATTTGGTTCCATATTAATACATGTGAACTATTAGTAGAGGACATTGGAATCAATGGCTTGCCCAAACTAAGATAAGAAGGTGTTTCTAAATTTATCCCACTTTATCATAGAGTCTTTGGGGATATTGAGAAACTAATGATATACTTAATCCATCAATTTAAATGGAAATATCCTATAATAGACATCATAATGTTCCATTTCAAAAATCCTTAGGGTAGTCTTATATGAAGTCACATGTTCTTTGATAACTCATCCCACTCTAGGAATGAAATGTGGGAGGTATATTTTTGGGTTTATCATAAGGTCATGTATAACTCTAAGGACACTAATATATGAACCAACTAACCATGACATGGAAAATCCATTAGTGGTGATCTATTCTAGGGAGATTAGGAAGATGAACTAGTGGGAGTGATAATAGGCCTTGGTCTACTTATATTGAGCTAGGCTCTCCTATGGAATTTCAAGGATGAGATAATCAGTCTAATGTGACTAGATCGAGACATGGTGATCTATTCAATAGGTTATATATTTCATAATGGTATAATAGTGGTTTAAAATTTATCTTGTTAGATCCCTCTTTCTAGATCTAGTTGTTATTTGGTCCAAGATCCCACTCCAAGATTATTATGATATTAAGTGTTTAGATTGAGTTTTGGGACAATAAGGGACTTTCATCCTCCCATTTTAAGATTAATTCGAGAGCAACCTATGGAATGAGATATAGGTATTTGTCTCCATGATATATCCTACTTTAAATATTTCTTTGAGATATGAAATTTTGTCATTAGGATTTAATACTCAAGGTTCCATCCTTCACCTAATCCAACCAATCCCAATATTAAGAGTTATTGGTATTTACTTTACCATTTTTTATGTTAAGGGGATATAATTATTTGTCTCTTAAATAAAACATAAAAAGATTAAGATGAGGTAGGGAATAAAAATATGTTTCTTGGTTTGATAAGATGTTAATGCTTTAAGAACTTATCTATGTTACCAACCATAGTTACACCACTATGTGCCAAGCTTCACAAAGGGTCTCAAACTCATCGTCACATGGGGAATTATCTAGGAAATAAAACAAAAGGGAATGATTAAGTTATGAACTCTCTTCTAAATATAAACACATAAAGGGTCTTGTGTAAATTACACATAGGCTCTTCACAAATGATATGTAACTTTAATCACATAGATTAATGAGTGTTTCAAAGTAAATAAGAAGAATTCATTAAAAAAATAGAATAACGAAGCACAAACTAATTACCAATTTCAATGTTATTAATAAATCACAATATCAATTATTTAACATAATAATTCATTCAAAATCTAGAAGACAATGGACCAAATTCATAGACAAATAAAATGGTTGATAGAAAGTAAGAAATTTGCATTCATTTCAACAATATTTTATTCAAAAAATGTTGACCTTTAAAAATGGAAAATAATCTACAATGAGTTTGAGATTTTTACAAATATAATGACTCAAAAATAAGGATTCCCCACTCCTAAAAATATGCCTTATGGCCCACTTGAGTGATACACCAAGGATTAGGATAAGAACCACCTCATAATTGTCTTGGTTGCTTCTCCTTAGCTTCTATCAAAACTACCACCAAGTAGAAATCCTTAAATTTTTTTTATTAAGTTCATAGAGGGATCATGAAATTTGACCTCAGACTAAGATATAATCATGTGTGAGCTTTGAGTGGGGATTCTAAGGAGACCCTTACTTTATAAACCTAGCTAATATTAGTTTTGGATTAGTTGGTTAACTAAAAAATAATTGTGTACCCAACATTATAATATTTAGTCACCATTTTATGCATGACTTAGTCAAATTAATCCAAGTGAACACCAAATTACTCCCTATCAAATAGGGTGTTGCTTGGGTGGAAAAGAATTATTATGCTGGCCTCTTAGAAGTAGACCAAAATATTTTATTTACTCTTTTCTAAGGGCTCAATCACAACCTGAGTTATAACCAACCACTCTTATAAAGATGTTTTTATGTTCCTAGAGTGATTTTGGTAGAGGCCCAAGTCTACCAAATGCATACATATTAACTACGAGAACCTTTTTCTACTTATTAGCAACATGAGCTTCCTAAAATTACTATCCATTTAAACTATTATATCTATATAATCTTGAGTGTGTTTTAGGTGATGTATTCTTATGGATAATTCCTAGGTGACTTTCCCAAGAGCTTCTAACAACTATGTCAAAGAATCATCCACCTTTCTAATTATACCCCTAGGGAATGAGATCTTCACCTATAATTTGAGTGCCTAAACCTAATAATTAAAGTGATCCATGAGATTTTAAGAAAGGTCATGAGTAGATCAAAGTATGGATACTGAGTCCTTAGACACTCTCTCCTCCCCACTAGATGTACTCAATTTGGTGACAAATAAGAAGCTATGTTTAGTTTTCCATACCATCATGTTTCCCTCTTGAGTGAATATATGTCTAATAATCCTATTCATGGTCCTAGACTCCTCTTTGAACTTCCATTGTACATATGGGTCACCTTTTAATATCATATTTGGTCCCTATGATCCTGAGGGTGCTAAGGATCTAAACCAACTTGGTCACATGGTAAATTCCATGGTAGAATAGTATAAATGTGGGGTATCAGGAGGAGGAATAATGGATGAATCAGAGGGGAGGAAAGATGAGAGTAATGGATGAGAAGAAAACATAGGGGTGAAAGGGGGAAGGAAAAACAAAGAAGCCCATGGGAATTGTTGACAAGTTTGACCTCAGAGGCTAAACTATCACCCCTATAGTTTGAAACTTTTATTATCATGCTTGTTTACCCTGTTCATAACCCACCCCATGCCTTATGAAGTCTTAAAATTAAGATTTTTATGCTTGTTAGAATTATTTAAGATAATGTATTTTAAAAATCTTTCCAAATACTTCCAGGTTAGTATAGTGGGTCCTAGGGGTATGTCATGATGTGTCAAGAGGGTACATAGTCTATCAGGTTAAGTCCTTTCACTTGATCACTTGGTTTAAAGCTTGCTAATTTTATTTCTTGAAACTAACGTATTTTATCAAAGTTTAAGGTTTATGGAAAAACCTAGGTTTGAATTATGACTAAAATAAGCCTTCTCAAGGTGAATTTGTTTCATGGAGCATTGTACCAAATAGTAAAGAAGTCATTTGAAGTCACAAAAGGTCTTAGGTTGATATAGTTTCTCCACATGAGATCATCTAATATCCATTATATTTATTTACACTCAAAGATGCTTTTAATAGGTTTTAGGTCCACTTACAAGATGGTCATGATGTAATTCACATACCATTAGAATTTCCATGGATTGGAAATGAGATCTCAATGTACTAATGTTAAAAAAAGAAGTTTGAATAATGGTCTACATGTCAAAATAGATAAGTGTTTGCTCCAAGAAGGTAGTTTTATGAGTTTATATGAACATAGGGTTTTAACTTACATTAAAAGTGTATATTGGTATTATATAGGTCATATAAATTATTTTTAATCTCCCACAGGTCTTAAAAGTGTAAAACATGTGTCTAAACCTTCATTGCTCTATTGGCAAGCTTTCAAAGGCATTTTTCATGTGGTTAGTATGGACATAGGAGAGAGATTTGGGTATTGAAATTTTTGGCATAAGAGGGGGTCCTAGTAAGATTTACATTTTTGTAATTTATTATTATATTCATCCCATATACTTTATCAATAGTCGTTAATACTTTAGGGTGCTCCAAAACTACATAAAAACCATACATGCTCATTTTTCTTCATTAAAATAGTAGTTTGAAACTAAATGAATGCATAAGTGAAATTTAGGGAGATGTGTCAAGTATTTGAAATCAATACACATGTTTATAAAAACCCCATTTGGAATGTGTGATCCACTAAAGGATAGGGAATTTTTATTTTGATCAATATGTTGGCTAGTGACAATGGATTTTGGATGATTTCAAGGTTTAAAACTAATGAGAGTAGGTTGAAAACATCATAAAGTCACCTCCATGACTTAATAATTCTCTTAAAGTTTAATAAATGAGTTTATCCATGTTATCAAGTTCTAGGATCTTTTAGAAACATTGTATTCCCAATAAGTTATATATTTGTAAATGTAAGGAAGGGGCATAATTATGAGCTTGTAAATAAGTTCTTAGCACAAGATAAGTGGATATACAAGTGAGTCAAGTCTAATATCATGATAATTACTAACTTATTATAACTGCTCATATTCTAAATAATTCATCTGCATTCTTGTCAAGGTTCTCTACCATATATGCATCTACAAACCTATTACAAGCAAAAGAGAGAAAGGGATAGTATAATGGGATGCTAAGAAATTAATGAAAGTAAATTTTAAGCATAATCATGATGAGTGAGATCTCTATGATCACCAAATAGTGTGAATTTAAGAAATACTATATTTGGGCAAAGATTGAAGATTATAGAAAGGTTAAAGATAAAAGGTCATTATGGGGTAGGACATAGATTTCCTTTATGGTGTTTGTTTATTTGAGAGGTTATGACCTCATGAAAAGGTAAGAAGGAATGGAAATATGTTATCAAGGGTAAAGAAGACAAAATGTCATCATATGAAGACCTAAAATAGAGGGATGCAAACTTACATGTTTGTAGACCTATATGTATGAATTTAGTGTCAAATTGTATAAATGTGCATCCTGTTTAGTGTTCTATCATTTGGATAATTCTAAGTTTAATAAGATAGGTATGATCTCAAAAACTAGTGCTCAATACACCCAAAGATAACCAATAGGAAGGTTTGAAAAAACTTGAATATTTGAGGCCTTAGGCCAATATGAAAGACACTTGAGAGTGTGAATATGAGACATAAATGCAAAAGGAATCCTTGAAATGGTTATAGAGATGATCTCAAAAGATTGATTAAAGGCATACCAAGAAACTTATCTGATGTTTAATATTTGTGAATGAGCTCCATGATATTTACTTTTTAGAACAAGAAACTTAACATCAACATTGATAAAGTGTCCTCTCAAGATAAACACTCATTGGCCCACTTAGGTAATTGGAGGGGAAAAGCCTTCTAATCATTGGAATATAACTCAAGTTTTATATTGAATTTACCAATTAACTATAAGTTTCATGGATAAGTATTGGATTTTTAGGGAGTAGTGTACCATGAGGATAAAATAAGTCAATTATAGGCTCAATTAAGACACTTATTAAGCATACATAGGGTTGTATTTTCAAAACTGAGTAAACACTAGTTGTATGGTTGTGGAAGTTGGTTTACTAAGAATCAATGAATTATATAGGATCAATATAGGTGTTGATAATTTAAATAGTAAAATATATGAGGTTTTTAACTCTGTTAGCAATAATAATATTCTTGAAAATTTAGTCATGAAAACTAAATTGTGATATTCATGTCATTAATACCATATATGTCTATGTGGGGTTTAGTGATGAAGGTCTATTGGTGGAGAGTTGTATGAGAGTATTAAAACCATAAGAATATATTTAAAAATTAAATGATGTTTTACAAAAGGTTTATAATTCCTCAATTAGTGAGAAAAGGATCACTTTATATGTTGATAAACACACCCAGTTGTCTACTTGTGAGTGTATAATCTTTTTGCTTATTCAAATATATGCTTGTACTATGTTTATAAAGAAAATATGTATATTTTTTAAAAGGATGGGTTTATATTGATAAATATTAATGTTTATAACTTATATGAAACTTATATGAGGTTTAAGTTTAGTGAAGAAAGATAATGTCAGGTTAGAGAAACTCATTCAATCCTACTAAGCCTAAACATATAACATATAGGCTTGTTAGGGAGATAGTGATATGTACAGTCATAAAGGTGAATGTTATGGATATAAAGAGGTCATTAATTGAATTATATAAATAATATATATCCTAATAACAATATATTATAGTTTAAAAGAGACTATCAAGGTGCTTGTTAGGAATGAGAGGCTCAATTATACCAAACAAGCTTGTGTATGAACTTATCAAAAAGTTTGTGTTTTATGAGCTAATGTAAGAATAAGAACCCTATATACATAATGGAAGATTATTTAAATAGGTTTTTAGAATATAAAAATATTTATGGGTTATCTTTAATATTTTTCATTCCCAAAATTGTAGTATAAGCATCTAATTATGCACCTACAACCAAAACCTAAGTATAGACAGTCATTTCTTGGAGTAAGATTGTGCAGGAGGGATACTTATGAAGAAGTAGGGTCTTAAATGGTTTGATATGGTTAAAATAGGACAAAATAATATTTAAAACACATTATATAATGTCTCTTAACTATTCATTAACTTGCATATATCTTAAATTCCATACACAGTCAAGCCCCAAATATAAGTTTGCTTGGATAACTCAAGTTTTTTTCAAATTTGAGAAGGCAAAGTAGTGTAAATTATGGCACTAGAGTTTAGGGGAATTAATAGTGTATAATAGTTCATTTAAGATCAAATTATACCTAAATATAAATCTTATAGAGAATATGACTAGTCAAGATTCATTCTAATCTTATAGACACAATCAACAAGACACCTACCAGCCTAGGAGTGACTTTCAGGTCTACATATAAAGATGTGATGTTTTGTGCATATATGGAGTTGGAAATAAATATTTTTGGTCTATTACTATCCTTAATAATGTTTTAGGATCCTAATATCTCAAATATTTAAACTTAGAAACATTGGAAATAAATGACCTATGATAGTCAACTGGGGTCAAAAGTACATGATGCGCTTCACACCTTAAACACATGAAACATAAGTTTTTAGAGATTATGATGGAAAAATGTAAATTATTAACACTTGAAAACATGTAATGAGGTGTTTTAGACATTAAAAAAATCATTGTTAACTCAATCCAAGTGTTAAAACATCAGTTTCAGGACTAATTTCTTCTTTGACTTCACAAAATGCATATTTAGCTACCCAAGGAGCTCAAACTTTTGCTTATACATTTAATGAGAAGATACATGGCATAAAAATATCTCTGGGCTAGTTATCATGGTATATTACTTCAAAACTCTAGGCATTAGTTCTCAGGTTAGGGACTTGTACTTTATGAATCATCGTTATGATGATAAGGCCCTCATAGGCTGCTTGGAAGACCAATTTTAACTTCCAAACAACATTAAATTACCTAGAATGATATTAAAACCTCTTTAAAAATTTTATATGTTCCAATTAGATTCTCACCATGGCACTTGCCTATACTTTCACCTATGCAAATTCAAGGAACACTATATTTTTATGAGATTTTGAGCCTAAAACATGGTATTGAAGATCATAAATAGATGAAAAATATTGTAAGAGGTTATTTAGGATGTATTTCTCATTTTAAATTAAAAATAAATATAAAATATACCCTAGAAGTTCTCAAATAAACCTAATTTTTGAAGGCATTGCAAAATACGCTTGAGGAAGGGCTAGTTTTTGTCCATTTCTTAGTTTGCCTACATGCATAAGGTTTTAGAATACCAAAATTGGCATGGAAGATGGTATTATTATTATAGTTAAATTAAATAAATACATTTTGGTTATTTTCACATTTTTTGGGAGGCATGTGGAGTAAAATCTTAGTTTCTAGGCAAGGAGGCCTCATTAGGCCTAATGAGAGAGAGAGAAAATGATATGAAATTGAGACTTTCACTAAATTTAGGTCCCAAAACTTGGCATGGATATGTAAGTGTATACTAGGTCCTAAATATTTTCTCTTTTTCCAATATACTCCATACATTATTTTACATAAGGAGGTTTACCTATTTTGAGGGCTACAAGGAATATAGAGAAAAGTAAGCTAAAGGAGAAAAATCACATCTTTTGAACCATTTTATGTCTCAAATTATCTTATTAAAGGTATTATTTCATGATTATAGGTCATAAATGGAG